>NC_069429.1:3295111-3480111 GCF_026875155.1 Cherax quadricarinatus | reverse complement strand
AATTAGATGAGTGTTAGAGGTCCCCGACTATTCAGCGCTCTCCGTCCCTACATAAGGGGAGTTATCAACAAATATCTGGCTAAACCATACTACGGGCGGGGATAGAACCCGCGATCAGAGAATCTCAAAACTCCAGACCGTCGCGTTAGCCACTAGGTATATTTCTACACCATAGGAAGGTTAGCATAGGCCACCACTGTGACCACAAATGCAAGTTTTTACAGACGAATCTCCAGCTATCGGGTTCAATCCCGCCCGTGGTATGGTTTGTTTGCAATCGTGTCATTACGATTTCGTGAGTCAAGTTAATATCTGGCTGTTTTCAAGAAGGAACCGGACAGGTTCCTCAAGTTCCTGATCTGCCGGGCTGTGGTACGTAGGTTGAACCTCTTGCGGCCAGCAGTAACAAGCTAGTTGATCAGGCCTTATCCACCAAGAGGCCTGGTCTGGGACGTGGCCGAGGGGGCGCTGACCCCCAAAAGCATCCTTCAGGAGGAAATGAAGTAGAAAGAGGAAGAAAAAGTCTGTGAAGAGGAGGAAGAAGAGAGTGAGTAGGGGATAATTTTCTCTCTCTCTCTCTCTCTCTCTCTCTCTCACACACACACACACACACACACACAGCGGGCCAGGAGATGTGTCTCGACCCCTACCACCACAACTGGGCGAGAACAGCAATTTCTGGAAATCAGAAGATGGGAGGTAGTGAAGGAGGTGATGAAGCCGAGATGGAAGAGGAACGTGGATTTACAAGCAGACAAGAAGTGTGATGGAGTGTTAAATGAAGGAAGAGGGGGAGGAGGAGAGTCAAGAGAAAGAGAAGAGGAAGGGAAGTAAGAGAGAGAAAAGAGAATGGTAAAAGAAGACGCAAGAGAAGGGTAGGAGGCGAAGAGATAAGTGAAAGAAAGAGATAAAAGAAATTAAAGGGTAGGAGAATAGGTAAGAGAAGAAATAAGCGAAAGATAAGAGGAGAAGAGGTAAGAGAAAGATGAGAGAAGAGGAGGTAAGAGAAAAAGCAGTGTAGGACGAGAGGAGGAGGAAGGGGAATGGAAATGGAATAGCTAATTTAAAAGAAAATAAGGAATAGGAGGAAGAGGTTAAGGAATGGGAAGAAAATGCAAAAGTGGAGAAATGGATGAATAGGCAGAGAAACTGGAAGAGCAAGGAATTGGAGAATGGGAAGAAAAGGTGAAAAATGGAATTATTACGTTTAACAGAATAAGGAACAGAAGGAATACGAGAAAGATGAAGGGATGGAAGAGGAGGAAGAGGAAAAATAAGAGAAATAGGAAGAGGAAAAGGAATACGAAGAGGAAGAGCCGGAATAGAGGCAGGAAATAGGTGGATGTTGCCACTGGTGGAATAGGAACCGGTGGAACAGGTGAAAATGATGCAGAGAGGGAAAGAAAGAGAACAATGATAGACGGTAAATGGTGTCTAGGGTGTTGAGGTTGACAGGTGTTAAGGTTGTTGGCAGGTGTTTTTGGTGTTAAGGTTGTTGGCAGGTGTTTTTGGTGTTAAGGTTGTTGTAAGGTATATAGGGTGTTGATGTTAGGTGTTGAGCTGAGGGTGATTATCTCCTATTTATGTGAAATTTATCGGGGATTTACCTGAGATTTAATTGGGATGCACCTGGGATTTACCGGTGATTTCCCAGGGCCGGGGCCATGGCCGGGGCCTGAGCCGAGACCAGGGTCGGGGCCAGAGCCGGGGTCAGGGCCGGGGCCAAGGCCGGGGTCAGGGCCGGAGTCAGGGCCGGGTCAGGGCCGGGGCCAGAGCCGGGGTCAGGGCCGGGGCCATGGCCGGGGCCTGAGCCGAGACCAGGGTCGGGGCCAGAGCCGAGGTCATGGCCGGGGCCAGAGCCGGGGTCATGGCCGGGGCCAGAGCCGGGGTCAGGGCCGGGCCAAGGCCGGGGTCATGGCCGGGGCCAGAGCCGGGTCAGGGCCGGGGCCAAGGCCGGGGTCAGGTCCGGGGCCAGAGCCGGGGTCAGGGCCGGGGCCAAGGCCGGGGTCAGGTCCGGGGCCAAGGCCGGGGTCAGGGCCGGGGCCAGAGCCGGGGTCAGGGCCGGGGTCAGGGCCGGGGTCAGGGCCGGGGCCTGAGCCGGGGCCTGAGACGGGACCAGGGTCAGGGTCATGGCCGGGGTCAGGGTCAGGGCCGGGGCCAGAGCCGGGGTCAGGGCCGGGGTCAGGGCCGGGGCCTGAGCCGGGACCAGGGCCAGGGTCATGGCCGGGGCCTGAGCCGGGACCAGGGTCAGGGTCATGGCCGGGGTCAGGGCCAGGGTCAGGGCCGGGGCCTGAGCCGGGGTCAGGGCCGGGGCCAGGGCCGGGGCCTGAGCCGGGACCAGGGTCAGGGTCATGGCCGGGGTCAGGGTCAGGGCCGGGGCCAGAGCCGGGGTCAGGGCCGGGGCCTGAGCCGGGACCAGGGCCAGGGTCATGGCCGGGGCCTGAGCCGGGACCAGGGTCAGGGTCATGGCCGGGGTCAGGGCCAGGGTCAGGGCCGGGGCCTGAGCCGGGGTCAGGGCCGGGGCCTGAGCCGGGACCAGGGCCAGGGTCATGGCCGGGGCCTGAGCCGGGACCAGGGTCAGGGTCATGGCCGGGGTCAGGGTCAGGGCCGGGGTCAGCCGGGGTCAGGGCCGGGGTCAGCCGGGGTCAGACCTCCTGGTTGATACTTCAGTCACAGCTGAACGTCATGCGATATATAGAAATGTAATAAATTTATATTTGTGTATTTATGTTTGTTTACGCTTGTTTGTGTATTTACGTCTGGCAGCGAGGGATGCGGGTATTATAAGAGTTTCTTAGAACGTGGGTATAACCACGCTCTCCTTCCTGTTATTCCTCCTTAATCTTGCTTCCTCTTTATCTTCCTCATTCTCCCCTCTTTCCTTTCTGTCTCCCTCCTCTTCCTCTACCTTCCTCTTCTTCCTCTACCTTCCTCTTCTTCCTCTACCCTTTTCTTCTTCCTCATCCTCCTGTCACTACCTTCCTGCTCCTCATGCCTCTAGTAGTGAGCACACAGTAGGCTTCCTGAGTGTTCCAGTGCTCGATGCCTCTCCTCGGTGAGCACACAGTAGGCTTCCTGAGTGTTCCAGTGCTCGATGCCTCTCCTCGGTGAGCACACAGGCTTCCTGAGGGTTCCAGTGCTCGATGCCTCTCCTCAGTGAGCACACAGTAGGCTTCGTGAGTGTTCCAGTGCTCGATGCCTCTCCTCGGTGAGCACACAGTAGGCTTCCTGAGTGTTCCAGTGCTCGATGCCTCTCCTCGGTGAGCACACAGTAGGCTTCCTGAGTGTTCCAGTGCTCGATGCCTCTCCTCGGTGAGCACACAGTAGGGTTCCTGAGTGTTCCAGTTTCTCGATGCCTCCCTCGGTGAGCACACAGTAGGCTTCCTGAGTGTTCCAGTGCTCGATGCCTCCTCGGTGAGCACACAGTAGGCTTTCTGAGTGTTCCAGTGCTCGATGCCTCTCCTCGGTGAGCACACAGTAGGCTTCGTGAGTGTTCCAGTGCTCGATGCCTCTCCTCGGTGAGCACACAGTAGCTTCCTGAGTGTTCCAGTGCTCGATGCCTCTCCTCGGGGAGCACACAGTAGGCTTCCTGAGTGTTCCAGTGCTCGATGCCTCTCCTCGGTGAGCACACAGTAGGCTTCCTGAGTGTTCCAGTGCTCGATGCCTCTCCTCGGTGAGCACACAGTAGGCTTCCTGAGTGTTCCAGTGCTCGATGCCTCCTCGGTGAGCACATAGTAGGCTTTCTGAGTGTTCCAGTGCTCGATGCCTCTCCTCGGTGAGCACACAGTAGGCTTCGTGAGTGTTCCAGTGCTCGATGCCTCTCCTCGGTTTAGCACACAGTAGGCTTCCTGAGTGTTCCAGTGCTCGATGCCTCTCCTCGGTGAGCACACAGTAGGCTTCCTGAGTGTTCCAGTGCTCGATGCCTCTCCTCGGTGAGCACACAGTAGGCTTCGTGAGTGTTCCAGTGCTCGATGCCTCTCCTCGGCGAGCACACAGTAGGCTTCCTGAGTGTTCCAGTGCTCGATACTTCTCCTCGGTGAGCACACAGTAGGCTTCCTGAGTGTTCCAGTGCTCGAGGGCCTCTCCTCGGTGAGCACACAGTAGGCTTCGTGAGTGTTCCAGTGCTCGATGCCTCTCCTCGGTGAGCACACAGTAGGCTTCCTGAGTGTTCCAGTGCTCGATGCCTCTCCTCGGTGAGCACACAGTAGGCTTCCTGAGCGTTCCAGTGATCGATGCCTCTCCTCGGTGAGCACACAGTAGGCTTCCTGAGTGTTCCAGTGCTCGATGCCTCTCCTCGGTGAGCACATAGTAGGCTTCCTGAGTGTTCCAGTGCTCGATGCCTCTCCTCAGTGAGCACACAGTAGGCTTCGTGAGTGTTCCAGTGCTCGATTCCTCTCCTCGGTGAGCACACAGTAGGCTTCGTGAGTGTTCCAGTGCTCGATGCCTCTCCTCGGTGAGCACACAGTAGGCTTCCTGAGTGTTCCAGTGCTCGATACCTCTCCTCGGTGAGCACACAGTAGGCTTCCTGAGTGTTCCAGTGCTCGATGCCTCTCCTCGGTGAGCACACAGTAGGCTTCCTGAGTGTTCCAGTGCTCGATGCCTCTCCTCGGTGAGCACACAGTAGGCTTCCTGAGTGTTCCAGTGCTCGATGCCTCTCCTCGGTGAGCACACAGTAGGCTTCCTGAGTGTTCCAGCGCTCGATGCCTCTCCTCGGTGAGCACACAGTAGGCTTCGTGAGTGTTCCAGTGCTCGATGCCTCTCCTCAGTGAGCACACAGTAGGCTTCGTGAGTGTTCCAGTGCTCGATGCCTCTCCTCAGTGAGCACACAGTAGGCTTCGTGAGTGTTCCAGTGCTCGATGCCTCTACTCAGTGAGCACACAGTAGGCTTCGTGAGTATTCCAGTGCTCGATGCCTCTCCTCGATGAGCGCACAGTAAGCTCCCTGAGTGTTACAGTGCTCCACACAGGCTCCCTGAGTGTTCCAGTGCTCCACACAGTAGGCTCCCTGAGTGTTCCAGTGCTCCACACAGTAGGCTCCCTGAGTGTTCCAGTGCTCCACACAGTAGGCTCCCTGAGTGTTCCAGTGCTCCACACAGTAGGCTCCCTGAGTGTTCCAGTGCTCCACACAGTAGGCTCCCTGAGTGTTCCAGTGCTCCACACAGTAGGCTCCCTGAGTGTTCCAGTGCTCCACACAGTAGGCTCCCTGAGTGTTCCAGTGCTCCACACAGTAGGCTCCCTGAGTGTTCCAGTGCTCCACACAGTAGGCTCCCTGAGTGTTCCAGTGCTCCACACAGTAGGCTCCCTGAGTGTTCCAGTGCTCCACACAGTAGGCTCCCTGAGTGTTCCAGTGCTCCACACAGTAGGCTCCCTGAGTGTTCCAGTGCTCCACACAGTAGGCTCCCTGAGTGTTCCAGTGCTCCACACAGTAGGCTCCCTGAGTGTTCCAGTGCTCCACACAGTAGGCTCCCTGAGTGTTCCAGTGCTCCACACAGTAGGCTCCCTGAGTGTTCCAGTGCTCCACACAGTAGGCTCCCTGAGTGTTCCAGTGCTCCACACAGTAGGCTCCCTGAGTGTTCCAGTGCTCCACACAGTAGGCTCCCTGAGTGTTCCAGTGCTCCACACAGTAGGCTCCCTGAGTGTTCCAGTGCTCCACACAGTAGGCTCCCTGAGTTTCATTTTACACTAACTTGTAAATTTCGTCAACGTGTCAGTTGGAATTTAGTAAATGAGCCGTCGAGTGTAATGACAGTAGCTGGCTTGTGGGGAGATTGTGGGGTGGGGAGAAGGTTGTGGGGTGGGGAGAAGGTTGTGGGGTGGGGAGATTGTGGGGTGGGAGAAGGTTGTGGGATGGGGAAAGGTTGTGGGGTGGGAGAGAAGGTTGTGGGGTGGGGGAATTGTGGGGTGGGGAGAAGGTTGTGGGATGGGGAGAAGGTTGTGGGATGGGGAGAAGGTTGTGGGATGGGGAGAAGGTTGTGGGGTGGGGAGAAGGTTGTGGTGGGGGAGATTGTGGGGTGGGGAGAAGGTTGTGGGGTGGGGAGATTGTGGGGTGGGGAGAAGGTTGTGGGATGGGGAGAAGGTTGTGGGGGGGAGAAGATTGTGGGGTGGGGAGATTGTGGGGTGGGGAGAAGGTTGTGGGGTGGGGAGATTGTGGGGTGGGGAGAAGTTGTGGGGTGGGGAGACGGTTGTGGGGTGGGGAGAAGGCTGTGGGGTGGGGAGATTGTGGGGTGGGGAGAAGGTTGTGGGGTGTGGAGAAGGTTGGGGAGGGGGTGGGATGGGAAGAAGAGAGTAGTTCCACTAGAGAGAGTAATGCCACTAGAGTGTCATTAGAGTAGCTCCATTTTAGAGAGCAGTGCCACAAGAAAAAGTAGCGTCACTAGAGAGAGTAGTTCCACTAGAAAGTAGTGCCACTATAGTGTGACTAGTGTCACTAGAGTAGTGTCACTATAGTGTCCCTGGAGAGTAGTGCAACTATAGTGCCACTACAATAGTGCCACTGGGTCTAGATATTTTTCTCACTAATTAAGAAAGTATTAACATTATCCTTCATAATGACTGTCATTATGGAAAGTTCCAGAATGCTTGTATAATTAACCTGCCTTGTGGTGGTGGTGGTGGTGCCTGTGGTGGTGGTGGTGGTGCCTGTGGTGGTTGCTGTGGTGGTGGTGGTGGTGGTGCCTGTGGTGGTGGTGGTGCCTATGGTGGTGGTGCTTGTGGTGGTGGTGCTTGTGGTGGTGGTGGTGGTGTCTGTGGTGGTGGTGCCTATGGTGGTGGTGCTTGTGGTGGTGGTGGTGCCTGTGGTGGTGGTGGTGCCTGTGGTGGTGGTGGTGGTGCCTGTGTGGTGGGTGGTGCCTGTGGTGGTGGTGGTGCCTGTGGTGGTGGTGCCTATGGTGGTGGTGCTTGTGGTGGTTAGTGTTGTGGGTTGGTGGTGCCTTGTGTGTGGTGCCTGTGGTGGTGCCTATGGTGGTGGTGCTTGTGGTGGTGGTGCTTGTGGTAGTAGTGCTTGTGGTGGTAGTAGTGCTTATGGTGATGACAGTGCTTGTGGTAATGGTGGCAGTACCTGTGGTAATGGTGGCAGTACCTGTGGTAATGGTGGCAGTACCTGTGGTAATGGTGGCAGTGCCTGTGGTAATGGTGGCAGTGCCTGTGGTAATGGTGGCAGTGCCTGTGGTAATGGTGGCAGTGCCTGTGGTAATGGTGGCAGTACCTGTGGTAATGGTGGCAGTGCCTGTGGTAATGGTGGCAGTGCCTGTGGTAATGGTGGCAGTACCTGTGGTAATGGTGGCAGTGCCTGTGGTAATGGTGGCAGTACCTGTGGTAATGGTGGCAGTGCCTGTGGTAATGGTGGCAGTGCTTGTGGTGATGTCACCACTGTCTATAATATGGATGGTGGTTGTGGTGGGAGAAGCCAACAATTGTACCCACAGTTTAACTATCATATAGAATAGTGCAGCAGCAGACTGTGGGAGTTACCACTGTGTAACTATGATAAAAGACTGTCAACTACGCTTGAGTCAGTAAGACTGTCAACTAAAACTAGGGGTAGTAAACTGTCAACTACACTAGGGGTAGTAAGACTGTCAACTACAAATAGGGGTAGTAAGACTGTCAACTACACTAGGGGTAGTAAGACTGTCAACTACACTAGGGGTAGTAAGACTGTCAACTACACTAGGGGTAGTAAGACTGTCAACTACACTAGGGGTAGTAAAGACTGTCAACTACACTAGGGTTAGTAAGACTGGGCAACTACATAGGGGTAGTAAGACTGTTAGCTACGCTAGGGTCAGTTAGACTGTCAACTACACTAGGGGTAGTAAGACTGTCTACTACACTAGGGGTAGTAAGACTGTCAACTACACTAGGGGTAGTAAGACTGTCAACTACACTAGGGGTAGTAAGACTGTCAACTACACAACTTCAACCAGAATAGTGGCTTCTATAACATAGCTGAACCACTTGCCAAGAAACTTCTTCATCGCTATCCCACATAAGAACACTGTAGAAGGTCTGCTCACAAACTTGTCCAGTCTCCTTTCCAAGCTACCCAAGTTTTTAGACTCTACAACCCAACTCGGTACATCATCAGATGCAGCATTCTTCACCTGACCTCAGCCGGACTATAAATACTCGCTTTCCTTCCACCCCAGGTAGTTCTGTTTGTGACTTGAAAAAGCCCACTGTGTGGGCGAAACGTAGTCAATAAAGGATCACATTATACTGCATTTGTGTTTATATTGCCTACACTAGGGGTAGTAAGACTGTCAACTACACTAGGGGTAGTAAGACTGTCAACTACACTAGGGGTAGTAAGACTGTCAACTACACTAGGGGTAGTAAGACTGTCAACTACACTAGGGGTAGTAAAGACTGTTAGCTACGCTAGGGTCAGTAAGACTGTCAACTACACTAGGGGTAGTAAGACTGTCAACTACACTAGGGGTAGTAAGACTGTCAACTACACTAGGGGTAGTAAGACTGTCAACTACACTAGGGGTAGTAAGACTGTCAACTACACTAGGGGTAGTAAGACTGTCAACTACACTAGGGGTAGTAAGACTGTCAACTACACTAGGGGTAGTAAGACTGTTAGCTACGCTAGGGTCAGTAAGACTGTCAACTACACTAGGGGTAGTAAGACTGTCAACTACACTAGGGGTAGTAAGACTGTCAACTACACTAGGGGTAGTAAGACTGTCAACTACACTAGGGGTAGTAAGACTGTTAGCTACGCTAGGGTCAGTAAGACTGTCAACTACACTAGGGATAGTAATGTCTACGCTAGGGTCAGTAAGACTGTCAACTACACTAGGGGTAGTAAGACTGTCTACACTAGGGTCATTAAAGGGTCATTAAGGCTGACTACACTAAGGTCATTAAGGATGACTACACTAGGGTCATTAAGGATGACTACACTAGGGTCATTAAGGATGACTACACTAGGATCATTAAGGATGACTACACTAGGGTCATTAAGGCTGACTACATTTGGGTCATTAACGCTGACTACACTTGGGTCATTAAGGCTGACTACACTAGGGTCATTAAAGTTGACTACACTAGGGTCATTAAGGCTGACTACACTAGGGTCATTAAGGATGACTACACTAGGGTCTTTAAAGGGATGACTACACTAGGGTCATTAAGGATGACTACACTAGGGTCATTAAGGATGACTACACTAGGGTCATTAAGGATGACTACACTAGGGTCATTAAGGATGACTACACTAGGGTCATTAAGGATGACTACACTAGGGTCATTAAGGATGACTACACTAGGGTCATTAAGGATGACTACACTAGTCATTAAGGATGACTACACTAGTCATTAAGGATGACTACACTAGGGTCATTAAGGCTGACTACACTAGGGTCATTAAGGCTGACTACACTAGGGTCATTAAGGCTGACTACACTAGGGTCATTAAGGCTGACTACACTAGGGTCATTAAGGATGACTACACTAGGGTCATTAAGGATGACTACATTAGGGTTATTAAGGCTGACTACACTAGGGTCATTAAGGCTGTTGACATACACTAGAGCCATTAAGGCTACCAGTATGGTACATGTTATTCGGCGTATATCACTCTCCCATATAGGCTGCCTCTCAACCAGGTGCTAAGGGTTAACGAGCAGTAGGGGCCCCGTCGTTATGTCAGTACCTCGGTTCATTAGCCAATCACAGACAAGCTCGCCAAAGCTGCGAAGCAACTGGTTCACTTGTGACACGCGAATTAACAGACTTGTCTGGGCTGCTGGTCGTACACGGTGCATTTTCTGACTCTTGCTTTTGCCTCCTTGTTCACCATATTGTACACTTACTGTACGTACATTACTGTACATAGTGTACATAATTGTAAATACCAGCTTGTTTATATTGGGTGAAGCAAAATGAAAGTCATATACTGTTGTTTTTCATTGCTCCTCTTTGATACCAGTACAACCAGGTGCACAGGCCATACTACACTTGTTTGTCATAGCTGTCAACTACACTAGGGCCATCAAGGCTGTCAACTATACTAGTGCCATTAAGGCTCTCAACTATACTAGGGCCATTAAGGCTGTCAACTATACTAGGGCCATTAAGGCTGTCAACTATACTAGGGCCATCAAGGCTGTCAACTATACTAGGGCCATTAAGGCTGTCAACTATACTAGTGCCATCAAGGCTGTCAACTATACTAGGGCCATTAAGGCTGTCAACTATACTAGTGTCATTAAGGCTGTCAACTATACTAGTGTCATTAAGGCTGTCTACACTAGGGCCATCAAGGCTCTCAACTATACTAGTGCCATTAAGGCTGTCAACTACACTAGGGCCATTAAGGCTGTCAACTGTACTAGTGTCATTAAGGCTGTCAACTACACTAGGGCCATTAAGGCTGTCAACTATACTAGTGCCATTAAGGCTGCATGTCATCTGTTCCTCACTACCTGGAGGGTATTCCGGGAATCAACGCTCCCGCGACCCGGTCCATGATCAGGGTCTGATCAGCTAGGTTGTTACTGCTGGCTGCTAGTTAAGAATACTTTAATAACTAAAGTAGGGGCTTAAACTCTGTGTACATACACTGAAAGACATACACCTCAGTGTATATACACTGAAAGGCATACACCTCAGTGTATATACACTGGAAGACATACACCTCGGTGTATATACTCTGAAAGGCATACACCTCAGTGTATATACACTGGAAGACATACACCTCGGTGTATATACTCTGAAAGGCATACACCTCGGTGTATATACTCTGAAAGGCATACACCTCGGTGTATATACACTGGAAGACATACACCTCGGTGTATATACACTGGAAGACATACACCTCGGTGTATATACACTGGAAGACATACACCTCGGTGTATATACACTGGAAGACATACACCTCGGTGTATATACACTGGAAGACATACACCTCGGTGTATATACACTGGAAGACATACACCTCGGTGTAATATACACTGGAAGACATACACCTCGGTGTATATACACTGGAAGACATACACCTCGGTGTATATACACTGGAAGACATACACCTCGGTGTATATACACTGGAAGACATACACCTCGGTGTATATACACTGGAAGACATACACCTCGGTGTATATTACACTGGAAGACATACACCTCGGTGTATATACACTGGAAGACATACACCTCGGTGTATATACACTGGAAGACATACACCTCGGTGTATATACACTGGAAGACATACACCTCGGTGTATATACTCTGAAAGGCATACACCTCTGTATTTTGGCATATGAATCCCTTATACATTATTTTCTGTGGCCCCCGGATATGGTTTGAGATAGCAGGTAAACTCTTGAAACAGGTCACAGGTAAATCACTCTCCTAAATTCAAACGGGGCTGTTAATGAGTACCTGTAAATGTACCTGTGTCCAGGTACTAGACCAGGCCTGACTGATGCCGGCAGCACGCCACCACAGCCTGGTTGACCAACACACGATGTTTGCAGGAGGTTAATTTACACGGTAATTAGGCAAATAGGCAATTGTTTGATGATTGCATTGTTGATTGAAACAATGGGATTAATGAGTGATGATGGTCATTGACCTTATGTGATGGTTCAGACCACTTGTACATTGACCTTATGTGATGGTTCAGACCACTCGTACATTGACCTTATGTGATGGTTCAGACCACTTGTACATTGACCTTATGTGATGGTTCAGACCACTTGTACATTGACCTTATGTGATGGTTCAGACCACTCGTACATTGACCTTATGTGATGGTTCAGACCACTTGTACATTGACCTTATGTGATGGTTCAGACCACTTGTACATTGACCTTATGTGATGGTTCAGACCACTTGTACATTGACCTTATGTGATGGTTCAGACCACTTGTACATTGACCTTATGTGATGGTTCAGACCACTTGTACATTGACCTTATGTGATGGTTCAGACCACTTGTACATTGACCTTATGTGATGGTTCAGACCACTTGTACATTGACCTTATGTGATGGTTCAGACCACTTGTACATTGACCTTATGTGATGGTTCAGACCACTTGCACATTGACCTTATGTGATGGTTCAGACCACTTGTACATTGACCTTATGTGATGGTTCAGACCACTTGTACATTGACCTTATGTGATGGTTCAGACCACTTGTACATTGACCTTATGTGATGGTTCAGACCACTTGTACATTGACCTTATGTGATGGTTCAGACCACTTGTAC
This sequence comes from Cherax quadricarinatus, assembly GCF_026875155.1. NCBI lineage: Eukaryota > Metazoa > Arthropoda > Malacostraca > Decapoda > Parastacidae > Cherax > Cherax quadricarinatus. The sequence goes on along the minus strand of NC_069429.1, from coordinate 3,467,891 downwards.
ATTGACCTTATGTGATGGTTCAGACCACTTGTACATTGACCTTATGTGATGGTTCAGACCACTTGTACATTGACCTTATGTGATGGTTCAGACCACTTGTACATTGACCTTATGTGATGGTTCAGACCACTTGTACATTGACCTTATGTGATGGTTCAGACCACTTGTACATTGACCTTATGTGATGGTTCAGACCACTTGTACATTGACCTTATGTGATGGTTCAGACCACTTGTACATTGACCTTATGTGATGGTTCAGACCACTTGTACATTGACCTTATGTGATGGTTCAGACCACTTGTACATTGACCTTATGTGATGGTTCAGACCACTCGTACATTGACCTTATGTGATGGTTCAGACCACTCGTACATTGACCTTATGTGATGGTTCAGACCACTCGTACATTGACCTTATGTGATGGTTCAGACCACTTGTACATTGACCTTATATGATGGTTCAGACCACTTGTACATTGACCTTATGTGATGGTTCAGACCACTCGTACATTGACCTTGTGTGATGGTTCAGACCACTCGTACATTGACCTTATGTGATGGTTCAGACCACTTGTACATTGACCTTATGTGATGGTTCAGACCACTTGTACATTGACCTTATGTGATGGTTCAGACCACTCGTACATTGACCTTATGTGATGGTTCAGACCACTTGTACATCATTGACCTTATGGTTCAGACCACTTGCACATTGACCTTATGTGATGGTTCAGACCACTTGTACATTAACCTTATGTGATGGTTCAGACCATTTGTACATTAACCTTATGTGATGGTTCAGACCACTTGTACATTGACCTTATGTGATGGTTCAGACCACTTGTACATTGACCTTATGTGATGGTTCAGACCACTTGTACATTGACCTTATGTGATGGTTCAGACCACTTGTACATCATTGACCTTATGTATGTCAGTTATGCTGTGTGTGTGTGTGTGTGTGCTGACCTATATATTCTCACCGGTATGTGGTTGCAGGGGTCGAGTCTCAGCTCCTGGCCCCGCCTGTTTGCTGGTCGTTTCTCGATTCACTCTTGGAATTGTCTTTTCGTACCTCGTCTTAAAGCTATGCATGTATCCTCTGTCTCTCTTATATGAGAGAGAGGGAGGGAGAAGGTAGCTAGCCTCCCACCAGCCATAAGGGGAATTACCAATAGACTCCTGTTTGTCTTCAAGGGGGAGCTGGACAGACACCTGAAGTCAGTGCCGGATCAGCCGGGCTGTGGTTCGTGCGTTGGACTACGTGCGGCCAGCAGTAACAGCCTGGCTGATCAGGCCCTGATTCACCCGAAGGTCTGGTCAAGCACCGGGCTGCGGGGGCGTTAATAATAATAATTATTATTCCGTTTGTTTGGATTTGTAAACTTCATTCTGTATCTAATTATAAATTAAAAAAACATTATCTCCTGTCGACTGTGCAGTTTTAAAACTACTTTTCCATCTGCCCGTGAGTTACGAACTCATTATGAACCTCAACATGGCATTTGAACATCTTATTCGAACCTCTGGTCATGGGGAAAATGAGGTTTGTGTGTAGTGTTTTAGAGCGCTTATCAGCTGGTCCCAGCACCCTGCGCCGCCTCCCTCACTGTATTGCTGTGAAAAGCACCGTAACTCTGGTCATGGCTCGCTTGAAACGAGTTCTTCGCTGAAGGTCCCAAGACTGCTAAGAAATGGGTCTTTTCCTTCGGTAATAGTCGCAGGGCGGCGTAAGAGAGATTTTTTTTTTCCTTCGCTGAAGGTCCCAAGACCTTTTAAAAACATTGTCCTTTGTTGATGGTCCCAAGACCGCTTAGAAAAATTGTTCACTGAGGGTCCCAAGACCACGCACTTGATATCCAAATTGTCGTATTTTTTTTTCCCCCTTCAAGGTCGTTTGGAGTGGTGACGCTCCATAACTTTTTATGGCCTGTCAGTTTTTTACGATGGCGGAAATACGTCGAACGTAACTTCCCGACCACCGTAACTTCCCGACCACCGTAGCTTCCCGACCACCGTAACTTGCCGGCCATCGTAACTTCCCGACCACCGTAACTTCCCGACAAGCTTAACTTGCCGGCCATCGTGACTTCTCGACCACTGTAACTTGCCGACAAGCGTGTGTTCTTACAGAGGTATACCTCTGATGTTGTGACCTCCAGGTTCCTTGAACCTCAACCCAGGCTGGAGATCTGTGCGGGGTGAGGTTATTCTGCTAGTGAGATAGACCTGTGACTGATTTCAAGGGTATTTTGAACCCTCGTTGCCTGGCCAGTGGCCAGACAGCCTTGTTGATTACCTACTCAACCAGGCTGTTGATGATAGCTGCCCGCTGGCCAATGTATCTGAGAGGTCTCGCTGTTGTGGGGTCTGTGGCTGGAGAATGGGGGTCTGTAGCTGGAAAATGGGGGTCTGTAGCTATTGTAGAGGTCTATGACAGGAGAATGGGGGGTTATAACTGGAGAATGGGGGTCTGTAGCTGTTGTAGGGGTCTGTGGCAGGAGAATGGGGGTTTCTAACTGGAGAATGGGGGTTTCTAACTGGAGAATGGGGGTCTGTAACTGTTATAGGGGTCTGTGACAGGCGAATGGGGGTCTGTAGCTGTTGTAGGGGTCTGTGGCTGGCGGATAGGAGTCCTTAACTGCCATGGAGAGGATGAGGCTCCCATGCTAAGATCAGATAGACTGATATGAACCTTGGTAATAGATACTGACTAGTTGGTTTAGAAACACACGAACAAACACCAGGATATACTAGAAAACGTTTCGGTCCTAGGACCTTGATCCGTTAGAAGTGATGAAGGTCCCGGGACCGAAACGTTTTCTTATAAATATGTTCTAGTGTTTGCCCAGATAGACTTCCTTCAAATCTGAGTTCCAGGAGTCCTTTAGTCGTAACTTTATGGACTAAAGGCAGAGACCAGACGAGCCTGGCCCATGGCCGGGCTCCGAGAGTTGCAAGACTCTCGAAACTCATCAAAGGTATATACATGCCTCTAACGACCGACCTCCCTTACCTCTTCCCATCGTAACTGCATCAAGCGTCGTAACTCCGAACTCCCTTATCTCTCCCCGTCGTAACTCTCTACAGAGTAAAAAGGCAGCGGCCACATGCCCCTAGCGACGGAGCTCACCTTCCTGTCGTAACTACGTTAAGCATCGTAGCTGCTTCAAGCATCATAACTCTTGTTACAGAGGCAGCGGCCAAATGACTCTAGCGACGGAACTCACTCACCTTTTTCCCTCGCAAGTCCGTAAAGCGTCGTAATTCTTGTTAGAGAGTCAAGAGGCAGCGGCCAAATATCTCTAGTGACGGAACTGGCTCACCTCCCGTCGCTCCGTCAAGCGTACGACGGTTAAATTACGCTACGATCTTTTAGATCAAGAGAACACACACGGCTTCTCAACCTTTGAAGAAGTTAGCGAGAAAATATTGTGAGAGTTTTGTCTGTACCCAGACATGTGGGGCGTCTGTACCCAGACATATGGGGCGTCTGTACCCAGACATGTGGGGCATCTATACCCAGACATGTGGGACATCTATACCCAGACATATGAGGTGTCTGTACCCAGACATGTGGAGTGTGTACCCAGACATATGGGGTGTCTATACCCAGACATGTGGAGTCTGTACCCAGACATGTGGAGTGTGTACCCAGACATGTGGAGTGTGTACCCAGACATGTGGAGTATCTGTACCCAGACATGTGGAGTGTCTGTACCCAGACATGTGGAGTGTCTGTACCCAGACATGTGGAGTGTCTGTACCCAGACATGTGGAGTGTCTGTACCCAAAATGTGGAGTGTCTGTACCCAGACATGTGGAGTGTCTGTACCCAGACATGTGGAGTGTCTGTACCCAGACATGTGGAGTGTCTGTACCCAGACATGTGGAGTGTCTGTACCCAGACATGTGGAGTGTCTGTACCCAGACATGTGGAGTGTCTGTACCCAGACATGTGGAGTGTCTGTACCCAGACATGTGGAGTGTCTGTACCCAGACATGTGGAGTGTCTGTACCCAGACATGTGGAGTGTCTGTACCCAGACATGTGGAGTGTCTGTACCCAGACATGTGGAGTGTCTGTACCCAGACATGTGGAGTGTCTGTACCCAGACATGTGGAGTGTCTGTACCCAGACATGTGGAGTGTCTGTACCCAGACATGTGGAGTGTCTGTACCCAGACATGTGGAGTGTCTGTACCCAGACATGTGGAGTGTCTGTACCCAGACATGTGGAGTGTCTGTACCCAGACATGTGGAGTGTCTGTACCCAGACATGTGGAGTGTCTGTACCCAGACATGTGGAGTGTCTGTACCCAGACATGTGGAGTGTCTGTACCCAGACATGTGGAGTGTCTGTACCCAGACATGTGGAGTGTCTGTACCCAGACATGTGGAGTGTCTGTACCCAGACATGTGGAGTGTCTGTACCCAGACATGTGGAGTGTCTGTACCCAGACATGTGGAGTGTCTGTACCCAGACATGTGGAGTGTCTGTACCCAGACATGTGGAGTGTCTGTACCCAGACATGTGGAGTGTCTGTACCCAGACATGTGGAGTGTCTGTACCCAGACATGTGGAGTGTCTGTACCCAGACATGTGGAGTGTCTGTACCCAGACATGTGGAGTGTCTGTACCCAGACATGTGGAGTGTCTGTACCCAGACATGTGGAGTGTCTGTACCCAGACATGTGGAGTGTCTGTACCCAGACATGTGGAGTGTCTGTACCCAGACATGTCGGGTGGTCTGTCCCCAGGTCACGTTGTAAGATAATTCCCCCAGACCTACTAACACACGAGAGACGTTGGTCTACCTGTAGGGTGTTATTAGAGGATCAACCATCCCCCTCGCGGCCCGGTCCCCGACCAGACCTTCCGGTGGATTAGCGCCTGATCTTCCAGGCTGTTACAGGGGGCCGGGAAATGAATAGGCGGAGGCTAGTGGAAAGGATTTTCTAACGAGACTATTCACAAATAACCCGCACGTAGGAGAGAGAAGTTTACGACGACGTTTCGCCCGACTTGGACCATTTAATTTGGACCAAAACGTCGTCGTAAGCTTCTATGTGCGGGTTATTTGTGTATTGTTTTGGTCACGGTATTGTGCCTTTTCATCTTTACGACCCTATTCTTCAATAGGTTTTCCTTAGGAAGAGGCTGGCCTGGTGGGCCCTAGAGAGTGACAAGAGGACTCTAGTGCCAAATGCGGGGGCTTGGCACTTCTTTGCCCTGCTCTTGGCCCTCTTGCAGCAGGAATCGCCACTGAGAGATGTGTCTGTGGACTAAGCATCAGACGTGCACATCTCACTCATAAACACCTTTTGGCAGGTGCTCCTGACCCCCCTCTGTGTATCTTCTATTGTTACTCTGTGGAACGTGTTTTGACCTCAACGCTGATTTCTCTACGTTCTTACTGGTTTTATTATTACTGAGGTGCCTGTAGGGACCTCTGGGAACTTTATAATTACTGAGGTATCTGTCGGGACTTCTGGGAACTTTATAATTACTGAGGTATCTGTCGGGACTTCTGGGAACTTTATAATTACTGAGGTGCCTGTAGGAACCTCTGGGAACTTTATATTTACTGAGGTATCTGTAGGGACCTCTGGGAACTTTATAATTAATGAGGTGCCTGTAGAAACCTCTGGGAACTATGTAATTGGTGCTGCTGCTGCCGCCGTATATGTTCTTACACTACTACTACTGCATCTGTTCTTACACTACTTCTACTACTACTAATACTACTACTACTACCCCGGCTTTACCCCCTCACCCCTGTTCTACCCCTTCACACTGTACTTCACTTTTCTCAGGGATTTCCCAGTCTTCCCTTCCTATTTCTCTTCATCGCCTCTCTTCCCTCACCTCATCCCTCTCTTTCCTCTTCCCTCCCATTTCCCTCATTTTACTACGATAATGGATTAATATTAATCCATTATATCCATCATCCATCACCCTTCTTTCATTACCCTTCACCACCCTTCCTCCCTCATGTTACTAGATGGTGTAAGAGGGAGATGGAGGGAGCATAAGAGATGGAAGAGGGAGATAGAGGTTAAAAGAGGGCGTAAAAGTGAGGAAGGGCATAGAGGGTGTGAGAGGGAGGGAGGAAGGGAGATGAGAGGGAGGAAGGGAGATGAGAGGGAGGAAGATAAAAGGACAGAATTCGCTAGTGTGGGTGTTGAGTTGCCTTGAGTGTGAGGGCAATGTGGGAGGATACTGGCCTAAGTGAAAAGTTGAAAGTTCTGTGTCCTGTTGGGGTGATGGGGCGTGTGTGTGTGTTTGTGGGGCAGGGAGAGAAATGGGAAACGATAATAGAAGGATTGTGATAACGGAAACTGAGAATAAAGGAGGTGTTAGTTGGAAAGAGCGGAAGAACTGTATGTGTGTGTGTGTGTGTGTGTGTGTGTGTGTGGGGTGTGTGTGTGGGGTGTGTGTGTGTGGGGTGTGTGTGTGTGTGTGTGTGTGTGTGTGTGTGTGTGTGTGTGTGGGGTGTGTGTGTGTGTGTGTGTGTGTGTGTGTGTGTGTGTGTGTGTGTGTGGGTGGGGTGTTTTCTCACCAATTTGTGGTCAGAGGTGGCGACTCAGCTCCTGGCCCTGTCTCCTAGAACACCTTGATGGGCATCACTGACTTCTGTTCTCTTGGGACTTATCTACTCTTGAAGCTGTGTAGCGAGTCCTCTTTTCAACCCCACTGAGACTAAAGAAATACTTCCTGACATCACTATGAATCATCAGTATCTTCAACTTCCACCTGTGTCACCTTGATCCTGGTGCTTTTTAATTCAGTTTCTCTATCTACCCTATCAATTCCTCTTAGTATTTTGTACGTAGTATTCATGTCTCCCCTTGTCCTTCTCTCCTCTAAGGTGGTCAAGTTGGATGACTAAGCCAGTGGAAAGCCTCGGTCATAGGCAGAGACATATCTACTATGAAACAAAGCCTAAGCCTCAGGGCCCCTAAACCTGGAGGGGCCCCAGAAGCCACTTTAGTCCACATTGTTTAAACATTTTGGGTCTACTGTACGAGAAGAGTTATTGAGACAATAATATTAATATAGTGTAATTCAATACAAAAAATAATTATAAAAATTAAGAGATTATTATTGTATTATGTAGGTTGTGAAGGTGACCCTGTAACAGTTGAAGCTTCAGGGACCCTGTAACAGTTGAAGCTTCAGGGACCCTGTAGCAGTTGAAGCTTCAGGGACCCTGTAACAGTTGAAGCTTCAGGGACCCTGTAACAGTTGAAGCTTCAGGGACCCTGTAACAGTTGAAGCTTCAGGGACCCTGTAACAGTTGAAGCTTCAGGGACCCTGTAACAGTTGAAGCTTCAGAGACCCTGTAGCAGTTGAAGCTTCAGGGACCCTGTAGCAGTGGAAGCTTCAGGGACCCTGTAGCAGTTGAAGCTTCAGGGACCCTGTAACAGTTGAAGCTTCAGGGACCCTGTAACAGTTGAAGCTTCAGAGACCCTGTAGCAGTGGAAGCTTCAGGGACCCTGTAACAGTTGAAGCTTCAGGGACCCTGTAACAGTTGAAGCTTCAGGGACCCTGTAACAGTTGAAGCTTCAGAGACCCTGTAGCAGTGGAAGCTTCAGGGACCCTGTAACAGTTGAAGCTTCAGGGACCCTGTAACAGTTGAAGCTTCAGGGACCCTGTAACAGTTGAAGCTTCAGAGACCCTGTAGCAGTTGAAGCTTCAGGGACCCTGTAGCAGTGGAAGCTTCAGGGACCCTGTAGCAGTTGAAGCTTCAGGGACCCTGTAGCAGTGGAAGCTTCAGGGACCCTGTAGCAGTTGAAGCTTCAGGGACCCTGTAACAGTTGAAGCTTCAGGGACCGTGTAACAGTTGAAGCTTCAGGGACCCTGTAACAGTTGAAGCTTCAGGGACCCTGTAACAGTTGAAGCTTCAGGGACCCTGTAGCAGTGGAAGCTTCAGGGACCCTGTAGCAGTTGAAGCTTCAGGGACCCTGTAACAGTTGAAGCTTCAGGGACCCTGTAACAGTTGAAGCTTCAGGGACCCTGTAGCAGTGGAAGCTTCAGGGACCCTGTAGCAGTTGAAGCTTCAGGGACCCTCTAACAGTTGAAGCTTCAGTGACCTGTAACAGTTCAAGTTTCAGGGACCCAGTAACAGTTGAAGCTTCAGGGACCCTGCAACAGTTGAAGCTTCAGGGACCCTGTAACAGTTCAAACTTCAGGGACCCTGCAACAGTTCAAGCTTCAGGGACCCTGTAACAGTTCAAGCTTCAGGGACCCTGCAACAGTTCAAGCTTCAGGGACCTTATAACAGTTCAAGCTTCAGGGACCCTGTAACAGTTCAAGCTTCAGGGACCCTGTAACAGTTCAAGCTTCAGGGACACTGTAACAGTTCAAGCTTCAGGGACACTGTAACAGTTCAAGCTTCAGGGATCCTGTAACAGTTCAAGCTTCAGGGACCCTGTAACAGTTCAAGCTTCAGGGGCCCATAGTAGTTCAAGCTTCAGGGACCCAAAAATGTTGGTCCGCCACTGGTCATAGGACCAACACCTCCACTTAAGAGGACCCGGAGACATCAAAATATTCCTCAGTACAATATATCCCAAAATATTTAAAAAAAAATCAAGTGTTACTTTTGCCTGTCATTAATAAATTCAGAAAAAGTAGTACTTTTAAGGTCTTTTTTTTTAAAAAAAAAGGTGTTAATGTCAGTTAGGCTTTTAATTGCATATTAATGAAGGCATTTTGAGAAATTAATTTTGAGGAGTGTCTCTGGGGCGCTCTCGGTGGTTATTATATATTCTCTTTTGTCAAGAAGGACTTTTGTGTTTCCAAACGAGGTATATTAGAGAGAGAGAGAGAGAGAGACGGAAAAATAGAGATTATATATATATATATATATATATATATATAATATATATATATATATATATATATATATATATATATATGTATATGTATATATAATAGAGAGAGAGAGAGAGAGGGGGGGGGGGAGGAGTGAGTGTGGTTAGGTAGGGAGGTGTATGTCTCTGTGTACATATACACAGAATATACTTCAATCCCTATTTTAGGTATTCAGTCATCGAGAATCTTGACTGGTGAAGAGGTGACGTGCAACCTTAATAACCCTCGTGGGGTAAATTTAAGACTGCCTTAATCGTGCATTGTGTATCTTTAACATACATGTGCACCTTGCTATTATACACGTGCACATGGTTACTTTCATTCCACACATGACAGGAGTAAGCAATCTCGGTTACTACTCACCTTATGTGAGTGTGATGTTACCACGTGAGCCACGGGGTCACTGGCACCCCCATGGTGCCACGTGGTCAAACAAGGTCTCATATATTGCATGAGCAAGCCTGTTTCGTGTGTGCGCGCGCTCACCTATATGTGGTTGCAGGGGTCGATTCACAGCTCCTGGCCCCTGCCTTTTTCAGTGGTCGCTGCTAGGTCCACTTCCTGCTTTATCATACTTCTTCTTAAAGCTATGTATGGATACTGCCTCCACTACATCACTCTTCAGATTGTTCCACTTTCTGACAATTCTATGACTGACGAAATGCTTCCTGACATCCCAGTGATTCATCTGAGTCTTCAGCTTCCAGTTGTGACCAGTTGTTGTTGTATTTTGTGTGTCTTTATCATATCCTCCCTATCCATCCTGTTCTCCAGTGTCGTCAGGTCGATATTCCTTAACCACTTCTCGTAGGACATGTCCATTAGCTCCAGGTGTAGTCTTGCAAACCTTTGCATTTTCTCTAATTTCTTGACTGGCTTGACTAGGTGTGGGTCCCATACTGGTGCCGCATATTCCAGTGTGTGTTTGTGTGTGTGTGTGTGTGTGTGTGTGTGTGTGTGTGTGTGTGTGTATTGTGCTTGTATTTGTCAGATTGTTTGCAGGGGTCGATTCATAGCTCCTGAGCCCTCTTCTCAAACTCTTATCAAATGCCTTTACTGATTCCTAGCCAGCAGGTCTTGCAGTGGGTCACTGGCAACACTGAGGACACAGTAAACCACCAAGCTGATGTAAACAAAGTCTTGCAGTGGGTCACTGACAACACTGAGGACACAGTAAACCACCAAGGTGATGTAAACAAAGTCTTGCAGTGGGTCACTGGCAACACTGAGGACACAGTAAACCACCAAGGTGATGTAAACAAAGTCTTGCAGTGGGTCACTGGCAACACTGAGGACACAGTAAACCACCAAGGTGATGTAAACAAAGTCTTGCAGTGGGTCACTGACAACACTGAGGACACAGTAAACCACCAAGCTGATATAAACAAAGTCTTGCAGTGGGTCACTGACAACAATATGATGATCAATGAGGACAAGTTTCAGTTACTACATTATGGAAAGACTGAGGAAATAAAGACTGGAAGAGAATATAAAACAAACTTGAATCACTCAATAAAACGTAAGACTAATGTGAGAGACCTGTGAGTGATCATGTCAGAAGATCTCACCTTCAAGGTTCACAGTTGCAAGAAAAATGATAGGCTGGATAACTAGAACCTTCAGAAACAAGAGATGCCAAAAAAATTATGATGCTCTTCAAGTTACTTGTACACTGCAGACTAGAGTACTGTTGTACTCTAGTACCCTGCCTTTAAGAGTATTAATGTTAGGAAAATAATGGATGCGAGTTAGACTTGCCTAGAATGGGCCAGTAGGACTGATGCAGTGTTCCTTCACGCTAATGCTCTCTTATAAGGAGATTCATGGATGCAAAATACCGATGTGAAGCTTAGGCAAAGAATTTGCAGCGTAATTAGTCCAAAGCCTCTTACCTGGCCGAGTAACAGCGCACGTTAATAATTTACTTCAAGTGTTGTCAACACAGCACTAATTATTATTATTATTATTATTATTAAAACCACTCGTTCGTGGATGCATTAATATATATATATATATATATATATATATATATATATATATATATATATATATATATATATAATATATATATATATATATATAATATATATATAATATATAATTAATGTATCAAATAGGTAAATTAGCTAGAACTCGTTTAAAATTAAGTAGTTTTTAAAATTTTCTCTTATACATTTAAAGATGTGTGTTTTCATTTATGTTAATATAAAAATTAATAATTTTGTACCATAAGAATCTTATAAAACTTAGCTAACCTTATTATAACAAGCACAATTTAATTTAGCCGAATCAAACTTAATATATTTTATACAAGTTTACAATAATTTAATAAACACAATGAAATATATTTTTTAGTTAGATTCAGAATGATTTTTGGGAAATTATTGCATACACAAATTTTCGTAGCCCTATTCGTCAAGAAGTACGTTAGTCTTTAAGACAAAATAGCAAATTTTACTTTCTCGGCACGACATATGTATATGTGGTGCCGCAAAAATAATATTGAATCTAACGAAGGAAATTCACGACGCTCTAGCGCACTGTACCATACAATACAAAGACCAGGCACCCAGCAGAGCTAGCTCTGCTGGGTGCCTGGTCTTGATTAGACCCTCTTGAATTTTTGTTCACCGTGAGGCGGGCTAAAAGAACACGGGTTCTATCCCCTGGCTAGTTGCAGTGTTGTTATTATATATATATATATATATATATATATATATATATATATATATATATATATATATATATATATATTAGATAGTATATATATGGAGAACAACCACCGTGATAAATAGTGAACTTCCAAGCACTTTCGCAATTTCTCACATTATCAAGGAACTGTAAAGAAAATAGAACAGCAGAAGACATATAAGGGCTAGATTACATTTCACCCTTCAGTGTATGATGATGCTGGTGAGATGGTCAAGGACCTGTCAAACGTACCTTATATTGTTCCCAAGTTTTAAGATTTTAACTTGCCAAACAAAACTTAATTTAGTTGTAATCTTAGTTGAAGGCTTTTCCCAGTTTGACCGTAGTAAATTTGACATTTTTACAAGGAATCGTATAGACACAGCTGTCAGCATTGTTTTGGGAATTTTTAATCAAATTTTTTTTTCACTGTGTCAAGATTTTTAAATACAGCTTTGATTTTAATTTTTTTTTTAAGTAGAGATGGTATATCAAGAAAGATTTCATGGTAATGGAAAACCAATGTAGTCTTGTCTCAAAATATTCCATTTTTAAATTGCTAAAGACAAGTGATGGAGGATTTCCCATTGTCATACCAAACTATTTTCTCACAATGGTTCTTCTGCACATTGTGATATACACCAACACATACAATAAACAGGTGATATCACAATGTGCAGAAGAACCATTGTGAGAAAATAGTTTGGTATGACAATGGAAATCCTCCGTCACTTGTCTTTAGCAATTTAAAAATGGAATATTTTGAGACAAGACTACATTGGTTTTCCATTACCATGAAATCTTTCTTGATATACCATCTCTACTTAAAAAAAATTAAAATCAAAGCTGTATTTAAAAATCTTGACACAGTGAAAAAAAAATTTGATTAAAAATTCCCAAAACAATACTGACAGCTGTGTCTATACGATTCCTTGTAAAAATGTCAAATTTACTACGGTCAAACTGGAAAAGCCTTCAACTAAGATTACAACTAAATTAAGTTTTTTTGCAAGTTAAAATCTTAAAACTTGGGAACAATATAAGGTACGTTTGACAGGTCCTTGACCATCTCACCAGCATCATCATAAAACTGAAGGGTGAAATGTAATCTAGCCCTTATATGTCTTCTGCTGTTCTATTTTCTTTACAGTTCCTTGATAATGTGAGAAATTGCGAAAGTGCTTGGAAGTTCACTATTTATCACGGTGGTTGTTCTCCATATATATACTTTTCTAATATATATATATATATAATATATATATATACATATATATATATATACATATATAATATATAACATTATATATAATATATATATATATATTATATATTATATATATATAATATATATATATAATATATATATATATAATTATTTGTGTGATTGTGTGTGTATTATTATCTCTTACATCTATACTTCTTGCTTCCCTCTTCGTATACCTCCATTCTTCTACTCTCCCTCTTACATGCCCTTTCCCTCAACCTTTCCCTTCCACTAACCTACTTTCCTTCCCCTATTCCCTTTTCTATCCATCCACTCTCCCCTCCTTTCGACGTCCACTGTCATTTTGAGTGGGACATTCACACGTTCCTGTAAGTTGAACGTACTAGCATTGAACGTCCAGATTCCCCTGTTACTCAAGTGTGTGTGAGACACCCTGAGATGGTGGTTGTAGTAATAGTAGTGGTGGTGGTGGTGGTAGATGATGGTAGTAGTGGTGGTAGATGATGGTGGTAGTGGTGGTAGATGATGGTGGTAGTGGTGACTCTGGACTGGCGTAATTCGCCTCTTGTCTCCCGCCATGTTATAGTGTCATTAGTCTGGAATCCACGATATCTCTTACGTTTCGCTCCACACAGAGCAAAACGTAGCTTAACAAAGCTAGGTTTCATTCTTTGTAGAGCTGTGTAAAGTTATTTTTCGCTCTGTTGAGCTTAAGTAATGTTTCACTCTGTGTAGAGCTTTATCAGGACACGTTTCTCTGTGTAGAGCTTTATCAAGACACGTTTCTCTGTGTAGAGCTTTATCAAGACACGTTTCTCTGTGTAGAGCTGTATCAGCTCTAGAGAGAGTGAAAGTAACTTGGTTTTCTAGTTTCTACTAGGACCATAGTCTACTACTGCTGTTACTATTACTACTAATTACTATGCTACTATTACTATGCTAATATTTCTGTTACTGCTGTTTCTGTTAGTACTATTACTAATTTTACTACTGTTGCTAGTAATGCTACTATTTCTACTATTACTGTTACTTCTGTTACTAAAATAATAATCGTAGCTATTTTAACAGAAATAATAATCCTAGTTGTTTTAACAATAATAATCGTAGCTATTTTAACAGAAATAATAATCCTAGTTGTTTTAACAATAATAATCGTAGCTATTTTAACAGAAATAATAATAATCGTAGTTGTTTTAACAAACATAATAATCGTAGTTATTTTAAGAAAAATAATCGTAGTTTTAACAAACATAATAATCGTAGCTATTTTAACAGAAATAATAATAATCGTAGTTGTTTTAACAATAATAATAATCGTAGTTATTTAAACAAAAATAATCTTGAGGCTCTGATGTCAGTCATTATGGAACTTAGGGTAATTTTCTTTGCCATTTGGCAATTTTTCCCCGCCGCCGTGTAAGTCCTTGCGCCTGGGAGAAATTCCCTGCACCAGTGTATAATGCCGCTTAATATCCCTGAATTTCCTGCTCCGTTGGGTAAATTTCCCCACCGTGTAAATTCTCCCCCACCCTGAGGTGAAATTATACTACTGGTTGGTAATTTCCCCACCCCACCATTGAGTATTTTTTTCCCCACCAATGGGCAGTTTTGCATACAAGTATTTCCCTCACACACCTTCAATAGATAGTGCTGGTGTCGATAGATGTTTTATGCAACAACGGTATGCCTATTTGATGGCAGAGACCAAGACCAGACCTTTTGGCTGCTTTCCTGATCAACCAGGCTGTTGGTGCTATACCTTACCTTTGATGAGCTTCGAGAGTCTACTCCAGGAGTCCGGTCATGGTTCTAGCCTGGTCAGCCAGGCTGTTGCTGCTGGAGGCCTGCTGCTCCACATATCCATCACAGACCAACTAATGCACCACAGCCGGGCTTATCAGTAACTTCTTGTATTTATCTAGTTCCTTCCTGAAGACAGCCAGAGGTCTGTTGGTAATTCCCCTAATGTATGAAGGGCAGTGAAGAGTCTTGGGCCCTTCACACTTACTGTGTTATCTCTTAGTGTACTTAAGGCATTTCTACTTTTCATTGGAACCACTTTGATCCATCTGTCAAGCCTCTTACTCTCGTAGCCTGTGGTCTCAGTAGGCAGATCTGGGACCAGTCTTATCGTAGTATTGGGTGTAGGTCTGGTAGCGGGAATAAATGATACTCTTCGGAGGCAACGACTTTGCTTTATTGGTTCTTGTACACAGGCAGTGTGTTATGGCGGCCCAGGCCCAGGCCCAGAGGACCATGCCCACGAAGAGAGTAAGCTTGTCTCTAGGCTACCGGGTGCGTGAGTGAGGCAGGGTAAGCGTGGTGCGAGATGAGCTTGGTAGGCCTGTAGATATGAGCACCAACATGGCACAGAACATTCTAGGTGTAGATTATAATGTATCTCTCTCGCATGTGTTCCAAGGAGTACAGATCAAGGGACTTCAAGGATTCTCAGTAATTTACTAGGTGCGTGACTGAACTTGTACGAGCAGTGAAGGTTCTCTGTACATTCTCCAGGTCTGTGATTTCACCTGCCCTGAACTGAGTTATAAGAGTACAACTGTACTCCAGCCTAGAGAGTACATGAAGAGTATCATCATTGTCTTAGCATCTCTTGTTTTGAAGGTTCTAGTTATCCAGCCAATCACTTTTCTTGTGGTTGCGATAGTAACACTGTTGTGATCCTTGAAGGTGAGATCTTCTGATATGATTACTCCCAGGTCTCTCACATTAATTTTACGTACTATTGAATGATTCAGGTTTGTTTTCTCCTCTCTTCTAGTCTTTATTTCCTCAGTCTTTCCATAGCAAAGTGGGCCAGCAACCGGATCTACCAGGCTGTTGGTTAATGGAGTTTAAAGCCTATCTACTACACCAGGGTCATAAAGGCTGCACGTCACCTGCTCACCACCAGTCAAGAATATTTTTAATCCCTAAAATAGTGATTAAAGTAAACTAATGTATATATTACAGAGATATACACCCTTCGGTATATATACACTGATGGACATGCACCTCTGTGTGTATATACACTGATGGACATGCACCTGTGTGTATATACACTGATGGACATGCACCTCTGTGTGTATATACACTGATGGACATGCACCTCTGTGTGTATATACACTGATGGACATGCACCTCTGTGTGTATATACACTGATGGACATGCACCTGTGTGTATATACACTGATGGACATGCACCTGTGTGTATATATACACTGATGGACATGCACCTGTGTGTATATATACTGATGGACATGCACCTCTGTGTGTATATACACTGATGGACATGCACCTGTGTGTATATATACTGATGGACATGCACCTCTGTGTGTATATACACTGATGGACATGCACCTGTGTGTATATACACTGATGGACATGCACCTGTGTATATATACACTGATGGACATGCACCTGTGTGTATATACACTGATGGACATGCACCTGTGTGTATATACACTGATGGACATGCACCTGTGTGTATATACACTGATGGACATGCACCTGTGTATATATACACTGATGGACATGCACCTGTGTGTATATACACTGATGGACATGCACCTGTGTGTATATACACTGATGGACATGCACCTGTGTATATATACACTGATGGACATGCACCTGTGTATATATACACTGATGGACATGCACCTCTGTGTGTATATATACTGATGGACATGCACCTGTGTATATATACACTGATGGACATGCACCTGTGTATATATACACTGATGGACATGCACCTGTGTGTATATATACTGATAAACATATACCTCTGTGTATATACACTGATGGACATGCACCTGTGTATATATACACTGATGGACATGCACCTCTGTGTGTATATATACTGATGGACATGCACCTGTGTATATATACAATGATGGACATGCACCTGTGTGTATATACACTGATGGACATGCACCTGTGTATATATACACTGATGGACATGCACCTGTGTGTATATATATACTGATGAACATATACCTCTGTGTATATTCACTGATGGACATGCACCTCTGTGTATATATACACTGCTGAACATACACCTCTGTGTGTATATTAATGTCAGTCTAGTGTGCACTTGTCTGCCGGGATCTTAATCTTAAACTTTTGTTTCGTAACCCAAATTTTAAGAGTAAAATTTCGAGTGTATTGTTTTTAGTGTTGCTTTTATGCCCTTTTTTTACTGAATATTCATTTTCTCTCTTTTTTTATCCCGTCTCTTAAACTTTCTTAGCCATTTGTGAAAATGGTCTCACCAGGACCTTTTTATAGTGGAAATGGTTCGGTCTTAGGACCAAGATGATATAGTAGACGAGTAAGATCCATGAAATTTTTCGGCCGATTAGCAGGCTTCTTCAGTCGATTACAGAGGTATACAGGTATAGATTAGGTGGTCAGTCCCTCAACCTTGCACTAGCAACCTTGAGGTGATCAGTCCCCAGCTTCGTCTTTGTGTTTTTCTAAATTTCATTTCTTAGTTTTCCTCTTCCTCCCTTTCTTCTACCTCCTCCCTTCTACCTCCTCTCTTCTACGTCCTCCCTTCTACCTCCTCCCCTCTACCTCCTCCCCTCTACTTCCTCCCCTCTACTTCCTCCCCTCTACTTCCTCCCCTCTACTTCCTCCCCTCTACTTCCTCCCTTCTACCTCCTCCCCTCTACCTCCTCCCCTCTACCTCCTCCCCTCTACCTCCTCCCCTCTTCCTCCCCTCTACCTCCTCCCCTGACTCACGAAATCGTAATGACACGATTGCAAACAAACCATACATGAGACTCGCTGACCGCAGGTTCAAATCCCGCCCGTGGTATGGTTTGTTTACCTCCTCCCCTCTTCCTTCCCTCTACCTCCTCCCCTCTTCCTCCCCTCTACCTCCTCCCCTCTACCTCCCCTCCTCCTCCCCTCTTCCTTCTCCCCTCTACCTCCTCCCTTCTACCTCCTCCCCTCTACCTCCTCCCCTCTACCTCCTCCCCTCTACCTCCTCCCCTCTACCTCCTCCCCTCTTCCTCCCCTCTACCTCCTCTCCTCTACCCCCTCCTCCCTCAGTGTGAGAGATAGGAAGTGAGAAGAAAGGATGCAGGTTGAAAATTGAAAACTTTCAAATTATGTTATGAACGAAGGAGATGGAGTGTGGATGAAGGTTGTAGGAGGGAGATGGAGTGTGGATGAAGGTTGTAGGAGGGAGATGGAGTGTGGATGGAGGTTGTAGGAGGGAGATGGAGTGTGGATGGAGGTTGTAGGAGGGAGGTGGAGTGTGGATGGAGGTTGTAGGAGGGAGGTGGAGTGTGGATGGAGGTTGTAGGAGGGAGGTGGAGTGTGGATGGAGGTTGTAGGAGGGAGGGTGAGTGTGGATGGAGGTTGTAGGAGGGAGGTGGAGTGAGGATGGAGGTTGTAGGAGGGAGGTGGAGTGTGGATGGAGGTTGTAGGAGGGAGGTGGAGTGTGGATGGAGGTTGTAGGAGGGAGGTGGAGTGTGGATGGAGGTTGTAGGAGGGAGGTGGAGTGTGGATGGAGGTTGTAGGAGGGAGATGAAGTGTGGATGGAGGTTGTAGGAGGGAGATGAAGTGTGAATGAAGGTTGTAGGAGGAGATGGAATGTGGATGGAGGTTGTAGGAGGGAGATGGAGGTTGTAGGAGGGAGGTGGAGTGTGGATGGAGGTTGTAGGAGGGAGATGGAGTGTGGATGGAGGTTGTAGGGGGAGATGGAATGTGGATGGAGGTTGTAGGAGGGAGATGGAGTGTGGATGGAGGTTGTAGGAGGGACATGAAGTGTGGATGGAGGTTGTAGGAGGGAGATGAAGTGTGGGTGTAGGTTGTAGGAGGGAGGTGGAGTGTGGATGGAGGTTGTAGGAGGGAGATGGAATATTAGTGGAAGTTGTAGGAGGGAGATGGAGTGTTAGTGGAGGTTGTAGGAGAGAGATGGAATATTAGTGGAAGTTGTAGGAGGGAGATGGAGTGTTAGTGGAAGTTGTAGGAGAGAGATGGAGTGTTAGTGGAGGTTGTAGGAGCAAGAAATTTTCATATATTTGGGAAAATTTGAACACCATCAGTGTGTTGCTACACTGTGTGATAGTTACACTGTGGGAACACCCACAGTGTGCTGCTACACTGTGTGATAGTTACACTGTGTGATAGTTACACTGTGGGAACACCCACAGTGTGCTGCTACACTTTGTGATAGTTACACTGTGGGAACACCCACAGTGTGCTGCTACACTGTGTGATAGTTACACTGTGTTGATAGTTACACTGTGGGAACACCCCACAGTGTGCTGCTACACTTTGTGATAGTTACACTGTGGGAACACCCACAGTGTGCTGCTACATTGTGTGATAGTTACACTGTGGGAACACCCACAGTATGCTGCTACATTATTCTATGTGATAGTTACACTGTGGGAACACCCACAGTATGCTGCTACACTATTCTATGTGATAGTTACACTGTGGGAACACCCACAATATGCTGCTACACTACACTATGTGAGTTACACTGTGGGAACACCCACAGTATGCTGCTACACTATTCTATGTGATAGTTACACTGTGGGAACACCCACAGTGTGCTGCTACAGTACACTATGTGATAGTTACACTGTGGGAACACCCACAGTATGCTGCTACACTGTGATACACTGTGGGAACACCCACAGTATGCTGCTACACTATGTGATAGTTACACTGTGGGAACACCCACAGTATGCTGCTACACTACACCATGTGATAGTTACAATGTGGGAACACCCACAGTGTGCTGCTACACTACACCATGTGATAGTTACACTGTGGGAACACCCACAGTATGCTGCTACACTACACCAT
Organism: Cherax quadricarinatus; assembly: GCF_026875155.1. Taxonomy (NCBI): domain Eukaryota; kingdom Metazoa; phylum Arthropoda; class Malacostraca; order Decapoda; family Parastacidae; genus Cherax; species Cherax quadricarinatus. Next base: position 3,448,267 of record NC_069429.1, on the reverse strand, counting down.
GTGATAGTTACACTGTGGGAACACCCACAGTATGCTGCTACACTACACCATGTGATAGTTACACTGTGGGAACACCCACAGTATGCTGCTACACTACACCATGTGATAGTTACACTGTGGGAACACCCACAGTATGCTGCTACACTACACCATGTGATAGTTACAATGTGGGAACACCCACAGTATGCTGCTACACTATGTGATAGTTACACTGTGGGAACACCCACAGTGTGCTGCTACACTACACCATGTGATAGTTACACTGTGGGAACACCCACAGTGTGCTGCTACACTACACCATGTGATAGTTACAATGTGGGAACACCCACAGTATGCTGCTACACTACACCATGTGATAGTTACACTGTGGGAACACCCACAGTATGCTGCTACACTACACCATGTGATAGTTACAATGTGGGAACACCCACAGTATGCTGCTACACTATGTGATAGTTACACTGTGGGAACACCCACAGTGTGCTGCTACACTACACCATGTGATAGTTACACTGTGGGAACACCTACAGTGTGCTGCTACACTACACCATGTGATAGTTACAATGTGGGAACAGTGTAGCTATCATACAGAATAGTTGTCTATCATATTCCATTACATAGTGATTTATATATGTTATGTGGAAATGTCAACCTGCTTTGGTGGGCTGGTAGATTTGTTGGTTGATTGGTACACTAGTTGCTGGTAGACAGTTTGGCTGGTTGACTGGTAGATTACATGGCTGTATGCTGGTTGGCTGGTGTACTAGTTGGTTGGTAGACAAGTTAATTGGCAGACTAATTGACTGGTAGACTAGTTGGGTGTAGGCTGGTTGGTAGACTGGTTAGCTGTAGGCTGGTTGATTGGTTGTCTAGTTGGCTGGTAATCTGGTAAGAGAGAGAGGGTCAGAAATTCTCTCCAATCAGATGCAGTAATTTGTGATTATCATTAATTAGGGCTGTTAATGAAGGCAATTATCTCTGTGATTATTGAATCATAATGGAGGATCACCACTTAGCGTCCGTGTCCGTGCTGTAACGTTACTGTCCGTGCTGTGATGTTACCGTCCGTGCTGTGAAGTTATCGTCCGTGCTGTGACGTTACTGTCCGTGCTGTGATGTTACTGTCCGTACAGTGACGTTACTGTCTGTGCTGTGACGTTACCGTCCGTGCTGTGACGTTACTGTCCTTGCTGTGACGTTAGTCAGTACTGTGACGTTATTATCCATGCTATGGCATTACCCTTCGTGTTGTAGACATTACCCTCCGTGTTGTAGACATTACCGTCCGTGTTGTAGACATTACCCTCCGTGTTGTAGACATTACCGTCCGTGTTGTAGACATTACCCTCCGTGTTGTAGACATTACCGTCCGTGTTGTAGACATTACCGTCCGTGTTGTAGACATTATCCTCCGTGTTGTAGACATTACCCTCCGTGTTGTAGACATTACCCTCCGTGTTGTAGACATTACCCTCCGTGTTGTAGACATTACCCTCCGTGTTGTAGACATTACCGTCCGTGTTGTAGACATTACCCTCCGTGTTGTAGACATTACCCTCCGTGTTGTAGACATTACCCTCCGTGTTGTAGACATTACCCTCCGTGTTGTAGACATTACCCTCCGTGTTGTAGACATTACCCTCCGTGTTGTAGACATTACCCTCCGTGTTGTGGACTTTAACCCCCCGGGTTTTTGAACATTACCCTCCGTGTTGTAGACATTACCCTCCGTGTTGTAGACATTACCCTCCGTGTTGTAAGACATTACCCTCCTGTTGTAGACATACCCTCCGTGTTGTAGACATTACCGTCCGTGTTGTAGACATTACCGTCCGTGTTGTAGACAGTTACATTATATATGTTGCTGGAATTTTTTATCATTCCTCATTAATAGATTTCAATTCATTATGAATAGTTCTGTATTATCAGTGGGGCTACATTATCAATTAGGCTACATTATCAGTGGGGCTACATTATCAATTAGGCTACATTATCAGTGGGGCTACATTATCAGTTAGGCTGCATTATCAGTGGGGCTACATTATCAATTAGGCTACATTATCATTGGGGCTACATTATCATTAGGCTGCTTTAAATCAGTGGGGCTACATTATCAATTAGGCTACATTATCAGTGGGGCTACATTGTCAATGGGACTACATTGTCAATGGGACTACATTGTCAATGGGACTACATTGTCAATGGGGCTACATTATCAATGGGGCTGCATTATCAGTGGGACTACATTATCAATGGGACTACATTATCAATGGGACTACATTATCAATGGGACTACATTATCAATGGGACTACATTATCAATGGGACTACATTGTCAATGGGACTACATTGTCAATGGGGCTACATTATCAATGAGGCTGCATTATCAGTGGGGCTACATTATCAATGGGACTACATTATCAATGGGACTACATTATCAATGGGACTACATTATCAATGGGACTACATTATCAATGTCCATGAGCTCTTTCGTATCTCTTTTTAAAGCTATGTATGGATCCTGCCTCCACCACATCACTCCAGATTGTTCCACTTTTTGACAACTCTGTGGTTGAAGAAATACTTCCTAACATCCCTGTGACTCGTCAGAGTTTTCAACTTTTAGTTGTAACCCCACCTTATCAATTCCTCTCAGTGTTTTATATGTCATCATGTCCTCCCTATCCTGTGCAGCCTCAAGTGTCGTCAGGTTGAGTAGGACATACCAATTAGCTTCGGAACTAGTCTTGTTGCAAACCTTTGCACTTTCTCTAATATTTTGACATGGTTGACTAGGTCTGGGTACCATACTGGTTCTGAATACTCCAATATGGGCCTGACCTACACGGTGTACAGAGTCTTGAATGATTATTTACTCAGGTGTCGAAACTCTATTCTCAGGTTTGCCAGGCGCACATGTGCTGCATCGGTTATTTGGTTGATGTGCGCCTCAGGAGATGTGTTCCGTATTATACTCACCCCAAGATCCTCTTTTTTGAGTGAGGTTTGGAGTCTTTGCACCTCCCCTAGCCAGTACTCTGTCTGCGGTCTTATTTGACCTTCCCAAGTCTTCATTGAAGACTTTGCACTTTGTGGGATTAAACTCCAAGAGCCAGTTGTTGGACCAAGCTGACAGCTTGTCCAGATCCCTTTGTAGTCCCGCCTGATACTTATCCACTCCAATTCTCCGCATTAGCTTCACATCGTCTGCAAACAGGGCACCTCTGAAACTATCCCTTCCATCATATCATTCACATATACTAGAAAGCGCACCGGCCCTAGGACTGACCTTTGTGGAACCCCGCTCGTCACAGTCGCCCACTCAGACACCTCGTCGCGTACCATCACTCGTTGCTTCCTTTTTTTTTTTTTTTTTTTTTTTTTTTTTTTTTTTTTTTTTTTTTTTTTTTTTTTTGGGGTGTGTGTGTGTGTGTTGTGGTGTGTGTGTGTGTGTGTGTGGTGTGCGCTTTTCAGATGTGTGTCAGTTTGTCTGTTTGAAAATGACGGAGCGGATGGATTCGACCCCATGGCAAGAGAGTCGTAAAATTTGAAAGCCAGTGTTATCCGCTGGACAATGCTGTCTTACTAGGCATATATCTGTACATCTTGGGGGAGGTAGCTGGCCACCATAGTAACCGAAAATGTTAGAATGAGGCACTTGAGCAACAATTGGGTATATTGGGGAGACAAATTCACCAGCTAGTGGCTTCATCAGCCCCAATACAGAGAGAAGAACGGTGGAAAAGAGAGGAAGTTTGAGGCAATCAGCCCCCTCAGCCTGGAGATGTCAGTCCATCTGAATGTTATCAAATCTCATTTAAATTGTCGGCTCTCTAAGCCCATTTACATAACTGTGCGTGTTCCAGCTCAAGCCCTTCAAAGTCGTAATAACACAACACAAACAAGGGAAAAACTCTAGCAATATCCTGCCTGAGGACAGGCAGGATATATCCAATTTTTCCAGCCATTTATAGGTAAAAAAATTTAATATCTGTTGGTTGGAGGGCTGGGGGGTCGTCCAGCTGTCTTCCTCTCAGGGACTGATCCAAAGTTTTTTAGTTGAATTTCATGAATAATACTCTAGTGACACAGGGAAAAAAAGAATGATGGAGCACTGCAGTAGGGCCCACTGGTCATGCCAGGCAGGTTTAACTCTCACTTTTGTTTTTGAGAAGGACCTACTAGTAGGGCCAGTGGACCCCGCTGCAGTGCTTCTCTGTTCTTATATTCGCATGTACCTGCTCACACAGAGAACACTCATAGTGTATTAACAGAACATATAACTCCCTGATCCATTAATAGATAAGATAACAGGACTACTAACAGAGGATAGATAGCACCCAGAACTACTAACATGTACCCAGAACCACTACATACACCCGAATCACTAATAGATAGCACCCAACCACTAACAAGTACCCAGAACCACTACATACACCCGGGAAACACTAATAAGATACACCCAGAACCACTAACATGTACCCAGAACCACTACATAAACCCAGAATCAAACCCAAAAGATAGCACCCAGAACCACTAACATGTACCCAGAACCACTACATAAACCCAGAATCACCAACAGATAGCACCCAGAACCACTAACATGTACCCAGAACCACTACATAAACCCAGAATCACCAACAGATAGCACCCAGAACCACTAAAAATGTACCCAGAAACCACTACATAAACCCAGAATCACCAACAGATAGCACCCAGAACCACTATAATACATCCAGAACCACCACACACACCCAGAATCACTAATAGATAGCACCCAGAACCACAAACAGAACACCCAGAACCACTAAGAGGTAATGGATCAGCCTGGACTTTAACCCACGGCCAAACTTCCCTGTTGAGCGATCAGTTTCCTTGACAGGTTTGACTCCCACCTGTCTTCCTTCCTTGATAACAAGATAACTGATAACCTTAATTCAGGCGATAAAAGAGAGAGAGAGAGAGAGAGAGAGAGAGAGAGAGAGAGAGAGAGAGAAAAGAGAGAGAGAGAGAGAAGAGAGAGAGAGAAAATAATCTCGTATAATAGCTGAAAAATCATAGTGAGAAAGAATGCTGTGAAAAAACGCACCTCTGTTTTTTCAAGATCATTAATTATGTTCGCTCATTACTAAGTCATTAAGCTGTATAGATTAACCAGGTCATTATAGATGGGTATCTCCGTAATACCAAGTCTCGTTATACCTAGGAGATTTAGTGGAGTAATGAATATATACTTCACACAAACACACACACACACACACACACACACACACACACACACACACACACACACAGAACTACAAAGGGATCTGGACAGGCTGCAGACCTGGTCCAGCAATTGGCTCCTGGAGTTCAATCCCACCAAATGCAAAGTCATGAAGATTGGGGAAGGGCAAAGAAGACCGCGGACGGAGTACAGTCTAGGGGGCCAGAGACTACAAACATCACTCAAGGAAAAAATCTTGGGTGGTATAACACCAGCACATCTCCTGAAGCGCACATCAAACCCAAAAATCTGCTGCACCATATGGGCGCCTAGCAAACCTCAGAACTGCATTCCGACATCTTTAATAAGGAATCATTCAGGACCGCTGTAACACCGTGTACTAGGCCCATATAGAGTTTTGGCGGCACCAGTTTGGAACCACACGCGAGCCAGCATGTAAAGATACTAGAGAAGTGCAAATTTTTTTGCACAAGACTAAGTCCCCAGAGCTAAGAGGTAGTCCTACGATGAGACAACAGAGAAAGTACACTACGACACTGGAGGACAGAGGATAGATAGGTTGACATATACCGACACCAAAATACGAAGAGGATATGACAAGAGTCGACAAAGACAGATGTTCCCATGCACCAAACATCTACACAGGGGACAAACAGTTAGGAAAGATTGAAGACAAAAACAAAAGAAAATGAATCACAGGAATACGCTTATAGGAGCGAATATATCTTTCTTCAGCCACAGAGTCTAGTCAGGAAAGTGGAATACGTTTGGGAAGCGATGTAGTGGAGGCAGGATCCATACATAGCTTTAACAGTAGGTATTGATGAAAGCTCACGTTCAGGGAGAGTACTATAGCGACCATAGAAGAGGCGGGGGCCAGGCGCTTGACTCGACCCTGCAACTTAACTAGTTGAGTACACACACCACACACAACCAAAATACACACACCATACACAAACAATACTCGCACACAATACACACACAATAAACACACATACACACACAATACACACACAATACACAATCCACACACACTAAACCATACACAACACAATTACACACACAATACACCACACAACATACACACCACAATACCACAAACAATCAGCACACAATACACACATGCACACACACATACACCACTACACACACACACACAACACACACACACACACAACACACAACACACAGCAAACACACACACACACACACACTCACACACACACACACAGTCAAGTGTCTACGGGCAAGTGCTTTAAGACAACTAAGTAACTACTAAAACACACACAGGGATAGACTGGAGGCTGGAAACAGGTACATGAGCACAGTGTTAATTACATCTGCCACTACGTTCCCACTATACCATAACAGTGGCTGTTTATAAAAATTATTACCGTTTAATAATTCTTAATGATCAAGTCTGACAGAAAATTTCCTCAACCTCTTTGTCTCCCCCCCTCAACCTCTTCCTCCTTCAACCTCTCTCTTTCTCTCCATCCTCCTCTTTCTCCATCATCTCTCCAATCCCTCTCTCTCTCTCAATCTCTCTCTCTCTCTCGCTCCTCAATCTGTCTTCTCCTCTCTCTCTCACTCACTCTCTCTCCTCGCTCTCTCTCTCATTTCTCTCTCTCCTTCTCACTCTCTCTCTCTCCTCACTCTCTCTCACTCTCTCTCTCTCTCACTCTACTCTCTCTCTCTCTCTCACTCTCTCACTCTTTCTCTCCCTCCCTCCCTCCCCCTTCCCTCCATCCTTTCCCCCTCCATGCCTTCCTCCCTACTCCCTCCCGACTTCCCTCCCTACTTCCCTCCCTACATCCCTCCCCTACTTCCCTCCTACGTTCCCTCCCTACTTCCCTCCTACGTCCCACCCAACTTCATCCCGCTTTCTCCCTCCTTCACCTTTTCAACCCTACTTTCTCCCTCCAAAACCTTTTCTCTCCCTCGTGTTTTTTTACTCGCATTAATCTATCTTTCGGTGGTCCGTTTTCCGTCTACCCAATTCTCCTCCTCACTCCCCCTCTACCCTGTGCTTCATCTTCTCTTCCAACCTATTTTTATCGTTCTCGTTTTCTCTCACTTTTCATCTTTGTTTCTCTTCGTGACCTTCATCTCTCTCTGGAATGACTTGGATGAGGCAGCAGTGGTTGAGCAAACTCAAATCACACAGCTTCAAGATAGGTATTAATAAACTCCAAGAAAACCAGAGGTCATTGATGCCCATCATGGTGGTCTAGAGACGGGCCAGGACTGGTCTTGAACCCTCCAGCATGCACAATGAAAGGCATAGGGACTGAACCACCTCAAACACTACTACAAGGCTGAGGACTGACTACCTCAACCTTACTTCTCCACTGCTTCTGTTTTCTCTGATATTTATGTCACCTCTGTGTTAAAATAAGAAGCCTGCTGAGTAGGCGATGCTTTTCGTTAATGAATACCCAGAGTTTGAATAGTATCATATTCACAGTTCGTGAGTATTGTGTGATCAAGCAAGTTGTATGATAATTGAAAGTGGGGTCCCCCAGCAACACAGTCTTGTTGACCAGGCAAACCGCAGACAAGCCGGTCTAGAAAAAATGGACCGGGCACAGCAGTATGAAAACTCTCCGAACTAATCAGAATGTATATTCATTGGTGAGATACTATTGAGCAAACGCAATAGAAGATTAATCCACAAGGGATTTTTCAAGAGGATCCAATTCCCTTTACGGGAATTGAACCTTCTCTCATGTATAAGATCCCACAATGAGACCTCAATTGCGTCGTTAGAGAGGCATTTAAAACCTCACTCGCACTGGATCCTTCAGAGGAGATGGGATCCCAACACCTTTTATTTCTGATCCACATTGTGTAATCAATTTGGGATGACCCTCTTCGTCAGAGTTGGTGCTGTCACCATGCTGACTTCTTCAGAGCAGGGTAAGACACCAGCCAGGGAATTCGGTGGAAACACTATCCTCCCATGGACAAAAATAATCAGCTGTATATTGACCAAAGCAAGGGATAAAAAAAACACGTACATACACGACAGTGCAAGGAAGTACATTGGAGAACGATGCATGGGAGATGCAGAGAAGACTTGAAAGTTCCCACCCACCGATGCTTTCTGCCGAGAGGAACTGTCTACTTTCGCGGGAATTACGACTGTTGTTTCCTGGCAAACAACGCCACTAACGAGAACCACCGTCCCAGAGAGACTGTAAGTCTAGTGTATAAGTACGAGTTTGTGTGTGTGTGTGTGTGTGTACTACACACCGATTGTTTGTAGGAGGTTATACTAGCTCCTGGCCTCACGACCTAGACCACATGATGAGCATCACTGACTTATAATCTCTTGGACTATCAAACTACTCATGCAGCTGCAAGAAAATTAATATCTGAATAAGTAGAACCTTCCAAAACAAAAATATAATATATATAGATATAAATATATGAGTATATATATATAATCTATATAGATATATATATATAAATATATATTAAATATAAATATATATAATCATTTACCAAACTCCGGCAGGCATGACTCGAACCACTACGAACCTTTACCGCCTCAGTGACTTCACTGCTATATAGACTGCTTTTCAGGTGGTAATCAAACTCAGGAGGAGCTGAAATAAAACCGCGCGATACAGTGTCCTCGAATCACGAGAAAAACATGTAGCTCAGCGTTCTGCATGCGTTGATCTTTGAAGGATCGCTGGCTCAAGTGGTAAGGGATGCGTACATTGTGCTGTCTCTGGAGGCGGTGTAAGGCATCGTAGGGTCGAGTCCTGGCATCCCGCGAGTTGTAAAAGATTTTAAAATCACTGTTTCCGTGATTCATAGATTATATATATATATATATAATATCTTTATATAAATATATAGAATATAATATATATATATCATATATATAAAAATATATATAATATATAAACACACAGTGGACCCCCGGTTATTAACGATATTATTTCACTCCAGAAGTATGTTCAGGTGCCAGTACTGACCGAATTTGTTCCCATAAGGAATATTGTGAAGTACTTTCCTATGTCCTTTCTAAATCTAAACTTATCTAATTTAAATCCATTACTGCGGGTTCTCTCATGGAGAGATATCCTCAAGACCTTGTTAATATCCCCTTTATTAATACCTATCTTCCACTTATACACTTCGATCAGGTCTCCCCTCATTCTTCGTCTAACAAGTGAATGTAACTTAAGAGTCTTCAATCTTTCTTCATAAGGAAGATTTCTAATGCTATGTATTAATTTAGTCATCCTACGCTGAATGTTTTCTAACGAATTTATGTCCATTCTGTAATATGGAGACCAGAACTGAGCTGCATAATCTAGGTGAGGCCTTACTAATGATGTATAAAGCTGCAGTTATGACCTCTGGACTTCTGTTGCTTACACTTCTTGATATAAATCCCAGTAATCTATTTGCCTTATTACGTACGCTTAGGCATTGCTGTCTTGGTTTAAGGTTGCTGCTTACCATAAACCCCCAAGTCCTTTTCGCAATCTGTATGGCTAAGTTCTACATTATTTAACTTATAAGTGCTAGGGTTATGGACACTCCCGAGCTTCAGAACCTTGCATTTATCTTCATTGAACTGCATCTGCCACTTTTCTGACCAAGAGTAGAGTTTGTCTAAATCCTCCTGAAGTTCCCTAACATCTACGTTTGAATCAATTATCCTACCTATCTTCGTGTCATCGGCGAATTTGCTCATATCACTAGTAATTCCTTCATCAAGATCATTGATATATATTATAAACAACAACGGGCCCAAGACTGATCCCTGTGGAACGCCACTCGTTACTGATCCCCACTCGGATTTAACCCCATTTATGGACACTCTCTGCTTCCTGTCTGTGAGCCATGATTCGATCCACGAGAGCACCCTTCCCCCAATGCCATGAGCTGCTACTTTCTTCAACAGTCTTTGGTGCGGAACTCTATCAAATGCCTTACTAAAATCTAAGTAAATAATATCAAATTCTTTATCGTGGTCAACAGCCTCAAAAGCTTTACTGAAGAAAGTTAATAAATTAGACAAGACCGGCCTCTTGTGAATCCATGCTGAGTATCATTAATCAAACTATGCTTATCGAGATGGCTTCTTATAATCTCAGCTATAACTGACTAGTAATTTGCCTACAATTGAGGTCAGGCTTATTGGGCGGTAATTTGACGGTAACGACTTGTCCCCTGTTTTAAAAATAGGAATTACATTAGCCATCTTCCACATATCAGACACTACACCTGTTTGAAGAGATAAATTAAAAATATTAGTTAATGGTTCACAGAGTTCCATTTTGCATTCCCTTGAAAAAACCTCATCAGGACTCGGTGACTTATTTTGCTTCAGTCTGTCTATCTGCTTCACAACCATTTCACTAGTGACTGTGATGTTACATAATTTATCTTCTTCTGGCCCACTATAAAAATTAATTACCGGAATATTATTAGTGTCTTCCTGTGTAAAAACTGAGAGAAAATAATTATTTAAAATCGGATATTGTTTCATACTATGGAACAGTGCTCTTCTCCAGACTGAGGGACTGACCACCTCAAAACTTTAAGGGTGATAGACTGATTACATCGTCTTCAAGTATCTTCTGCTTCTATCAACTTTTCTGTACTCGACTGAAGAAGCCTACTGTGTAGGCGAAACGTTTCATAATAAAGATACCTAACTGTTGCATATGTGTCTTACCTAACAACCTGTCGGTATTTTATACCATTTTAATGTTCATGCCCATAGTTATTTTTAAGGGGACCTATCTTATCTCTGACTTTTGTTCTATATACCTGGAAAAAACTTTTTGGGTTAGTTTTAGAATCCCTAGCAACTTTAATTTCATAGTCCCTTTTAGCTTTTCTTATCCCCTTTTTAATGTCCCTCTTAATGTCAATATACTGATGCATAAGATGACCCTCGCCTCTTTTGATACGCCTATAAATTCCTTTCTTATGCCCTAGTAGATATTTCAGCCTTTTATTCATCCATTTTGGGTCATTTCTATTTGATCTAATTTCTTTATAAGGGATAAACGTCCAAGAGAGAACCCGCAGTAATGGATTTAAATTAGATAAGTTTAGATTTAGAAAGGACATAGGAAAGTATTGTTTTGGAAATAGGGTAGTTGATGAGTGGAACAGTCTACCTAGTTGGGTTATTGAGGCTGGGACTTTGGGTAGTTTCAAATTTAGGTTGGCTAAGTACATGAGTGGGAGGGGTGGGACTTGCACAACAGAGCTTATTTCTTGGGTGGCATTGAAAATTGGGTTGGGCAAATGTTTTGTTAGTTGGATGAATTGTAAAGGACCTGCCTAGTATGGGCCAACAGGCCTCCTGCAGTGTTCCTCCTTTCTTATGTTCTTATGTTCTTGTGTGTCTTCCACTAGCTGTTGGTGTGTTGCTGTCTGTAGTGTCTGCCAGTAGCTGTCGGTGTGTTGCTTTCTGTAGTGTCTGCCAGTAGCTGTCGGTGTGTTGCTTTCTGTAGTGTCTTCCAGTAGCTGTTGATGTGTTGCTGTCTGTAGTGTCTTCCAGTAGCTGTTGGTGTGTTGCTGTCTGTAGTGTCTTCCAGTAGCTGTTGGTGTGTTGCTGTCTGTAGTGTCTTCCAGTAGCTGTTGGTGTGTTGCTGTCTGTAGTGTCTTCCAGTAGCTGTTGGTGTGTTGCTGTCTGTAGTGTCTTCCAGTAGCTGTTGGTGTGTTTGCTGTCTGTAGTGTCTTCCAGTAGCTGTTGGTGTGTTGCTGTCTGTAGTGTCTTCCAGTAGCTGTTGATGTGTTGCTGTCTGTAGTGTCTTCCAGTAGCTGTTGGTGTGTTGCTGTCTGTAGTGTCTTCCAGTAGCTGTTGATGTGTTGCTGTCTGTAGTGTCTTCCAGTAGCTGTTGATGTGTTGCTGTCTGTAGTGTCTTCCAGTAGCTGTTGATGTGTTGCTGTCTGTAGTGTCTTCCAGTAGCTGTTGGTGTGTTGCTATCTGTAGTGTCTTCCAGTAGCTGTTGGTGTGTTGCTATCTGTAGTGTCTTCCAGTAGCTGTTGGTGTGTTGCTTTCTGTAGCGTCTTCCAGTAGCTGTTGGTGTGTTGCTTTCTGTAGTGTCTTCCAGTAGCTGTTGGTGTGTTGCTTTCTGTAGTGTCTTCCAGTAGCTGTTGGTGTGTTGCTTTCTGTAGTGTCTTCCAGTAGCTGTTGGTGTGTTGCTTTCTGTAGTGTCTTCCAGTAGCTGTTGGTGTGTTGCTGTCTGTAGTGTCTTCCAGTAGCTGTTGATGTGTTGCTTTCTGTAGTGTCTTCCAGTAGCTGTTGATGTGTTGCTTTCTGTAGTGTCTTCCAGTAGCTGTTGGTGTGTTGCTGTCTGTGTGTGTTGCTCCTTTCTTTGGTCTCTGCAGTCTCGGTTAAAACACGATTGGCTTTGTTTTTCCTGCTGCTTTTCCTTTATGCTTGGCGCTTTGACTCTATTACCTCCATTTCTTGTACTGTGTGTGTGTGTGTGTGTGTGTGTGTGTGTGTGTGTGTGTGTGTGTGTGTGTGTGTGTGTGGTTGCTGCACGACTGAACACGACGCTAAGCGACCTGATGGGCTTGGGATTAATGTGTTGTGTTGGTTACTATGCCGGGTGTCACTCTGTTTACTGCCCTCTCAGTCTTCCTAGTTCCTCTTTAATTGCTTTTCTCTCTCTTCCTTACCATTTTCTTTACTTCAATATCTCTCTAGCCTATTTCTCTTAAGACTGTCTTTCTCCTCTCTCCTCTCGTTTCCTCTTTTCCTCCCCTTCTCTCCTCTCTTTCTGCACCTCTTTCCTCTTCTTCCTGGAGGATGCTAGTGGCTGGTGGTCGTGTTGAAGGGTTATTGCCGTGACTCCCTCAACCACGACCACACAGATTTTTATGAGTGCTTACCATCATCTTTCTGGGAAAACGAGGGAAGGAAGGAAGGAAGGGGGAGGGAGGGAAGAAGAGTGGAAGATGAGGTACTCACTCCCTCAGCCAGGATAAGAGCTCTTCGTTTCATTAGTCTTGATCATTCTGATCAAGATTAGGGAGCTGAACACCGATCAAGGGAGCGAAGGAAGGAACGAGAGAGAAGACTTGAAAGACGACAGAATATGAATAAGGACAGAGAGAAAGGAATACAGATACAGACACGGACAGACAAATACAGACAGATCAACGAAGATGAGGGGCCAGCTGTGGATCGACCCCTGCAACCACAAATAGGTAAGTACAGACAGAAAAATACACAGACAGATACAGAGGGGCAGGGAGTCATTGAAATTAGAATGTAAAGAAGAGATGAAAAAAAATCTTTCTTGAGGGGAAAATTGAAAGCAAGAGAATAGAACAAGAAAATACCTAAAGTAAAGGATTTGTAGATGAATGGTTCAGAGAACCGACATGTTGATAAATTAGACACATGTGCAACTCTTGGGTATCTTTATTGAGGAAACGTTTCGCCACACAGTGGCTTCATCAGTCCATACAAAGGAGAATCTTGAAGAACAGGAGGAGAATGAGGTAATCAGTCCCTCAACCTTGAGTCGATGTGGTCAAGATTGATGGACTGACCACATCGACTCAAGGTTGAGGGACTGATTACCTCATTCTCCTCCTGTTCTTCAAGATTCTTCTTTGTATGGACTGATGAAGCCACTGTGTGGCGAAACGTTTCCTCAATAAAGATACCCAAGAGTTGCACATGTGTCTAATTTATCATAAAGTAAAGGAGTTTACTGGGAGGACTGGGGAAGACACTGGAGGGAGGAATGGGGAAGACACTGGAGGGAGGACTGGGGAAGACACTGGAGGGAGGACTGGGGAAGACACTGGAGGGAGGACTGGGGAAGACACTGGAGGGAGGACTGGGGAAGACGCTGGAGGGAGGACTGGGGAAGACACTGGAGGGAGGACTGGGGAAGACGCTAGAGGGAGGACTGGGGAAGACGCTGGAGGGAGGACTGGGAAGACACTGGAGGGACGACTGGGGAAGACGCTGGAGGGAGGACTGGGGAAGACGCTGGAGGGAGGACTGGGGAAGACACTGGAGGGAGGACTGGGGAAGACACTGGAGGGAGGACTGGGGAAGACAGACTGGAGGGAGGACTGGGGAAGACAGACTGGAGGGAGGACTGGGGAAGACAGACTGGAGGGAGGACTGGGGAAGACAGACTGGAGGGAGGACTGGGGAAGACAGACTGGAGGGAGGACTGGGGAAGACAGACTGGAGGGAGGACTGGGGAAGACAGACTGGAGGGAGGACTGGGGAAGACAGACTGGAGGGAGGACTGGGGAAGACACTGGAGGGAGGACTGGGGAAGACAGACTGGAGGGAGGACTGGGAAGACAGACAGGAGAAGACAGACAGGAGGGAGGACTGGGGAAGACAGTCTGGAGGGAGGACTGGGGAAGACAGACTGGAGGGAGGACTGGGGAAGACAGACTGGAGGGAGGACTGGGGAAGACAGACTGGAGGGAGGACTGGGGAAGACAGACTGGAGGGAGGACTGGGGAAGACACTGGAGAGAGGACTGGAGGAAAACAGACTGGAGGGAGGACTGGGGAAGACACTGGAGGGAGTACTGGGGAAGACACTGGAGGGAGTACTGGGGAAGACACTGGAGGGAGTACTGGGGAAGACACTGGAGGGAGTACTGGGGAAGACACTGGAGGGAGGACTGGGGAAGACACTGGAGGGAGGACTGGGGAAGACGCTGGAGGGAGGACTGGGGAAGACGCTGGAGGGAGGACTGGGGAAGACACTGGAGGGAGGACTGGGGAAGACGCTGGAGGGAGGACTGGGGAAGACACTGGAGGGAGGACTGGGGAAGACACTGGAGGGAGGACTGGGGAAGACACTGGAGGGAGGACTGGTAGTGAAGGTTAGGTTAGGTAAGGTTCGTCAAGAAACAGGACTAATGTTTCCTGACGCGGGTTTCAGTCAGAGCTTTTGGTCATCTGACCGAGGCCTTCCGCTGGCTTTACCGGTCTACTAATTTAAAAATTCTGGTTATAGTTATAACCATATAGTTAATGTAGGTTCACAGTCTGTATTCAGTTAGTCATACTTGTCTCAAGATGCTGCAAGATGTTACACTTGTCTCAAGATGCTGCAAGATGTTACACTTGTCTCAAGATGCTGCAAGATGTTACACTTGTCTCAAGATGCTGCAAGATGTTACACTTGTCTCAAGATGCTGCAAGATGTTACACTTGTCTCAAGATGCTGCAAGATGTTACACTTGTCTCAAGATGCTGCAAGATGTTACACTTGTCTCAAGATGCTGCAAGATGTTACACTTGTCTCAAGATGCTGCAAGATGTTACACTTGTCTCAAGATGCTGCAAGATGTTGCACTTGTCTCAAGATGCTGCAAGATTTGTGTTTACGTTCAACCTGGTTCTTTGATGCCCTGCCCAGGGCACGTCGCTAGGGCAGGCTACTCTTCTTGGAATGGGGTGTTGTTAATTTTTGTTTGTGGGGGCCTGGCTCTAGTTGCTGGGCCGCCTTACGCAGGTAAATAAGAGATTCTCCTGTTATAAGAATCTGTTGTATTATGTTATGCTGCTGCTGCTGTTCCTGCTGCTGCTGCTGCTGTTCCTGCTGCTGTTCCTGCTGCTGCTGCTGTTCCTGCTGCTGTTCCTGCTGCTGCTGCTGTTGCTGCTGCTGCTGCTCCTGCTGCTGCTGCTGTTCCTGCTGCTGTTCCTGCTGCTGCTGCTGCTGCTGTTCCTGCTGCTGCTGCTGCTGCTGCTGCTGCTGCTGCTGTTCCTGCTGTTGTTCCTGCTGCTGCTGCTGCTACTGCTGCTGCTGCTGTTCCTGCTTTGCTGATTCTGTTGCTACTGTTGCTGCATCGTGTTACTATTGCTGCTGGAGTTGCTGTTGCTGCTGTTAGTGTTACTGCTGTAAATGTTCATTATGCTCTTCTTTCACCGCCCTTGCTGTTGCTCCTGTTGCTACTGCTAGCTTCCCTTGCTGTTCCTACTACTGCTGCCGTTGCTACTGTTCATTTTTCGAAAATTATACCGTAAATGCTGTCAATAACTGTTCTGGCTTTTCCCCTCTTTCCAGCCCTCATTTCCCCCACCTATTTCCCATTTTTTCCCATCTCCCTCCCCTTTCTCCCCTTCTCTCTTCTCTCTCACTAAGGGTGAAAGTTAATCTCAAACATGTTTCATACGAGAGAAAGTTTTGAAGTGTTCCCAGACGTTTAATAATCGAGAGAACACAACTTTTAATGGTCTTACCTGAAGAGTTTTAACTGAAGCCTCGGTGGTGATCCCACGACTGACCTGTGCTGCAATTACCCTCACCTCTGAAGATTATTTCGTAACTCTTCAAGGTAATTTGCTGAACCTTTGGAGCAATTCTGTGACCCCCTTTATTAGCTTTGAGTTATTTCCTTCCATCCACAATATTTATATTATGGGTTCGAATCCTGCTGACTGCGTTTCTCTCTCTCTGGGTATGTCGGGGGAATTTACTTTTAGAATTGCACTATGGAAAATTTTAAGTTGTGGAGCTCCTCAGATCGTAGTTGAAAATTCAAGATGCAGCTGCGTTCCATCTCTGGATCGTCACTCTGAGGTGCTGGAAGAGAAAGGTGGCTGGCCTTGGGTCTCTGGTGGTTTTAGTGAGCCTGGAACCCAGCTTCTTGAGGAAACCCAGGGCATGCATCCCCCACGAGCCAAGGGTTTCTGATCCTACTGGAATGAAGTGGTATCGACGGGCCAAGTTCCTGTATTTGTTGAGCTCGTGATTCTTCCCTGGGATCAGCAGCACCGCCATGTTTACCAGCACTTTGTGGGATGCAGGTGTTGGCCAGGGTAGATGCACAAGTATGGTCCCATACCAGCATTCTATCGTTCTTCTAGGGATATACAGTGATACCATCAAAGAGACTGGTGGGTACATCCAGGGCACTGGTAGTGAAGATCAAGGATCTCTGGGCAGGGCACAGTGCTGTAGCAAGGCTTTTCATGATGCCGTTGACTTCATTGTGTCTAACATGTCAAACTTTTCAACATGAACAGTTCAGATTCTGCAGACCATGCTGGTCTACTGCCAGTTTTCCTCAAATACATTTGTACTCATTGTGAATTGGGGTAGCACTGCAGAGAGCCACTGTAATATGATAGGTCTGTAGGTCAAGACGCGTGACGGTCACAGAGATGGGAAGTTTTAGGAGAAAGTCACTTGAGTGAGGTGCACTCACAGCTAAAAGGCAATCACTGTCTCATTATCTGAATTTGTACCTACTAACATAGCACCTTCAATCTTTTCCATGATGGGACTATCCCAACTGCATTGTTTACAAGCAGAAGTTTCAGTTGGTATCGTCTGCACTGAAAGTGTATACATGCTGGTGTAACTGGGGCCACCACTCATACCAGACAGCATATGCCTTTGGTATAATTCCCTCCACTAGCTCGTTGAATCCGTTGGAGGAGGATAAAAAGACTAGTTAATACATTACCTGAGGAATGACAGGTAATGCTCGGGTTTGATCCGAGGAAGAGAAGGGGGACATAAGAGGTAGGTGTTCTTGTCCGGTTAATTGCATCATTCTTTGATTGACATTCAAAGGAGGAAGGTCAGTGATCCGGTTAATAGGTTCGCAGAATAATGTTACCGGGAAGGATTATACAGTGTAGCTGAAGAATATCGTGAGGGAAATATTGTGAGGAGAATATTGTGAGGAGAATATAGTGAGGAGAATATTGTGAGGAGAATATAGTGAGGAGAATATTGTGAGGAGAATATAGTGAGGGGAATATTGTGAGGAGAATATTGTGAGGAGAATATAGTGAGGAGAATATTGTGAGGAGAATATAGTGAGGAGAATATTGTGAGGAGAATATTGTGAGGAGAATATAGTGAGGGGAATATAGTGAGGGGAATGTCGTGATGGGAAATATCGTGATGGGAAATATTACAGTAATATCATAGTTTCAGTACTAATAGGTAGATGAGAGAAATGGGCAACACCTGGGGTATCTTTATTGTGAAACGTTTAGCTCACCAGTGGCTTTTATCAGTCCATTAGTTAGAGTAATACTGAAGAGGGAAGTGGATAGGTTATTTTGAGGTGGTCAGTCCCACAACTTCGATAGAGGGTATTCAGTCTCTTAGCCTTGAAGGATGGTGGTCAGTCCCTCAGCCTTGATGGATGATGGTCAGTCCCTCAGCCTTGATGGATGGTGGTCAGTCCCTCAGCCTTGATGGATGGTGGTCAGTCCCTCAGCCTTGATGGATGATGGTCAGTCCCTCAGCCTTGAAGGATGGTGGTCAGTCCCTCAGCCTTGATGGATGATGGTCAGTCCCTCAGCCTTGATGGATGGTGGTCAGTCCCTCAGCCTTGACGGATGATGGTCAGTCCCTCAGCCTTGATGGATGGTGGTCAGTCCCTCAGCCTTGATGGATGATGGTCAGTCCCTCAGCCTTGAAGGATGGTGGTCAATCCCTCAGCCTTGAAGGATGGTGGTCAGTCCCTCAGCCTTGATGGATGATGGTCAGTCCCTCAGCCTTGATGGATGGTGGTCAGTCCCTCAGCCTTGATGGATGGTGGTCAGTCCCTCAGCCTTGATGGATGGTGGTCAGTCCCTCAGCCTTGATGGATGGTGGTCAGTCCCTCAGCCTTGATGGATGGTGGTCAGTCCCTCAGCCTTGATGGATGGTGGTCAGTCCCTCAGCCTTGATGGATGGTGGTCAGTCCCTCAGCCTTGATGGATGGTGGTCAGTCCCTCAGCCTTGATGGATGGTGGTCAGTCCCTCAGCCTTGATGGATGATGGTCAGTCCCTCAGCCTTGAAGGATGGTGGTCAGTCCCTCAGCCTTGATGGA
The DNA here is from genome assembly GCF_026875155.1 of Cherax quadricarinatus. Taxonomy (NCBI): domain Eukaryota; kingdom Metazoa; phylum Arthropoda; class Malacostraca; order Decapoda; family Parastacidae; genus Cherax; species Cherax quadricarinatus. The sequence goes on along the minus strand of NC_069429.1, from coordinate 3,429,223 downwards.
TGATGGTCAGTCCCTCAGCCTTGATGGATGGTGGTCAGTCCCTCAGCCTTGATGGATGGTGGTCAGTCCCTCAGCCTTGATGGATGGTGGTCAGTCCCTCAGCCTTGATGGATGGTGGTCAGTCCCTCAGCCTTGATGGATGGTGGTCAGTCCCTCAGCCTTGATGGATGGTGGTCAGTCCCTCAGCCTTGATGGATGGTGGTCAGTCCCTCAGCCTTGATGGATGGTGGTCAGTCCCTCAGCCTTGATGGATGGTGGTCACTCCCTCAGCCTTGATGGATGGTGGTCACTCCCTCAGCCTTAATGGATGGTTGTCAGTCCCTCAGCCTTGATGGGTGGTTATCAGTCCCTCAGCCTTGATGGGTGGTTGTCAGTCCCTCAGCCTTGATGGGTGGTTATCAGTCCCTCAGCCTTGATGGGTGGTTGTCAGTCCCTCAGCCTTGATGGGTGGTTGTCAGTCCCTCAGCCTTGATGCGTGGTTCTCAGTCCCTCAGCCTTGATGCGTGGTTCTCAGTCCCTCAGCTTTGATGGGTGGTTGTCAGTCCCTCAGCCTTGATGGGTGGTTGTCAGTCCCTCAGCCTTGATGGGTGGTTGTCAGTCCTTCAGCCTTGATGGGTGGTTGTCAGTCCCTCAGCCTTGATGGGTGGTTGTCAGTCCCTCAGCCTTGATGGGTGGTTGTCAATCCCTCAGCCTTGATGCGTGGTTCTCAGTCCCTCAGTTTTGATGGGTGGTTGTCAGTCCCTCAACCTTGATAGAAGGTATTGAGTCCCTCAGCCTTAACAGGTGTTTAATCTCTTCAGTAAAGACTCCCAGGTGTTGCACATATGTCTTTTGAACCCTCCACAGTGTTGCCAGACTGCCCACACATCAATAATATCTGGTTATTGCCAATATGATTAAAAGTAATCCTTGTAAAGGTCGCAGGAAAGTAATTACCTATTGGTGATTACCTTTCGGATTGTGCTAGTGAAGAGTGGTATGGAGTCCAGCTCATGGTATTAAATGGAAAGACTGTTCTTGCTGGTATTACCGATGGTAAACAATAATATTTATAATAATATGTATTTCTACAAGTACATGTACAAGGTATACACTCCTAGCCGACATCAGTGACTTACTATATAGAAAGTCTCTGGTTATGCAGAGCATCTCTGGCAAATTAGGTCAGTTTTGTCCCAGGATGCGACCCACACCAGTCCACTAACATCCAGGTGCTCATTTTACGGCTAAGTGAATATGGACAAGTTGATGGCAAATTGATGAATAAAATGCATGTTTGTTGATGAATGGTTCAGAGAACCGACAAGACGATGTATTAAATACTTGTTCAACACTGGTATCTTTGTGGACACGTTTCGCCACGATTCTTCGCTGTAACACACAGAATTGTTGCAAAATGTTTTCACAGTAAAGATATCCAAGTGTTGCACAAGCGTCTAATTTTCAAGTTACATGTTAAAGATCTTGGCAGAGATGAACGGGATGTGTTGTACAGGTTTTCACACACTTCTCTCGGTATTCCTGGTGATATTCCATTTTGTTTGATGTCTGTGGTGTGTCAGTCTTCTGTAAGACGTACGTGTGTGTGTGTGTGTGTGTGTGTGTGTGTGTGTGTGTGTACTCAGTTGAGGTTACAGGGGTCGAGTCCAAGCTCCTGGCCCCGCCTCTTCACTTTTCGCTACTAGGTCACTCTCTCTGAACCGTGAGCTTTATCATACCTCTGCTTAAAGCTATGTTTGGATCCTGCCTCCACTATATCGCTTCCCAAACTATTCCACTTACTGACTACTCTGTGGCTGAAGAAATACTTCCTAACATCCCTGTGATTCATCTGTGTCTTCAACTTCCAACTGTGTCCCCTTGTTGCTGTGTCTCATCTCTGGAACATCCTGTCTTTGTCCACCTTGTCAATTCCTCTCAGTATTTTGTATGTCTTTATCATGTCCCCCCTATCTCTCCTGTCCTCCAGTGTCGTCAGGTTGATTTCCCTTAACCTCTTCTCGTAGGACATACCTCTTAGCTCTGGGACTAGTCTTGTTGCGAACCTTTGCACTTTCTCTAGTTTCTTTACGTGCTTGGCTAGGTGTGGGAACCAAACTGGTGCCGCATACTCCAATATGGGCCTAACGTACACGGTGTACAGGGTCCTAAACGATTCCTTATTAAGATGTCGGAATGCTGTTCTGAGGTTTGCCAGGCGCCCATATGCTGCAGCAGTTATTTGGTTGATGTGCGCTTCAGGAGATGTGCCTGGTATACTCACCCCAAGATCTTTTTCCTCGAGTGAGGTTTGTAGTCTCTGGCCCCTTGGACTGTACTCCGTCTGCGGTGTGTACTAACCTATGTGGTTACAGAGGTCGAGTCTTAGCTCCTAGCCCCGCCCCTTCGCTGATCTCTACTAGCGTGTGTGTGTGTGTGTGTGTGTGTACTCACCTATTTGTACTCGCCTATTTGTGGTTGCAGGGGTCGAGTCACAGCTCCTGGCCCCGCCTCTTCGCTGATTGCTACTAGGTCCTCTCTCTCCCTGCCCCATGAGCTCTATCATACCTCGCCTTAAAACTATGTATGGTTCCTGCCTCCACCACATCACTTTCTAGGCTATTCCATGGCCTGACTACTCTATGACTGAAGAAATACTTCCTAACATCCCTTTGATTCATCTGAGTCTTCAACTTCCAATTGTGACCTCTTGTGTCTGTGTCCCATCTCTGGAACATCCGTCTTTGTCCACCTCGTCTATTCCGCGCAGTATTTTATATGTCGTTATCATGTCTCCCCTGACCCTCCTGGCCTCCAGTGTCGTCAGGCCGATTTCCCTCAACCTTTCTTCATAGGACAATCCCGTAGCTCTGGGACTAGTCTTGTTGCAAACCTTTGCACTTTCTCTAATTTCTTGACGTGCTTGACTAGGTGTGGATTCCAAACTGGTGCTGCATACTCCAGTATGGGCCTGACGTAGATGGTGTACAGAGTCTTAAACGAATCCTTACTGAGGTATCGGAACGCTATCCGTAGGTTTGCCAGGCGCCCGTATGCTGCAGCAGTTATCTGATTGATGTGCGCCTCAGGAGATATGCTCGGTGTTATACTCACCCCCAGATCTTTTTCCTTGAGTGAGGTTTGCAGTCTTTGGCCATCTAAACTATATTGTGTGTGCGGTCTTCTTTGCCCTTCCCCAATCTTCATGACTTTGCATTTGGCAGGGTTAAATTCAAGGAGCCAGTTGCTGGACCAGGCTTGTAGCCTGTCCAGATCTCTTTGTAGTCCTGCCTGATCCTCGTCCGATTCGATTCTTCTCATTAACTTCACATCGTCTGCAAACAAGGACACTTCTGAGTCTATCCCTTCCGTTATGTCGTTCACGTATACCAAGAACAGCACAGGTCCTAGGACTGACCCCTGTGGAACCCCGCTTGTCACAGGCGCCCACTCTGACACCTCGTCGCGTACCATGACTCGTTGTTGCCTCCCTGTCAGATATTCTCTGATCCATTGCAGTGCCTTTCCTGTTATGTGTGCCTGGTCCTCTAGCTTTTGCAGTAACCTCTTGTGAGGAACTGTGTCGAAAGCCTTCTTGCAGTCCAAAAATACGCAGTCGATCCACCCCTCTCTCTCTTGTCTTACTTCTGTCACCTTGTCATAAAACTCTAGTAGGTTTGTGACACAGGATTTTCCTTCCCTGAAACCGTGCTGGTTGTCAATTATACACTTGTTTGTGTGTGTGTGTGTGTGTGTGTGTGTGTGTGTGTGTGTGTGGGTGGGGTTCGTGTCTTCAGTATATTGTTGTTATTGTTGTTGTTCTTATAGATAGATTTAATTGCTTGTCTGGCGGGGGTCAGCAAGCAGGTGGTTGAACAGGTGATGGCCAGGTAAACAGGTGACCTTGTTTGTGTCCAAGTCTGTCTAGCGTGTGTTTCAGAGGCTAATTAACTTCGAGATACTTAGTTCTCGGCACAGATAATCATTGGGGATGATAGTAATCACCAGACGAGCCTGGCCTATGGCCGGGTTCCGAGAGTAGTAAAACTCTTGAAATTCATCGAAGGTGAGGTATACAGGCAGCACTTCCGCTACGCTGTCTCTACAGGCTAAAAAATAAAATTCACCCGTAGGCCTACAGGCAACAGCCTGTAGGCTCTGTTGCGTGGCTAGAAGAGCGCTTGGAGAATCCATCAGCCTGGGTTTCGAACCCTGGACCTGTCGGGTGTGAGTCGGGCAGCTGCTTACCCGAATGGGGATCTGTGATGTACGTTTGATGGATTTCCAGAATTTTTCTAATCCCGCAGCCTGATCCTGGGCCAGGCTTGTCTGGTCAGCCAGGCTGTTGCTGCTGGTGGCAGCAAGGGAGCGAAGGAAGAATGAACAAGAGAATGAAGGAAAGTAAGAAGAGTAAATATAGGAAGGAAGGGAGGGAGGGAGGGAAGAAAGGAGAATAGATGGAAAGGGGAAGAAGAATAGAGGAGAGAGGAAGGGAGGGATAAAGGAGAGTAGAGGAGACAATGGGTGAACTTTAGCGATTTTTTTTTTTTTGCTAACATTAGAGGAAAATTTTCTCTGTTTCTGGGTACAAGTCAAACAGAGGTCGCAACAGAAATAACAACAGGAGCAGGACAGCCGAAGCAGCGGCGACAGAGGCGATAATAACAGACACAAAAGCAGCATTCACAACAGATGGAGGACAGCTGATGCAGCAACAGAAGTAGCGGCAACAGATGCAGCAGCAACAGAAGCGGCAGGAACAGATGCAGCAGCAACAGATGCAGCAGCAGGAATAACAGAAGCATGACAACCGAAGCAGTAGATAGAGATGCATAAACAACAGCAGTAACAATAACAACAGAAATCAGCAACAGACACGAAACCAGCAGCAACAGCAATAACAAGAGAAACAGCAGCTGAAGCAGAAGCAACAGTAGATAAGACCAGTTCCTCGGATCAAGAGCCTTTTACTAGCATCAAGGCACCCTTTTTGAGGGGCCTTTAATGAACAGCAAAACAATGTTCTCGTTAAGCCTGTCGACTACACGTTAAAACTATCAACTACACGTTAAACCTGTCAGCTACACGTTAAGCCCATCAGCTACACGTTAAAACTATCACTACACGTTCAAACATATCACCTACACATTAAGCCTATCAACTATATTAAACCTGTCACTTACACGAGGGTCATTAAGGCGGTATGTCACCTGTTCAGTCTGCTCCTTGCGGGTTTAGTGTTTATTTTCGAATATGTTGGCATGTCTATTCAAGGCACTAGTCCTCCCCCTCCCCCCCCCAGTGTTCAGGGTACTTGTTACTATCGATTATTCAGATATAAGGGGACTGACCCACTGATTGCTTGCGACTACATGGAGGATAACTTGAAGGACGTTTCCTGGGGTCCACGCTCCCTCTGCCCGGTCCCAGACCAGGCCTCATGGTGGATGTAGGCTTGATTAGCCAGGCTGTTACTGCTGGCCGCACGCAGTCCAACGTACGAACCACAGCCCGGCTGATCAGGAACTTGAGGAACTAGTCCAGTTCTCTCTTGAAGACAGCCAGATGTTTGTTGGTAATTCCTCTTATGAACATAGGACGTTGAAGAGTCGGGGACCTCTGACACTCATCTAGTTCTCTCTTAGTGCTTTTTAGAGGAGGTGTTTTACATCGTCTGCCAAGTCTCTTGTTGTCATACTGAGTGATCTCAGTGTTCAGGTTTGGGGACAGTCCCTCCAGGATTTTCCCGAGCCGTTAGTCAGGAAGCCTGGTCTGGGACCGTACCGCTGGGGTGATCACTGAAACCATGAGAAATTGTGTGGTGATATCGAGATGATGTACAGTCCAGTGCCACGAGTGATTTGAAACCATGACCAGTGAAGAGGTACTGTTGGACACGTAGCACTGGGTTCTTGTTAGGATTGTGGAGACGATGGTATAGGGGGTACAGGCCGCTGCCTGCAACCATCTGGCTTTGAGAATAAAAGAATTCTCGAACCCTGAATGACCCTTACGGGCTTAACGCCTAATTTGATGATGATCTCTAACGCTGAAGCCATGAATCGTTCTTAATGAGATACAAATCCTTGAGTTAATATCCTGGATTACCATTATTTTAGCATCTTATAATGATTTACCTTGTTTCAGTGCACTTTGATAAGACCCTGCTGGAGCGCACATGTACACCTTCAGAAACTAAGTGTGCAAAGTGGTACGAGAAAGAAAAGTGTAAGTGTCAGTAGGAAAGTGTGAGAAGTGGTAAAAGAGGACCTAGAAATTCTTTCAAATTTTTGGTATTGCTTTTATGAAAAAAAGACCTTAACAGGCTTTTTATCCCAGGTCAGGGACTTCAAGACTCTTGATTCCAGGCTAGGGCCTTCAACAAGAGGTCTTAGGTTTGATTCATCAAGTCAGACCTCGAGGCTGAGACTAGAGGACCTAGGAATTGTCTGAAAACCGTGTTTGGTTTCAGGAAGAACATCCCCATGGTCTCTAAAACCAGGGACTTCAAGACTCCTGCTGCAAGAAATGGTCTTATGTCTGCTAACTCAAGAGTCAGACCTCGAGGTGAGACTAGAAGACCCAGTAGAGAGTAGGTGATGCCATAAATAGGTGAGAGGGCTACCCAAGTCACCATGTTGATGATAGTGCTGGTGATCCTGGCACTGTGGGTCACCGCTGCCTGGCTGGTGCACTCGAAGTTGACCCCCAAGGCACTTTCCACTAGTGCCAACACCAGTGCCAGCACTCCCACCTGCGCTTCTCCCACCCATGGTACTACCATCCCTATTATTACCATCGCTACCACCACTACCACTATCCCTAGTGACAACACAGGTGGCAGTAGCGTCGTCCCTTCCATCACCAGTGATGGCAGCAACCATTGCTCCAATGCCACCACATGGACCATCGGCAACAATGCCGCCAGCAGCTGTCACTCCTCGTCTCCCGGGGAACAAGACAGGGAGCAGACGCGCCGTCAGAGATTACTCAGGAAGAGACAGAGACTTATCTCTCGTCTCTACGATCTCAACCAAGACGCTGATGAGATCTTGAAGCTGTACTTCACCAGTAGTAGTCCACCTAGCAACGCTTCCTCGCGTCCCGCTTCACGCTCCACTTCTCGGGATCGCGACTCTGGCACCTACAGGCTTCTAGGCGTCACGACGCAACGGGAGAGCGGGACGGGACGCTCCCTGGACCTCCCGACGCTGCGACGTCGCAGCGAACCTGTTCCTCTCACTTCCGGCGTTCCTTCGGCTAGGGCAGAAGCGGCTCGTGGTCGTATCTCCCTCGGTGAAGATGTGCCAAGGCTTCCCGTCGCAGTGCGGCCGAGCGACACGACCAGTCTGGGATCTAGCGACGACTCTGGCTTGGGCGTGGAGGTCTCGGACCCACCAACTGGTCTACCTGAGGTTGGCTAAACCACTCTTGGTGTGCCTGTAGTTAACATTAATTTTCCTGTACCTACATGACTAACCAAGTCCAGGAGAAAAAATGTACCTTAAATTTTTTCTATTAATTTTCTAATGATTTTCTAGTGATTTTCTAATTACTTTCTATTAATTTTCTAATGACTTTCTATTAATTTTCTAATGACTTTCTCTTGATTTTCTAATGACTAGTGATTTCTAATAACTTTCTATCGATTTTCTAATACTTTTTAGTTATTTTCTAATGACTTTCTATTGATATTCTAATGACTTTGAATTTTTTGCATTGATTTTCTAATAACTTTCTAGTTACTTTGTTACTTTCTAATTACTTTCAATTGATTTTCTAATTAATTTCTAATGGTTTTCTAACAAAAGTAAGATTTTCCTCGTGTCTAGTGGCTCCGAATACAGTGTTTGTCTAACATTTTTAATAAGAGGTACAAAAATTTTATCTTACAAATTCACTAATGTAATCCTCGGTAATAGAATTACTAGTTACATTAATCCTTCCTTATCTAAAAGGAGGCTAAGAACGAAATAGGATTATAGAGTTTCGCTCGTAGGATTTTGAGATAAATGGTATAAAGTACCAACACGATGGAAAAATAGACACAAACGGAGTATAATGCGATCCTTTGACTACGTTTCGCCCACACGATGGACTTATCAAGTCACAGACATATCTTGATAAGGCAGACCTGTTTGTGACTGGATGAAACTTACTATGTGGGCGAAATGCATTCAGTAAAGGATTGCATTATACCGGGTTGGTGTGTATTTTCCCGTGGTAGGATTTGGTCAGGAAAATACGAAATTCTGTCCTGGAGAGATTTTTGGTCACAGGACCCACTCAGGTGAGCTTTTGGTCATGAGACCCAAAACTGGTGAACGTTTGGTCCTGAAATGTTTTCAATAAAGGTGTACTAAGTGAATGTGTTAGTGGTGATTTTACTTAAGTTGTCAATCATCATCTGCCTTGATGGATATGATATAAGGTGGTCAGTCCCTCAGCCTTGATAGGTAATCAGTCCCTCAGCCTTAATAGGTAATCAGTCCCTCAGCCTTAATAGGTTGTGATCAGTCCCCCAGTCTTGCTAGCAGGCACTGATAGGTGGTGGTCAGTCCCTCAGTCTTGGTAGGTGGTGGTCAGTCCTTCAGTCTTGATAGGTGGTATTCAGTCCCTCAGTCTTGATTTGTGGTGTTCAGTCCCTCAGTCTTGCTAGCAGGTGGTCAGTCCCTCAGTTTTGCTAGCAGGTAGTCAGTCCCACCTGTCTGCCTTACAAGGCACTCTGAGGACTTGTAGTGTTGCGAGGCGTGAGGACTCCTGCTTGGTATTCCCAGGCAGTGCTCGTCCAGCCATACGCAAAATACGCAACTTTGGCAAGTGTGATGGAGTTATTGACAAACTTTCTGGGTAAGGCAGTGGGGAGAGGGTGAGAACATTGCTTCAAACTCAGTTAACCAAGTAAATGATAGCTGTTGCTTGCTTAAGTGTGTGTGTTTGTGTACTCGCCTAATTGTGGTCGCAGGGGTCGATTCATAGCTCCTGGCTCAGCCTCTTCACTGGTCGCTACTATGTCACTCCATCCCTCCATCAGTTTTTTTGTGTGTTGAACTTTTGATTGGTAGATGAATAAGACACTTTAGCAACATTTGGATCAATTGTGGAGACGTTTCACCAGCCAAAGGCTTCATCAGTCCAGTAAAGAGAATAGAAGGCGGAGGGACTGACCACCACCACCTGCCAGGACTGAGGGGCTGACCACCACCACCTGCCAAGACTGAGGGACTGACCACCACCACCTGCAAAGACTGAGGGACTGACCACCACCACCTGCCAAGACTGAGGGACTGACCACCACCACCTGTCAAGACTGAGGGACTGACTACCACCACCTATCAAGACTGAGGGACTGACCACCACCTATCAAGACTGAGAGACTGACCACCACCTATCGAGACTGAGGGGCTGACCACCACCTGTCAGAACTGAGGGACTGGCCACCATCACCTTCCAAGACTGAGGGACTGACCACCACCTGTCAGGACTGAGGGACTGACCACCATCACCTTCCAAGACTGAGGGACTGACCACCATCACCTTCCAAGACTGAGGGACTGACCACCACCTGTCAGGACTGAGGGACTGACCACCACCTGTCAGGACTGAGGGACTGACCACCACCTGTCAGGACTGAGGGACTGACCACCACCTGTCAGGACTGAGGGACTGACCACCACCTGTCAGGACTGAGGGACTGACCACCACCTGTCAGGACTGAGGGACTGACCACCACCTGTCAGGACTGAGGGACTGACCACCACCTGTCAGGACTGAGGGACTGACCACCACCTGTCAGGACTGAGGGACTGACCACCACCTGTCAGGACTGAGGGACTGACCACCACCTGTCAGGACTGAGGTACTGACCACCACCTGTCAGGACTGAGGTACTGACCACCACCTGTCAGGACTGAGGTACTGACCACCACCTGTCAGGACTGAGGTACTGACCACCACCTGTCAGGACTGAGGTACTGACCACCACCTGTCAGGACTGAGGTACTGACCACCACCTGTCAGGACTGAGGTACTGACCACCACCTGTCAGGACTGAGGTACTGACCACCACCTGTCAGGACTGAGGTACTGACCACCACCTGTCAGGACTGAGGTACTGACCACCACCTGTCAGGACTGAGGTACTGACCACCACCTGTCAGGACTGAGGTACTGACCACCACCTGTCAGGACTGAGGTACTGACCACCACCTGTCAGGACTGAGGTACTGACCACCACCTGTCAGGACTGAGGTACTGACCACCACCTGTCAGGACTGAGGTACTGACCACCACCTGTCAGGACTGAGGTACTGACCACCACCTGTCAGGACTGAGGTACTGACCACCACCTGTCAGGACTGAGGTACTGACCACCACCTGTCAGGACTGAGGTACTGACCACCACCTGTCAGGACTGAGGTACTGACCACCACCTGTCAGGACTGAGGTACTGACCACCACCTGTCAGGACTGAGGGACTGACCACCACCTGTCAGGACTGAGGGACTGACCACCACCACCTATCAAGACTGAGGGACTGACCACCACCACCTATCAAGACTGAGGGACTGACCACCACCACCTATCAAGACTGAGGGACTGACCACCACCACCTATCAAGACTGAGGGACTGACCACCACCACCTATCAAGACTGAGGGACTGACCACCACCACCTATCAAGACTGAGGGACTGACCACCACCACCTATCAAGACTGAGGGACTGACCACCACCACCTATCAAGACTGAGGGACTGACCACCACCACCTATCAAGACTGAGGGACTGACCACCACCACCTATCAAGACTGAGGGACTGACCACCACCACCTATCAAGACTGAGGGACTGACCACCACCACCTATCAAGACTGAGGGACTGACCACCACCACCTATCAAGACTGAGGGACTGACCACCACCACCTATCAAGACTGAGGGACTGACCACCACCACCTATCAAGACTGAGGGACTGACCACCACCACCTATCAAGACTGAGGGACTGACCACCACCACCTATCAAGACTGAGGGACTGACCACCACCACCTATCAAGACTGAGGGACTGACCACCACCACCTATCAAGACTGAGGGACTGACCACCACCACCTATCAAGACTGAGGGACTGACCACCACCACCTATCAAGACTGAGGGACTGACCACCACCACCTATCAAGACTGAGGGACTGACCACCACCACCTATCAAGACTGAGGGACTGACCACCACCACCTATCAAGACTGAGGGACTGACCACCACCACCTATCCAGGACGTGAGGGGACTGACCACCACCACCTATCAAGAGTGAGGGACTGACCACCACCACCTATCAAGACTGAGGGACTGACCACCACCTATCAAGATTGAGGGACTGACCACCACCTATCAAGATTGAGGGACTGACCACCACCTATCAAGACTGAGGGACTGACCACCACCTATCAAGACTGAGAGGACTGACCACCACCTATCAAGACTGAGGGACTGACCACCACCTATCAAGACTGAGGGACTGACCACCACCTATCAAGACTGAGGGACTGACCACCACCTATCAAGACTGAGGGACTGACCACTACCACCTATGAAGACTGAGGGACTGACCACCACCACCTATCAAGACTGAGGGACTGACCACCACCACCTATCAAGACTGAGGGACTGACCACCACCACCTATGAAGACTGAGGGACTGACCACCACCACCTATCAAGACTGATGGACTGACCACCACCACCTATCAAGACTGAGGGACTGACCACCACCTATCAAGACTGAGAGGACTGACCACCACCTATCAAGACTGAGGGACTGACCACCACCTATCAAGACTGAGGGACTGACCACCACCTATCAAGACTGAGGGACTGACCACCACCTATCAAGACTGAGGGACTGACCACCACCTATCAAGACTGAGAGGACTGACCACCACCTATCAAGACTGAGGGACTGACCACCACCTATCAAGACTGAGGGACTGACCACCACCTATCAAGACTGAGGGACTGACCACCACCTATCAAGACTGAGGGACTGACCACCACCTATCAAGACTGAGGGACTGACCACTACCACCTATGAAGACTGAGGGACTGACCACCACCACCTATCAAGACTGAGGGACTGACCACCACCTATCAAGACTGAGGGACTGACCACTACCACCTATGAAGACTGAGGGACTGACCACCACCACCTATCAAGACTGAGGGACTGACCACCACCTATCAAGACTGAGGGACTGACCACCACCTATCAAGACTGAGGGACTGACCACCACCTATCAAGACTGAGGGACTGACCACCACCTATCAAGACTGAGGGACTGACCACCACCTATCAAGACTGAGGGACTGACCACCACCTATCAAGACTGAGGGACTGACCACCACCTATCAAGACTGAGGGACTGACCACGACCTATCAAGACTGAGAGGACTGACCACCACCTATCAAGACTGAGAGGACTGACCACCACCTATCAAGACTGAGAGGACTGACCACCACCTATCAAGACTGAGGGACTGACCACCACCTATCAAGACTGAGAGGACTGAACACCACCTATCAAGACTGAGAGGACTGACCACCACCTATCAAGACTGAGGGACTGACCACCACCTATCAAGACTGAGAGGACTGACCACCACCTATCAAGACTGAGAGGACTGACCACCACCTATCAAGACTGAGAGGACTGACCACCACCTATCAAGACTGAGAGGACTGACCACCACCTATCAAGACTGAGAGGACTGACCACCACCTATCAAGACTGAGAGGACTGACCACCACCTATCAAGACTGAGAGGACTGACCACCACCTATCAAGACTGTGGGACTGACCACCACCACCAGTCAATACTGATACCCCTGGTCAAGCCACCCCTGGTTTACCAGTACTGGCTTTTCACTCCATTTTAACCTAACATTGAAACTCTTTTTCGTTTCGCTCTCCAGGAGCTTTATCAAGCTTGATAAAGCTCCTGGAGAGCGAAACGTTGCCACAATAAATGTCACATTAGTTGCACTTGTGTCCTTTTACTTTACATATTGTCGGTAATTCTACCAACTTTATTACAACTCTTTTTCCTTGGAATTCTAAAAGAATTTTGAAAAAATAAACTAGAAATTACCAATTATATTTTTTGTGTGTTAATGTAGAATGTACTTTATTTTTTGTTTTTCTTTTTTTTTAGTTGCTTTGTTTATGAGTTGTTTTATTTGGTTTTTGTTTTTGTTTTCCTTGCAGCCAACGATATTCGGGACGGTAGCTGACGACCACAGCCCCAGAGACAACACCACTAAGAGGGTAAGTCTTACACTTGTTTTAACACGTGTTAAGCACCTGTTTAAGCAGTTTTAAACACTTGCTTTAAGCATCTTTTTAAACACATTTTAAACACCTTTTTAAACATGTTGAAGCACGTTTTAAACACTTGTTTAAATGTTGGGAGGGTTCTTGGAGATGTGATGGTTGGAGTTAAACACACTTGTTGGATGGTAACACTTATATTAGCAGAGTGTGAAAGGGGGAGCCCAGCCTTGCCGTGTTGCCTTGTCGTAGACCTATGGGTGGGGTGAGGAGGAGACCGGGAGCGCAGTGCTCACATGCGGCATCACGTGACGTCACACAAGCTAGTCACTGAGCCTAGCAATGGGTCAACTATGTAAAACATATGGATGTTAGTATGATACTCAGATAACATATGTCGTCTCGACATACAATACTGTCCTATAGGCTGAACAGGCAGGTGTCTCTGGGCTGATTCTATACAATAGCAAAGACATACGTAACTTAAAACTAATGGATGGTATCGTAATACATTACGAATTATAAGAACAAATCAGTGTAATAAAGGATGGAATTGATGGATCGATCTGTATTCATGCACTCTACGGATTCTGAGGAAGATGTATATATTTACAAAGGTGAAAGTAATTAACAGCAAAGGAAGACCAGGCGCACTGAGGTCATACTGCTAAATTCTCAGAATTCGGAGGGAACATGAACACAAAAAAAAAAAATTCTGAAAACTGATCAGCTAATAACAAACAAACAGTTGACGACTTCATTCATCTTGGACATCTAATTATACAGGCTATGTACATTTAAACCCAACTCTGTGAGGGTAAGATTTACATATGCAGAATGGTTATCATCTTTGGGAGGATCAAATTCTTTTGTAGTGGCTAACACATGCCTTGACTGAGGGAGATCTGAACGAGTATCTACAAAAGATACAGCTACACTCACTAGTGACTGTGGAATTACTAACTGGTATACTCTTCTGCTAGGAGTACCCAACTCGGCAGTTCGATACAGTAATTCTTGACTCATGACAAAGTCACTAATGGGTGCTGGTGGCTTCACAGTCAGAACAAGATCTTCCTGGAGCAGGAATTGAATCACACCAGACCACATAGGATCGGTTCTTTCTTACTGGAGGAATGAACAAACTCGGAGTGGATGACTCTCCCCGGTAGAAAAAATTAACACTAACATGAAATATAAGCAAGGAAGAAAGATCTGTCTCTCACGGCAAGCACAGGGGAAAAGAAATGAACACGGTCGACAATGCTTGTATTCATTCTGAGTCGTACACAGTGACACGAGGTATCAGCTATAAAGAGACTGCTCTTATAAATGTTAACATGTGAAGATTACTCAAGAAACAACTTTGCACACTGCACAGATTACTGTCAACAAGGATAGTATCACCATCTGGAACACTAGGAACAACACAACCACTCAAGTGAGTACACTAGCTACAGAAACGTCTTTCTGCAACGGCTTGTGACATCAGCAAGAGATGGCATTACTAGTTTCAAGTAATCGTTTTCCGGCAAGGCGTCCCCTGTGGAGAAACTACTACTTGAACTAGGAGACATTGCAGGGATAGGCTCAGCACTCAAGGCAGTCTGAGTGTCCTCGGACACCTGAGGCAACTGAACGCTATCTTGCATGTCTGAAGGTGTAGGTGGAACACGGATAGGAGTGACAGTTACCAGTGCCTGACCGCTTGGGTACACTACTGGAAAATGCACTGGCTTGTAAGGACTTAATCCGAACGTCATACTCTGCAGCAGTATGGCAGATCTCGGATCCAAGCTGGTAACCCCAAAATGGAACGATCAAGTCATCAATTTTGGCATGCCATCGGTAAGGGTCGAGCACAATACGGAAATATCTCACGGAAGCAAATCCCAGTAGAAGATCAGGGAAAGTAATCTGGTCAACAACAAGGAAAGAAGTGGTAAAGTCTTTACCTTGGATAGAAAAGGTGAGAGAAGTCTGACCTTGGACAAGCAGGAGGGAACCAGCTACTCCACTAAGGGAGGTTACAGTAGTTGGTTCTACGAGGACACGTTGTAACTGCTTATCCTTAAGGTATTTTCCCAAATTAAATCCCCAAAATCATCTAGCCAGAGACGATTGAAGCAAAAAACAGTTACAGGATCAGCGGTCTAAAGGGCTACCAAACCCAATAAAAAGGATTTACTAACAGGGATGGTATATTCATTATAAACCTACTGTCCCCGGGGGAACGGGTTGACTGGGGCGCTCAAAATCCCCCAAATTTGGAAAGAATGGGCGGTTCGGGTTTAGCCCTGAAAAAACCCATGCCTCTATTTCCTCCCCGGGCTCTGCAGCTGGAACGGCCGGGAAGGGAAATCTAGAGTACTAAAGGTTTAAAAGGGGGCTTTTACACTCAGATGTGTCATGACCAGGGGATTCTTTTAAATAAGTAAGAAAAGGCAGTTTGGGGCTGGTCCCCCATCAGCATTACGATCCCTCTTAGGGGCGGCTATGGAAAATTTAAACCGATAAGGCCACGGTTAACCCAATTAAGCAGGTTCTTTGACTATGGGTACTGAATGTAAACGAGCACTATGGGAATGATGACTTTGCGTGTTTGTGGATGGGGCCCGCGAGGTTTTTAAATCGGGAGTTTTGGTTGTAGCAAAAACAAGAGGAGGTACAGAATTAGTAAAAAAGGTTTGATGTGGGCCCTTCGGGGGGGAAAGGGTTCCCTCGGGACAAAAGCCCACGCACTTTATGAGGGCTGAAAGGGGGCCCCCTTTGTGCATTGGGGACAGGAGTTATAAAACTCGAAGTAGGCGGCTTTAAACTGTTTAATGGCCCCAAAAAACCCACTAATTTGGCAAACCCCTCAACGAGCTGGGTTTACCCATCATTGGCAAGGTTTTGGGGGAATTTTAAACTGGCCCTAACAAAATAAATCATGAGGTTTTTTTAAACGCAGGGGAACGCATCTAATGATTCTTCGGGCCTTGGGCGCTGTCCCACACAAATTTCCCTTTAAAGGACAACAAATGGATCAGCCACCTCACGGGTAAAAGTAGTTATGTATTAACTGTTCTTTAATCTTTCCACATGGGGAAACCCTTGGAAGCCCTTCTTTGGGAAATCAATTAAAAGGGACATTTGAGGCGCGGGTGAACGATTTAAAAAACCCCCCCTTTCCCCAATACTAATAATAAAAATCTCAGATCGAAAAACCATCCACGGGGCATTTTCCCCTAGCCCCGAACAGGGGAAAAACCCATTTTTTCCGGGTTGTTTTGGCCCCAATTGAAAAAAAAGGGGCATCGCATCATGAGGGTCACGGCTAAATTTCCGGAGTGTCGAGGTCTGGGTATGTCTTCCTTCGATAGGAATTCCCCGAATTGGGGACTGACTCATTATTGTTTGGACTAGCAAATTTTTCTGAGGCATCGTTTTGAAAGGCCCTTGACATGTTTTTGAAAAATTTTGGAAACGGGAAATTTTAAAAAAAAAAAAAGTATAAAAACTGGGGGAAACACATCATAAAATCCCACAAAAAATATGAAAATTTTTTGCAAAAGGCTTGTGTTGACAAAAATTAAAATAACTGTCTTGTTTTAAAACAAAAAAAATTCCCCCATTATTGCTGTGGGATAGAACAAATTAGACACTGGCTAAATAAAAAGAAATTTGCACAAAAAATTTTAACCGTAAAATGGGGAAAAGAATGATTTAAAAAAATCCAAGAATACACAAATGCGGGGGAAAAAAAAAATAACGGCAACACTGGGGTTGTGATGTGAATGTAAAATAAAAGTTACTTGGGAAAAAAATTTTTCTTTTAATTACCGGGGGAAGGAACACAATACTGTAACACAAGATAATTTTTTGAATTGGGAAAAAACCAAATTTTTTTACTGGGTTATTTATTTCACACAAAAGGGGGAAAGGAAAAAATCTTACTTCCCCGTATATAAAAAAAAAGGAAAAACCAAAAACAACAGGAAAAAAAATAAAGCACGAAAATTTTAAACCAAATGAAGGGAAAAAAAAGAAAAAAAAAAATATTGCAACCCGGGAAAGTAATCAAAATCACTAAATGTCACTAAAAAACATTAGGGAAAAAAAAAAAAAATCTCATCAAATCGCAAATGTCTGTGTAAAAAGTTTTTTATCACGGGCGACGTTAGTGGAGAATTGAGGTGATTTGGGGTGGGGGTGGGGGGGGTTTGGGGTGGCGTGGGTCTCAACTACTCTCAAAAAGGGGGTTGTTCCCGGCGTGGCTTCTCTACTTCCCGAAGGGTGGTTGTTTTCTGGCGTTGGGGTCTCACTACCTTTAGAAGGGGGGGTTTGGGTTTCTGGGGTTTGGGTCCCCTACTACTCTGAAGGGTGGTTTTTTGCTGGCCCTGGCTCTCTTCTACTCTCAGAAGGGGGGTTGTTTCTGGCGTGGCTCTCTAAATACTCTCAGAAGGGTGGTTGTTGCTGGGGTGGTTCCCTTTTCTACTCTCAAACCCTGGACCGGGCTGAAAAAATTTGCGGGTTTTAAAACCCAGGGCTCGCCCTTTGAAGGTTTTTTTTTATTGGCACACTGGTAAGGGGGGGGGGGGGAGCAATCTTGTGTCTTGACCCACTTTTTTTAGAAGTTAAAAAAAAAAAGGTCTAGCACCCATATAAAGGAAAGAAAAGCAATGGTTAAATGGGGAAGGGGTGGGTGGGTGAGGCGGGACCTGGGACAGTGTGTGGGGTGGTGGGCCACTAGTTAAGGGGGCGGTTTAAACCCCCCTGCTTTTGGGGGAAAAAACATAGGGAAAAATTTCTAAGCCAGGGGTTTCTTTAAAAAAAAACCCCAAAATACCAAAAACATCACAGGGATGGTAAAGCCTCAAAAAGTTAGAAAATGGAAAACACAAAGCGACGGGGAAAAGGGTGGAACTCATGTGGCTTTTCTTGAGTACTGGGTTTTTCAAACCCGGGCACACAGACTGGGGTTGAAACCTTTGACGGTGAGCACAGAGGGGTGGAAAGCTGGCTTTGTGGGCAAGGTGGTAGTTAAGACAGTGGATGGGGTTGTGCTTGACTCTCCCCCCAGACTGGCTTGGGGCTGGCTTAAATTTGGAAACCCAGGTCAACCCCCCGTAATAATGCAAAAAGCAAAAAAACCCCCCTAAGACAACCCAAAAAAAGACCAGTAAAACAGGAAGCAAAAAGGGTTTGGTTTGGGTGCTTGCCCTTTGGGGCTGCTGGAACAAAATTTTTTAAGCCTTCAAAAGGAAAATAGACAAGTTTTCTTCAACCCGGGCAGATCAAAAAGGCTGTGATGGATTTTTGTGGGGGCAGCAGGGCCCCAGCAAAACAACAGCCTGGGTTTAACCCCGACAAGCACCAAATGAGCCTGCCCCCTGGCCGGGGGTTTTTTAGATATACTCTTTGAAATTTTCAAAGGGATATTTAAGGTATATCAGGGGAGCTGGGCCCGTAGGCTACCATGCGGTTGACAATGTTCCCTCGTCGGCTGCCAAAAAATTTTTCTCCATTTCATCTTTCTAAAAAATCAAATTTACGGCTCACCACTGGCCCCCCTTTTTTGGGGGGGTTTTTGTGAAGATGTGTGGGGTTTAAAAACACTTTTTGATGGTAACACATTAGCAAATATGAAAGGGGGGAAACCCAGCCTTTTTCATGTTGCCTTGTCATAGGGCCTATGGGTTGGGGTAGGAGGAACCCGGGGGCGCAACGTCACTTTCGGCGGGCATGTGACGTCACACAAGCTAGTCACTGAGCCTAGCAAGGGGTCAACTATGTAAAACATATGGATGATACTATGATACTCAGATAACATATACATATACAGGGGATCAGCAACTATGCTGACATAAACATGTTTTAATACCGTTTTAAATTTTTTAACCTCTTTTAATCACTTGTTCTAAACATGTTTAAACATCTGATTAAATGTGTGTGTGACGTGTTTGGAGTATTCCTCCTCCTCAGCTCCCTTGGTTGAGCCTAGACCAGGTGTTGTGTGCCTGGTTAATCAGGCATCTGGCTAAATACCTGTCCTAAACACCTGTCCCACACTTTACCTTCCTTCTCACTATACAAGATCACTGTCAGCACACCTGTTTACAATATCGCCTCAATTGTCAATATCCTCAATCAGTTAATAACACCTGTGTCAACACCTGTTCAAGACCCTCCTCTCCCACTACCTGTATCGTACGTGTTCAAAACCCATCGTCCACCCTGGCTTACTACACGTGTGCAACACCTGTGCACACTTGGCGTGAAACATCTGTCTCACCTGTTTTGTCGTCCACAATTCTTACCTCTTTGTGTGTTGTGTGTACTCACCTATTTGTGATTGCAGGGGTCGATTCATAGCCCCTGTGTGTGTGTTTGTCTTACAGACATTGAGCCAGCAGCAACAGTCTGATTGATAAGGATAGGGGAGTAAACTCTCGACACCCATCATAGGTATGGATGGGTATAAGAGGAAAAGGATAAAACAAAATAATAACTTGTTTTGGTGTTGCAAATGTCTGTCTGTACCTTTGTAAACTTAAAAAAAATAATGTTACATTTGCATGTAATGAGGATTTTTTGCATTTTTTAGTAATTTGAGTTCCAGTGGTGGGCTTGTGTACTCTCCTAGCTGTGTTTGTAGGGTCGAGTCTCTCTCCCTCTCCAGTCTCTGGTTTCTCTCCTCCATAATCTTACTCAGTTTGAACGTATCCGGGTTCAACTTGAGTAGCTTTTTTTTTTTTTTTTCAGTCTTAAAATTCGTTCAAATCTTCCCGTAACTTCCCCGCAATCTTTTCCCATTCTTCTTATTAACATAACATCATCCCCCAAACAGTACTACGTAATATATATATATATATATATATATAAAATATATATAATATATATATATATATATATATATATTATATATATATATATATATATATAATCTGCCTTTGGAAAACACTTGACAGCCTCATCATTCCATAATTACCCTCGGCTTCCATCTGTTTAATTAACAGGGAGGAATAATTAAATAAAACTGTGGGAAAAGAGAGCCTATTCCGCACAAAGCTTTCTTTTTAAAGGCGAGTTTATATATATATGTCGTGCCGAATAGGCAGAACTTGCGATCTTGGCTTAAATAGCAACGTTCATCTTGCCATACAGGACAAGTGAAAATTTGGGTATGCAAAAATTTTCGCCAAAATCATTCTGAACCTAACGAAAAAAATATATTTCACTGTGTTTGTTTGGTATTAAATTATTGTAAACAAAACTAAAATATATTTAGTTGGGTTAGGCTAAAATAAATTGTTCTTGTTATAATAAGGTTAGGTAAGTTTTCTAAGATTCTTTTGGTGCAAAATTAAAATTTTTTACATAACATGAATGAAAAAAATATATCTTTAAACGAAACAAGAGAAAATTTTAGAATGGACTTAATTTTAAATGAGTTCTTGCTAATTGACCAGTTTTAATATTCGGCACGACATATATATATTATATAATATATATATTATATATATATATATATATATATATATATATATATATATATATTTATATATATATATATATATATATATAGGTTTAAAGTTGGTCAGTTTGCAAAAATTCATTTAAAATTAAGTCCTTTCTAAAATTTTCTTTTATACGTATAAATATAACATTTTTTCATTTATATTAAAAATTAATAATTTTGTACCAAAAGAACCTTAGAAAACTTACCTGACCTTATTATAACAAGCGAAATTTAAAATTTAGCCTAATTCAACTAAATATATTTAGGTAAGTTTACAATATTTTAAATAATCAACACAATGAAATATTTTTTCGTTAGGTTCAGAATGATTTTTGCGAAATTATTGCGACATTATTAAGCCTAAATCGCAAGTTTTACTAATTTTCGGCACGACATAAATATAATAATAATAATAATAATAATGAAGTACCTCCCGGAGGTCGGGGGTTTGTCTTGGAGGAAGCGAGCGTTCCCCTCTCTGGATCGTCACACAAAGTCTCTGGGGAAGAAGATTTTTGGTAGCAACAGTTGGTTGACCGGGTCTCGTCTGGTCTAAGTCGTGAATGGGGTCCAGGACCCCCAGTTCTGTCAACATGTACCCTCCTGTCTGTGTCAAAGTGTTCTTGATTCAGGGACTCGGAGGTATCCGCCCTTGTGAGTTGAAGCTAATTTTTATTTTTAATTCCCGGCCCGTGAATGGACTATCCTACAGGTTTTAAAGCGCTTCCTCTCATGACTGTTTAGGGGTGTAGAGTGGGGAGCAATTTAGGCTGGTCACTGAAAACAGAGGCAGACAAGCAGAGACAAGCACAATCACACAGACAAGTAGAGACAGACAATCACACGAAAAGACAGTCTCAAGCACAGTCACATACACACAATCACACGCAAAGACAGTCACACAGACAAGCTCAGTCACAGAACACAGTCACATAGACAATCAGACAGTACACAATCAGACACAATCACCAGCCGTAAAACACACTGCCGTGTTTGGCGAATCATCCAGAAATATTGGCGAGCCAGCCAGAAATATTGGCGAGTCAGCGAGCGGAAGTGCGCAGTTATCGTCTGGAAATAATACTCTAAATTATTATTTGTTTCCCTGATTGTCTAATTGTAATCTGATTATCATCCGATTACCTGATTGTTATCTTATTTTTTTCAAATATGTTGCAACAGAGGAAAGATTAAAGTCTTACCCGAGAAAAATCACTGAATTAGAGCAAAAACTTAAGATTTTATACCTCACAGAAGTACAAAGGGAAAACAAAGGGCCATAGAGGATATTGCAAGAAACCTGTAGAATTGGACCAATACTGAGAGGAGACTCTTTATACGGGACGATGAACAGGAAATGAGTAAAATCCTAAAAGAAGTCGAGTCGGTGTTCAGTAACCCACTAAATGACAGCAAGGTAGAAAATGCAGAAATATTTTTCACTCCAGAAGAAGGCCGCGCAGACCAACTAACTGGCATTAGTACAAATCCCATAGATTTCGACAAAGAAATGGAAAACCTGCCCACTCACTCAGCACCTGGACCAGATTCATGGAATGCTCTGTTTGTAAAGAAGTGTAAAGTACCACTAGCACGAGCACTCAGTATTCTTTGGAGAAAGAGACCTTAAAGAGTGCACACACAGCTCCTTTGCATAAGGGAGGTAGTAGAGCACTAGCTAAAAATTACAGACCAGTAGCCCTAACCTCTCACATCATAAAAATCTTCGAAAGAGTGATGAGACGGCAGGTTACAAATTTCATGGCGCAGCACAACCAACATAACCCGAACCAGCATGGTTTTACAGCAGGACGATCATGTCTGTCACAGCTGCTGAACCATTATGACAGAATAACGGAGGCACTGGAAGACGACCAAAACGCAGATGTGATTTACACAGATTTTGCAAAGGCGTTTGACAGATGGATCATGGGGATAACGCACAAAATGAAGGCCATGGGCATTACGGGAAAGGTAGGCAGATGGATTTTCGGGTTCCTAACACAGAACACAAAATGTAGTAGTAAACAGAGCAAGATCCAGCATCAGCGAGGTCAAAAGCTCAGTACCTCAAGACACTGTCCTGGCACCTCTGCTGTTCCTCATCCTCATAGCAGACATAGATAAAAACACCCGGCACACTTTTGTATCATCATTTGCAGATGACACTAAAATAAGCATGGGAGTCAGTACGGTAGAGGACACTGAAAAATTACAGGAAGACATAAACAGGGTTTTCCAGTGGGCAGTGAAGAACAACTTGACGTTAAATGTGATAAGTTCCGGGCCTGCTTAGGTATGGAAAGATGAAGAACTCAAAAGGAACACTATATACAAAACTCAAGAGAGTCACCAAATAGAAGGTAAGGAGCACGTAAAAGACCTGGGAATAATTATGTCAGCTGACCTTTCTTTTAAAGACCTTTAACAAGAAAAAGATCACGACAGCCAGGAAGATGACGGGGTGGGTATGACAATTTTCAAACAAGGGAAATAATGCCGATGGTGACACTCTTCAAATCACTAGTGCTCCCTCACTTAGAATATTGCTCAGTGTTGACGGCCCCGTTCAAAGCAGGAGAAATATCAGAGCTGGATCAAATACAGAGATCGTTTACGGCTCACATTGAGCCAGTAAAGCCCCCTAAACTACTGGGAACGCCTTCAAGTTCTTGAACATGTACTCATTGGAGCGGAGGAGAGAGAGGTACATGATAATATTTTACCTGGAAGGTTTACTCGAGGGCTTGGTCCCAAATCTGCACACTGCCATAACAACATACTGGAGTGAGAGAGGTTGGAGAAGTGTAAAATAAACCCAGTGAGGAGCAGGGTGCGGTGGGCACAAAAAGGGACACTGTATCAACATACGGGGTCCCAGACTTTTCAACATCTTACCAGAAGATTCAGAAACACTGCTGGAACAAGTGTAGAAGCCTTCAAGAGGAAACTGGACAAGTTTTCTTACCAGGTGCCAGATCAACCAGGCTGGGGTTGGATATGGTGGGGCAGCAGGCCTCGCAGCAACAGCCTGGTAGCCCAGGCAAGCACCAGACGACCTGGCCCATGGCCGGGCTCCGAGAGTAGTGAAACTCTCGAATCTCTTAAAAGGTATATATCTGATTTTTCTTCTTAACCATTATTGATTATCATCAGATTTCCTGATTATCATCCGAATCTTTATTAATATGTTTATCTGTTTTCCCCTAGTTTCATCTAATATTCTGATTGTCAGATGTTCTGATTATCTTATCTGATTGCAATATTTATTTTAATTTGAATTTTTAATTAATCTGATTTTCTTATCTGATTGCCGTATTTCCTTATTATTTTCATCTGAGTTTCTAATTACCTGATTTTCTGATTATCTGATTATCAGCTGATTGCATTATAATTAACTTTATGATTATCAGCTGATTGCATTATAATTAAAAGCTGATTACATTATAATTATCAGCTGATTGCATTTTTAATACCAGCTGATTACTTTATAATTCCCAGCTAAATTGCATTATAATTCCCAGCTGATTGCATTATAATTACCAGCTGATTGCATTATAATTACCAGCTGATTACATTATAATTATCAGCTGATTGCATTATAATTACCAGCTGATTACATTATAATTATAAAGCTGATTGCATTATAATTCCCAGCTGATTACATTATAATTATCAGCTGATTGCATTATAATTACCAGCTGATTACATTATAATTACCAGCTGATTACATAATTACCTGCTGATTACATTATAATTCCCAGCTGATTACATAATTACCAGCTGTTTTACTTTAATAATTATCAGCTGATTACATTATAATTATCAGCTGATTACATAATTACCAGCTGATTACATAATTACCTTCTGATTACATTATAATTACCAGCTGATTACATAATTACCTGCTGATTACATTATAATTACCAGCTGATTACATAATTACCAGCTGATTACATTATAATTATCAGCTGATTACATTATAATTATCAGCTGATTACATTATAATTACCAGTGATTACAAAAATTACCTGCTGATTACTTTTAAAATTACCAGCTGATTACATAATTACCAGCTGATTACATTATAATTATCAGCTGATTACATTATAATTATCAGCTGATTACATAATTACCAGCTGATTACGTAATTACCTGCTGATTACATAATTACCAGCTGATTACATAATTACCAGCTGATTACATTATAATTATCAGCTGATTGCATTATAATTACCAGCTGATTACATTATAATTATCAGCTGATTGCATTATAATTACCAGCTGATTACATTATAATTATCAGCTGATTACATTATAATTATCAGCTGATTGCATTATAATTACCAGCTGATTAAATTATAATTACCAGCTGATTACTTTTATAATTATCAGCTGATTGCATTATAATTATCAGTGATTACATTATAATATCAGCTGATTGCTTTAATATTTATCTCATCAGATTTGAAATACAAAAAAAAATTATTTAAAATAAGGAAACATTGCTATCTGATTTTTTTTTCATTTTATTTCGTTTCTTTGGTTTCTTTCGGTCATCAATAATTTATGCAAATTCTTGTCAGTTTTCCCAAAATTCCATGATTTTTTTTTCTTGCAAAAGGGAGTCTGTGATCTTTTTTATTTTTGCATATTTTCGACTTTTAATTTTTTTTTTCGTGTGTTGCCCCTCTCTCTATCTATCTATCTATCTATCTATCTATCTCTCTCTCTCTCTCTCTCTCTCTCTCTTCTCCTTCATTCTTTCCAGTATTCTCTCCTTCACTTTTCTCTCCTTCCGTCTTCCCTCTGCATTTTTCCCTCCCTCTCTGTCCCAGTGAACACAGCCAATAGGTTGACAAAAGTACTGGGGATCCAGCCAACTCAACCAGTCCTCGCCCCCAGTTCTTCCCTTCCCCAGTCTGCTGCATCCCCCAGTCTGTTCCTATCCCTAGTCTACTGCACCCTCCAGGTTTCTACATTTCCCCCAGTCTACTGCATCCGCCAGTCTGTTCTCATCCCCAGTCTACTGCATTCCCCCAGTCTACTGCATCCCCCCAGGCTACTGCATTCCCCCCAGTATACTGCATCTCCCAGTCTGTTCCCATCCCCAGTCTACTGCATCCCCCAGGATACACCATTCCCTCGGTCTGTTCCATCCCCCCCGTCTACTGCATCCCCCAGGATACACCATTCCCCTCGGTCTGTTCCCCTTTCCCAGTCTACTGCATCCCCCCAGGATACACCATTCCCCTCGGTCTGTTCCCCTCCCCAGTCTACTGCATCCCCCCATCATACACCATTCCCCCCGGTCTGTTCCCATCCCCGTCTACTGCATCCCCCCAGGATACACCCTTTCCATCGGTCTGTTCCCATCCCCAGTCTCTGCATCCCCCAGGATACACCATTCCCCTCGGTCTGTTCCCATCCCCCGTTTACTGCATTCCCCAGTCTACTGCATCCCGTCAGGCTACACCATTCCCTCAGTCTACTGCATCCCCCCGTCTGTTCCCATCCCAATCTACTGCATTCCCCCGTCTACTGCATCCCCCAGTTACTGCATCCCCCAGTCTAATGCATTCCCCCCCGTCTACGCATCCCCAGTCTGTTCCCCCCCCCAATCTACTGCAAACCCCCCCGTCTACTGACCCCCCAGTTACTGCATTCCCCCAGTCTACTGCATCCCCCAGGCTACACCATTCCCCTCAGTTACTGCATCCCCCAGTCTGTTCCCATCCCCAGTCTACTGCATTCCCCAGTCTACTGCATCCCCCAGTTTTACCGCATCCCCCCAGTCTACGCATCCCCCAGGCTACTGCATCCCCCTGTCTGTTCCCACCCCAATCTTTCTGCATCCCCCAGTCTACTGTATCTCCCAATCTACTGTATCCTCCAGTCTACTGCACTCCCCAGTCTACTGCATCCCCCCGTTTTACTGCATCCCCCAGGATACTGCATTCCCCCAGTCTACTGCATCCCCAGTCTGTTCCCATCCCCAGTCTACTGCATTCCCCCAGTTACTGCATCCCCCCAGGCTACACCATTCCCCCCAGTCTACTGCATCCCCCAGTCTACTGCATCCCCCAGTCTACTGCATCCCCCCAGTCTACTGCATCCCCCAGTCTACTGTATCCCCCCGTCTATTGCATCCCCCAGTCTGTTCCCATCCCAGTCTACTGCATCCCCCAGTCACTGTATCCCCCAGTCTACTGCATCCCCCAGTCTACTGCATCCCCCGTCTGTTCCCATTCCCCGTCTACTGCATCCCCCAGTCTACTGTATCCCCCAGTCTACTGCATCCCCCAGTCTACTGCATCCCCCCGTCTACTGCATCCCCCAGTCTACTGTATCCCCAGTTTTATTGCATCCCCCAGTTGTTCCCATTCCCAGTCTACTGCATCCCCAGTCTACTGCATCCCCCGGTTATGCATCCCCCAGTCTACTGCATCCCCGGTCTACTGCATCCCCCAGTCTACTGTATCCCCCGTCTACTGCATCCCCGGTCTAAATGTCCCCCCCAGTCTTTCCCATTTCCCCGTCTACTGCATCCCCAGTCTACTGTATCCCCAGTCTACTGCATCCCCCGGCTACTGCATCCCCCAGTCTACTACTCCTAGTCTACATCCTCCCACACTTACCTCAACTTCACATCTTTATAAAAAAGTGGGTAACTAGAACCTTCAAAAAGATACCAAGGCAGTGATAGACTCAAGTTCTAATATTAGTATTTGTGTACTGTTCCCTGGTCTTGGACCAGGACTCCTGGTCCCATGATTTTTGGATATTTGATTTTGGGGGTCTGCCCCCTTGAATCTTATTTTCTTTATTTTTAGGATTTTTTGGGGGCGGTGCCCCCTGGAATTAATTTTTTTGTGGATTTTTTTTGGGGGCGTGCCCCCTGGAATCTGTATTTTTTAAATGTTTCTTTAGGATTATTTAATTTTTGGGGGGCGTAACCCGAAATGGTAATTTTTTTGTGGTTTCTAGAAGATTTTTAAGAAATTTAAAATTTTCCACAGGATGAAGTAAAGGAAAGGGAGGGAGGATAAGGGAGATAAGGGAGGATAAAGAAGGGAGGTGAGGAAGAAAACTAAATTTGACTGTTTTTAAAAATTACAATTTAAATTTACTGAAAATTCCGTTTGAATTTAAAAAAAAACTTTTGATTTAAATTTCGGGTTAATTTGTGGTGAATGTTGTGGTATATCCCGGGTTATACTCTCAGTATACAAGTATATCCCGGGTTATATTCTCAGTATACAAGTATATCCCGGGTTATATTCTCGGTATACAAGTATATCCCGGGTTATATCTCAGTATACAAGTATATCCCGGGTTATATTCTCGGTATACAAAGTATATCCCGGGTTATACTCTCAGTATACAAGTATATCCCGGGTTATATTCTCAGTATACAAGTAATCCGGGTTATATTCTCAGTATACAAGTATATCCCCGGGGTTTTATTCTCAGTATACAAAGTATTTTCCCCGGGTTATATTCTCGGTATACAAGTATATCCCGGGTTATACTCTCAGTATACAAGTATATCCCGGGTTATATTCTCGGTATACAAGTATATCCCGGGTTATATTCTCGGTATACAAGTATATCCCGGGTTATACTCTCAGTATACAAGTATATCCCGGGTTATACTCTCAGTATACAAGTATATCCCGGGTTATACTCTCAGTATACAAGTATATTCCCGGGTTATACTCTCAGTATACAAGTATATCCCGGGTAATACTCTCAGTTTTACAAGTATATCCCCGGGTTATACTCTCAGTATACAAGTATATCCCGGGTTTACTCTCAGTATACAAGTATATCCCCGGGGTTTTACTTCAGTATACAAGTATATCCCGGGTTATATTCTCGGTATACAAGTATATCCCGGGTTATATTCTCGGTATACAAGTATATCCCGGGTTATATTCTCGGTATACAAGTATATCCCGGGTTATATTCTCGGTATACAAGTATATCCCGGGTTATATTCTCGGTTACAAGTAATCCCCGGGTTATACTCTCGGTATACAAGTATATCCCGGGTTATACTCTCGGTATACAAGTATATCCGGGTTATACTCTCGGTATACAAGTATATCCCGGGTTATACTCTCGGTATACAAGTATATCCCGGGTTATACTCTCGGTATACAAGTATATCCCGGGTTATACTTTCGGTATACAAGTATATCCCGGGTTATACTCTCAGTATAAAGTATTATCCCGGGTTATACTCTCAGTATTTCAAGTATATCCCGGGTTATACTCTCAGTATACAAGTATATCCCGGGTTATACTCTCAGTATACAAGTATATCCCGGGTTATACTCTCAGTATACAAGTATATCCCGGGTTATACTCTCAGTATACAAGTATATCCCGGGTTATTTCTCTCAGTTATACAAGTATTTTCCCGGGTTATACTCTCAGTATACAAGTATATCCCGGGTTATACTCTCAGTATACAAGTATATCCCGGGGTTTTACTCTCAGTATACAAGTATATCCCGGGTTATACTCTCAGTATACAAAATATATCCCGGGTTATACTCTCATATACAAGTATAATCCCGGGTTATACTCTCAGTATACAAGTATATCCGGGTTATACTCTCAGTTAAAGTATATCCCGGGTTATACCTCAGTATACAAGTATATCCCGGGGTTTTACTCTCAGTATACAGTTATCCCGGGTTATACTCTCAGTATACAAGTATATCCCGGGTTATACTTCAGTTTTACAAGTATATCCGGGTTTATACTCTCAGTATACAAGGTATATCCCGGGTTATACTCTCAGTATACAAGTATATCCCGGGTTATACTCTCAGTATACAAGTATATCCCCGGGTTATACTCTCAGTATACAAGTATATCCCGGGTTATACTCTCAGTATACAAGTATATCCCGGGTTTTATACTCTCAGTTACAAGTATTCCCGGGTTATACTTCAGTTACAAGTATATCCCGGGGTTTTACTCTCAGTATACAAGTATATCCCCGGGTTATACTCTCAGTATACAAGTATATCCCGGGTTTTTACTCTCAGTATACAAGTATATCCCGGGTTATACTCTCGTATACAAGTATATCCCGGGTTATACTCTCAGTATACAAATATATCCCGGGTTATACTCTCAGTATACAAGTAATCCCGGGTTTATACTCTCAGTATACAAGTATTTTCCCGGGTTATACTCTCAGTATACAAGTATATCCCGGGGTTTTACTCTCAGTATACAAGTATATCCCGGGTTATACTCTCAGTATAAAAAGTATATCCCGGGTTATACTCTCAGTATACAAGTATATCCCGGGTTATACTCTCAGTATACAAGTATACCCGGGTTATACTCTCAGTATTTCAAATATTAAGTTGATATTTTGTAGCAGACAACCATACCAAGAAGCCATTATCTCTTGTTTACCCTTCACACTGCCTCCTTCACACTGCCTCCTTCACACTGCCTCCTTCACACAACCTAGGAGTAGGTGCTCTTCGCACCTACTCCTAGGTTGAGGGACTGATTACCTCATCTTCTGTATATAGTCCTACTGTCTTCAAGTTATGTCCTGGAATTTGTGTTGATAAAGCCACTGGATGGCGAAACGTCTACAATAAAGATACCCAGATGTTGCACATGTCTTAATTTCTCCTTCACACTGCCTCTTTCACACTGCCTCCTTCACACTGCCTCCTTCACACTGCTTCCTTCACACTGCTTCCTTCACACTACCTCCTTCACATTGCTTCCTTCACACTACCTCCTTGACACTACCTCCTTCACACTGCCTCCTTCACACTGCCTCCTTCACACTGCCCTCCTTCACACTGCCTCCTTCACACTGCCTCCTTCACACTGCCTCCTTCACACTGCCTCCTTCACACTGCCTCCTTCACACTGCCTCCTTCACACTGCCTCCTTCACACTACCTCCTTCACACATGAGATTAGTGCGAAAGCTAGAGGATCAGGCGCGTGTAACAGGAAGGGCACTGCAATGGATCAGAGAATACCTGACAGGGAGGCAACAGCGAGTCATGGTACGTGATGAGGTATTACAGTGGGCGCCAGTGACGAGCGGGGTCCCACAGGGGTCAGTCCTAGGACCAGTGCTGTTTTTGGTATATGAATGACATGATGGAAGGGTTCGACTCAGAAGTGTCCTTGTTCACAGATGATGTGAAGTTAATGAGGAGAATTAAATCAGATGAGGATTTGGCAGGACTACAAAGAGACCTGGACAGGCTGGACACCTGGTCCAGCAACTGTCTTCTCGATTTTAACCCCGCCAAATGCAAAGTCATGAAGATCCAGGAAGGGCAAAAAAGACCGCAGACAGAGTATAGGCTAGGTGGACAAAGACTGCAAACGTCACTCAAGGAGAAAGATCTTGGGGTGAGTATAACACCGAGCATGTATCCGGAAGCACACATCAACCAGATAACTGCTGCAGCATATGGGCGCCTGGCAAACTTGAGATTAGAGTTCCGATACCTCATTAAGGACTCGTTCAAGACTTTGTACACCGTGTACGTCAGACCCATACTGGAGTATGCAGCACCTGTTTGGAACCCACACCTGGTCAAGCACGTCAAGAAATTAGAGAATGTGCAAAGGTTTGCAACAAGGCTAGGTCCAGAGCTAAGGGGAATATCCTACGAAGAAAGGTTAAGGGAAATCGGCCTGACGACATTGGATGACAGGAGGGTCAGGGGAGACATGATATCGACGTACAAAATACTGCGAGGAATAGATAAGGTGGACACAGGATGTTACAGAGATGGGACACAGACACAAGGGGCCACAATTGGAAGCTGAAGACTCAGATGAGTCGGAGGGATGTTAGGAAGTAGTTTAGTCATGGAGTTGTCAGGAAGTGGAATAATCTGGTAAGTGATGTAGTGGAGGCAGGAACCATGCATCGTTTTAAGACGAGGTATGATAAAGCTCATGGAGTAGGGAGAGAGAGGACCTAGTAGCGACCAGTGAAAAGGCGGGGTCAGGAGCTGAGTCTCGACCCCTGCAACCACAATTAGGCGAGTACTTCCTGTTTCACACTACCAAGCATCTCTCACACTGCCTAGCATCTCTTACACCTTCCTGCCTGCCTCCCTCTTGACACCTCCCTGCCCGCCTCCCTCACACTGGTAGACATGCACAGTGGCTGCTGCCGTAAACATACTGGCTTTGTGTGACCCTCGAGCGTCCACTTAGGAAATGAGCTTCGTGCCAGCTGTCCGAATCCCCCCATGGACACTAGCTGTGGACATCACCAGTTGTGGACACCACCAGATGTGGACACTTTCGGACACACGACCACAAGAGGCCAAGTACTGACCTCCTGTGAATGCCACTAGCAAAGGGTCCCCCACTCTCATTTCTCCCAATTTATGCAAACACGGTTTTGCCTATTGGTCAGCCATGCCTCCATCCAGCAGGTAGTTCTTTTCCTACTAGTGCTGCATGCAGTTATTTGATGAACTTCTTGTGTGGAAGAGAAGATTAGCGATGTAATAACGGAATCACACCATTAGAAAGATGCAGATTAGAAGGACACTCACTACAGATGGGGAGAAATAACCACAGACCTCCTCACAGGTTAAAAATTTTGTCGAAAACGAAAATAAATTTAGGGATCACATTTGTTTTTATTTACAACTGTAAGGAAAATAAGCTGGATAACTAGACTTTCAGAACGAGAGATGCTAAGCCGTTGATGATACTCTTGTAAGTCAGTAGTTCTCTCACGGCTGGAGTGTTGCTGTACATTAACAGCCCCTTTTTAAGATAGGCGAGATTACAAATCTAGAGAATGTACAGAGAGCCTTCAGTGCTCATATAAATTCCGTCTGTCACTTAAGTTACTGGAAACATTCAAAATCCCCTGAACTGTACTCCCTGGGATGTAGGCGAGAAGGATATATAATTTACCGCTGAATAATTACAGAGATTCTTTCCAAATCTGCATTCTTGCAGACCGGGCCGCGGGGGCGTTGACCCCCGGAGCTCTCTCCAGGTAAACTCCAGGTTATGTTAGGTAAAAGGACATAAGTGCAACTAATGTGACATTTTGTGGCAACGTTTCACTCTCCAGTTTTGTCACGCGGGCTTGATAAAGCTCCTGGAGAGCGAAACGTTGCCATAATAAAATATCACATTAGTTACATAGTTGGTAACTGTACCAACATTAATGCAGTATGTATTCTTTAGCGGAGAAGAGAAAGATACCTGATATGTACCTGGAGGATACTAGAGGGTCATATCCCAAGCCTATGCACCACCATGAGCACAAAAGAACACTGTCAATATGCAGGGTCCAAGACTCTTCAACTTCTACCAGCAGATATCACAAATATTGACGCAACAAAAGGTGAAGTTTTGAAGAACTGGTTCACTGCCTCCACCAAGTGCCATATCAACCAGGCTGGTTGACCGGGCAAGCAATAAGAAAGCCTGGTCTTAGACCAGGCTTTCTTGTCTCTCAGAGCAGGTTGCAAATCTATGCCGGTTAAAAGTACACCACAGGTTCGTAAGCGAAACATTGGAGTGTCTTAAGAAATCGTAATGACACGATTGCAAATAAACCATACCCCCGGCCGGGATTGAACCCGCGGTCATAGTCTCAAAACTCCAGCCCGTCGCGTTAGCCACTAGACCACTTGCATTTGTGGTCACAGAGGTGCCTGTGCTAACTTTCCTATGGTGTAGAAATATACCTAGTTGGATGAATCTTATTGTGGCTAGCTGGTCTAGTGGTTAACGCGACGGGCTGGAGTTTTGAGACTCTATGACCGCGGGTTCAATCCCGGCCGGGGGTATGGTTCATTGGAGTGTCCCTTGAAGACAATACAACATTTCGCTAAGCCACTGCAGGTATATGGCACTAACCCAGTAAACCAGCCGAGGTGCTGGTTTTGACTCATCTTTCTCTGGGGGGCGATGAAGAAAGCAAAAAAAAAAAAACTATTTTATAGGTCGCTAAATCATGGGTGAAGGCCGATATTGATAATAGTTTCCCCTTAAGTGGGGAAGAGGATAGGACGAGAGTGTGAGGAAAGAAGAGGATAGGACGAGAGTGTGAGGAAAGAGGAAGATAGGACGAGAGTGTGAGGAAAGAAGAGGATAGGACGAGAGTGTGAGGAAAGAAGAGGATAGGACGAGAGTGTGAGGAAAGAAGAGGATTGGACGAGAGTGCGAGGAAAGAAGAGGATAGAACGAGAGTGTGAGGAAAGAAGAGGATAGGACGAGAGTGTGAGGAAAGAAGAGGATAGGACGAGAGTGTGAGGAAAGAAGAGGATAGGACGAGAGTGTGAGGAAAGAAGAGAATAGGACGAGAGTGTGAGGAAAGAAGAGGATAGGACGAGAGTGTGAGGAAAGAAGAGGATAGGACGAGAGTGTGAGGAAAGAAGAGGATTGGACGAGAGTGCGAGGAAAGAAGAGGATAGAACGAGAGTGAGAGGATAGGAGATGGTGGATACCTTAAGGATGTCTGAAGGATGCTTTCAAGGGATCAACACCCTCCCTCTCCCGCGGATCAAGCGGATCCTAGCGGATCAAGACCTGATCAACCAGTCTGTTACTACTAGCCACACGCAGTTCAACGTACGAATCATAGCCTGGCTGGTCAGGAACTGATTGGAGGAACTTACTTCTCTCTTGACAACCAGAGATTTGTTGGTAATTCTCCTAATGTAAGGAGGGAGGACGTTGAATAGTCGGGGACCTCTGACACTCATCTAGTTCTCTCTTAGTGAACTCGTGGCTCTGCAGGTTTTTAGTGGAGGTATTTTGCACCGTCTGCCAAGTCTCTTGTTGTCATACCGAGTGGTTTCACTGTTCAGGTTTGGAACGAGTCCCTCCAGGATTTTCCACGTGTAAATTATGATGCATCTTTCTCGCCTACGTTGCAGGGAATTGA
Source organism: Cherax quadricarinatus (assembly GCF_026875155.1). Taxonomy (NCBI): domain Eukaryota; kingdom Metazoa; phylum Arthropoda; class Malacostraca; order Decapoda; family Parastacidae; genus Cherax; species Cherax quadricarinatus. The sequence continues at coordinate 3,394,484 of NC_069429.1, read as the reverse complement.
TGAGGGGAAAAGGGTGAGTGGTGCATTTAGGAGTCTGTGGAGACAAAGAACTTTGTCCGTGGAAGCAAAGAGGGGAATGTATGAGACTATAGTTATACCAACGCTCATATATGGGTGTGAAGCATGGGTAGTGAATGTTGCAACAAGGAGAAGGTTGGAGGCAGTGGAGATGTCGTGTCTGAGGGCAATGTGTGGTGTGAATATAATGCAGAGAATTCGTAGTTTGGAAATTAGGAGGCGGTGCGGGATTACCAAAACTATTATCCAGAGGGCTGAGGAGGGGTCGTTGACGTGGTTTGGTCATGCAGAGAGAATGGAACGAAACAGAATAATTTCGAGTATGTTTAAATCTGTAGTGGAAGGAAGGCGGGGTAGGGGTCGGCCTAGGAAAGGTTGGAGGGAGGGGGTAAAGGAGGTTTTGTGTGCGAGGGGCTTGGACTTCCAGCAGGCATGCGTGAGCGTGTTTGATAGGAGTGAATGGAGACAAATGGTTTTTAATACTTGACGTGCTGTTGGAGTGTGAGCAAAGTAACATTTATGAAGGGATTCAGGGAAACCGGCAGGCCGGACTTGAGTCCTGGAGATGGGAAGTACAGTGCCTGCACTCTGAAGGAGGGGTGTTAATGTTGCAGTTTAAAAACTGTAGTGTAAAGCACCCTTCTGGCAAGACAGTGATGGAGTGAATGATGGTGAAAGTTTTTCTTTTTCGGACCACCCTGCCTTGGTGGGAATCGGCCGATGTGTTAATAAAAATAAAAAAAAAATCTTTGAAATTTTTAGTTCTTTGATGTGACTCGTGGTTTTTTCAACACCTTTAGCCTTTATTTGATTTTTTGTCCATCTTTTTTACCTTTGACACTTTTAGACCTTAGTGACCTTTCTGATCTTTGACATTTCTTGAGATTTTGCGACCTTTCAAATTTATGACTTTTTTTTTAGTAGTATTTTTGTTATTTTGATTTCTTTGATATGTCTTTCTTTTTGACCTTTATTTACATTTTTGACTTTTATTTACATTTTTGACCTTTATTTACATTTTTTACTTTTATTTACATTTTTGACCTTTAAATTTTTGACCTTTATTTAACCCTTTTTAACAACTTGTTTTTTTAACCTTTAAGATTTTTTTTTTTTTTTAAAGTTTGACTTTTTTTATTTTTAATTTACCTTTTTCGACCTTATTATATTTTTAACCCGATAGATAATTAATTATAAAGATAGACGAAATTAATCTGTCACTATTTTTTTTCTTCATATTTGATCGCATTTGTCTCTGATGTTTTCCTCTCCCTTATTATTCTGATGTTTTCCTCTCCCTTATTATTCTGATGTTTTCCTCTCCCTTATTATTCTGATGTTTTCCTCTCCCTTATTATTCTGATGTTTTCCTCTCCCTTATTATTCTGATGTTTTCCTCTCCCTTATTATTCTGATGTTTTCCTCTCCCTTATTATTCTGATGTTTTCCTCTCCCTTATTATTCTGATGTTTTCCTCTCCCTTATTATTCTGATGTTTTCCTCTCCCTTATTATTCTGATGTTTTCCTCTCCCTTATTATTCTGTTTTCCTCTCCCTTATTATTCTGATTTTTCCTCTCCCTTATTATTCTGTTTTCCTCTTATTATTCTGATGTTTTCCTCTCCCTTATTATTCTGTTTTCCTCTCCCTTATTATTCTGATGTTTTCCTCTCCCTTATTATTCTAATGTTTTCCTCTCCCTTATTCTGTTTTCCTCTCCCTTATTATTCTGATGTTTTCCTCTCCCTTATTCTGATGTTTTCCTCTCCCTTATTATTCTGATGTTTTCCTCTCCCTTATTTGTCTTTCCCCTGATGTCCTCTGAAGTTTCATGTCCCTTATTCTTCAAATATTTTCCTCTCCCTTATTTGATGTTTCACTCCCTTATTCTTCTGATGTTTTCCTTTCCCTTATTCCTGTGAGGTTTTTTCTCCCTTATTCTTCTGATGTTGTCATCTCCCTTATTCCTCTTTCCTCTGATGTTATCTTCTCCCTTATTCCTCTTTCCTCTGATGTTTTCCTTTTTTGTTTTCCAGAATAAATTTTGGAGAATTGTCATCAAGACAGACGGCGGCGGTGTCTCGGACTATCATCCAAAAATTATTTTTTTTAGTGCAATCAAAGAGAAATTTGAGGTGATTGTGGATGGTTTGTGTAAGGTTTGTGGATGATTTGTGGGTGGTTTGTGTAAGGTTTGTGGGTTGTTTGTGTACGGTTTGTGGGTGGTTTGTGTAAGGTTTGTGGGTTGTTTGTGTACGGTTTGTGGTGGTTTGTGTAAGGTTTGTGGATGGTTTGTGTAAGGTTTGTGGATGGTTTGTGTAAGGTTTGTGTAAGGTTTGTGGATGATTTGTGGGTGGTTTGTGGATGGTTTGTGTAAGGTTTGTGGGTGGTTTGTGTAAGGTTTGTGGATGGTTTGTGGATGATTTGTGGGTGGTTTGTGTAAGGTTTGTGGATGATTTGTGGGTGGTTTGTGTAAGGTTTGTGGATGGTTTGTGTAAGTTTGTGGATGATTTGTGGGTGGTTTGTGTTAAGGTTTGTGGGTTGTTTGTGTACGGTTTGTGGGTGGTTTGTGTAAGGTTTGTGGATGGTTTGTGTAAGGTTTGTGGATGGTTTGTGTAAGGTTTGTGTAAGGTTTGTGGATGATTTGTGGGTGGTTTGTGGATGGTTTGTGTAAGGTTTGTGGGTGGTTTGTGTAAGGTTTGTGGATGGTTTGTGGATGATTTGTGGGTGGTTTGTGTAAGGTTTGTGGATGATTTGTGGGTGGTTTGTGTAAGGTTTGTGGATGGTTTTGTGTAAGGTTTGTGGATGATTTGTGGGTGGTTTGTGTAAGGTTTGTGGATGATTTGTGGGTGGTTTGTGTAAGGTTTGTGGATGGTTTGTGTAAGGTTTGTGGATGATTTGTGGGGGGTTTGTGTAAGGTTTGTGGGTGGTTTGTGTAAGGTTTGTGGATGGTTTGTGTAAGGTTTGTGGATGGTTTGTGTAAGGTTTGTGGATGATTTGTGGGTGGTTTGTGTAAGGTTTGTGGATGGTTTGTGTAAGGTTTGTGGATGATTTGTGGGTGGTTTGTGTAAGGTTTGTGTACGGTTTGTGGGTGGTTTGTGTAAGGTTTGTGTACGGTTTGTGGGTGGTTTGTGTAAGGTTTGTGGATGGTTTGTGTAAGGTTTGTGGATGATTTGTGGGTGGTTTGTGTAAGGTTTGTGTACGGTTTGTGGGTGGTTTGTGTAAGGTTTGTGGATGGTTTGTGTAAGGTTTGTGGATGGTTTGTGTAAGGTTTGTGTAAGGTTTGTGGGTGGTTTGTGGATGGTTTGTGTAAGGTTTGTGGATTTGTGGGTGGTTTGTGTAAGGTTTGTGGATGGTTTGTGTAAGGTTTGTGGATGATTTGTGGGTGGTTTGTGTAAGGTTTGTGTACGGTTTGTGGGTGGTTTGTGTAAGGTTTGTGGATGGTTTGTGTAAGGTTTGTGTAAGGTTTGTGGGTGGTTTGTGGATGGTTTGTGTAAGGTTTGTGGATTTGTGGGTGGTTTGTGTAAGGTTTGTGGATGGTCTGTGTAAGGTTTGTGGATGGTTTGTGTAAGGTTTGTGGATGGTTTGTGTAAGGTTTGTGGATTTGTGGGTGGTTTGTGTAAGGTTTGTGGATGGTTTGTGTAAGATTTGTGGATGATTTGTGGGTGGTTTGTGTAACGTTTGTGGGTGCTTTGTGTACGGTTTGTGGGTGGTTTGTGTAAGGTTTGTGGATGGTTTGTGTAAGGTTTGTGGATGGTTTGTGTAAGGTTTGAGGATGGTTTGTGTAAGGTTTGTGGATAGTTTGTGTAAGACTTGTGGATGGTTTGTGTAAGGTTTGTGGATGGTTTGTGGGTGGTTTGAGGATGGTTTGTGGATGGTTTGTGTAAGGTTTGTGGATGGTTTGAGGATGGTTTGTGTAAAGTTTGTGGATGGTTTGTGTAAGGTTTGAGGATGGTTTGTTAAGGGTTGTGGATGGTTTGTGTAAAGTTTGAGGATGGTTAGTGTAAGGTTTGTGGATGGTTTGTGTAAGGTCTGTGGAAGGTTTGTGTAAGGTTTGAGGATGGTTTGTGTAAGGTTTGAGGATGGTTTGTGTAAGGTTTGAGGATGGTTTGTGTAAGGTTTGTGGATGGTTTGTGTAAGGTTTGAGGATGGTTTGTGGGTGGTTGTGTAAGGTTTGTGGATGGTTTGTGTAAGTTTTGAGGATGGTTTGCGTAAGGTTTAAGGATGGTTTGCGTAAGTTTGAGGATGGTTTGTGTAAGGTTTGAGGATGGTTTGTGTAAGGTTTGAGGATGGTTTGTGTAGGAAGGTTGGTGTAGGATGGTGTGGGATGGTTGTTGTATGGGTGGTGGTTATGGGATGGTTGGTGTGGGATGGTGATTGTGGGGTGTTGGTGGTGGTATGGTTGTTGTGGGATGGTTGTTGTGGGGTGGTTGTTGTGGAGTGGTGGTTGTGGGATGGTTGGTGGAAGAGTGATGATAGTGTGAGAGAGGCTGCCTGCCATGGGTTGAGGGCGTCTGGACACGCTATATATCCTGCTCATACCTCTGGGAATATTCCTGGATATTCCTCCTCAGTATTGCCACTATTATCCCCAGATGTTGTAGTGTTCAATGTTTATGTTGTGTGGATATTTAAATAATACCGTCTGTGTTTTGTCTTATTTTCTCCTTTTTTTATCTTATTTTTACATTCACTTCGTTCCGTTTATTTCATTTCCCTCCTCCTCATATTTGTTCCCTCCCCACACTGCTTCCCTCATCTCTTCTACAACTCTCCCTCTATACTTTTCTTTTTTTGTTTGTACATTTACCCCTACTTTCATTCCTCTTCTATCATTTTCTCCTCCACCCCTTCCTCTTCCACTAATTCCTTCTCCGCTCCTTCCTTTTCTACTTTTCTCTTCTCCACCCCTTCTGAATCCCTTCCTTTTCTGTTCCTTCTCCGCTCCTTCCTCTTCCACCCGTTCCTTCACCCCTTCCCTCCTAGAGGTTTGTGCATCATTCCATGGTGTGATTGAGAAGATAGAAATCTTGGTATCCAACCTTCACGCCTGACTCCGCGGCGTGAGGCTCTAGTGCTGTACATACCTCGCTCTCCTGGTAATGAACGAGAGGCTGCTGAAGCGATGGCTCTTGTATCCTGCTCTTAAGGATCCCTGTAGGATACTTTCGAAGGATTGGTCAACACCCTCTCCCCTCCAGCACCACCTCGACCCGGCCCAAGACCAGGCCTCCTGGTAGATCAAGACCTGATCAACCATACTTGACGGCATCCCTTTTAAATCCCTCGGTGTAATGAATTAGTGAATTCGATTGAAACTTGCTGTTGTAGGACTCAGCAAGATTAGATTTAGATTCTGGCACCGAAGTGGCTAGTTTATTGTGCACTACATATCCATCCTGTGAACGGTATCACAAGAGCATATGGATACACAAAAGGCGTAGGAACTAGGCCTCCAAAAGGGTTAACAGGGCCTTTTACGAATTTACCCTTTTTTTTTTTTACTCCAGCAACCCGGCTTTTGACCTGGCTTGAAACGTGAGTGCTCGACCCAACTCTTTGAAAGGGAATCGCTGTTAAAGCCAGTTCTGTCAGTCATATAGCTGCCTGCTTGTGGTAGATCCTGCTCCTCTCTGTGTGCATGTGTTAGGATACTGTATTGTTTGTCTTAACTCAGCCTGTGTCTTCAACCTTACTTTATGCTGTGACCTAAGTTGACACATGTCACCTTTCACTCTTGCTTAGAGTGAAGGAAGCCATCTCTTGTCCTAGGAGAGTGAAGGAAGTCTTCTCCTGGAAGAATGAAAGCAGTCGTCATCTGGGAGAGTGAAGGCAGTCATCTCCTGGGAGAGTGAAGGTAGTCATCTCCTGGGAGAGTGAAGGCAGTCATCTCCTGGGAGAGTGACGGCAGTCATCTCCTGGGAGAGTGAAGGCTATCATCTCCTGGAAGAGTGAAGGCAGTCATCTCCTGGGAGAGTGACGGCAGTCATCTCCTGGGAGAGTGACGGCAGTCATCTCCTGGGAGAGTGAAGGCAGTCATCTCCTGGGAGAGTGAAGGCAGTCATCTCCTGGAAGATTGAAGGCAGTCATCTCCTGGGAGAGTGAAAGCAGTCATCTCCTGGGAGAGTGAAGGCTATCATCTCCTGGGAGAGTGAAGGCAGTCATCTCCTGGGAGAGTGAAGGCAGTCATCTCTGGAGAGTGAAGGCAGTCATCTCCTGGGAGAGTGAAGGCTATCATCTCCTGGGAGAGTGAAGGCAGTCATCTCCTGGGAGAGTGAAGGCAGTCATCTCCTGGGAGTGAAGGCAGTCATCTCCTGGGAGAGTGAAGGCAGTCATCTCCTGGGAGAGTGAAGGCTATCATCTCCTGGGAGAGTGAAGGCAGTCATCTCCTGGGAGAGTGAAGGCAGTCATCTCCTGGGAGAGTGAAGGCTATCATCTCCTGGGAGAGTGAAGGCAGTCATCTCCTGGGAGAGTGAAGGCAGTCATCTCCTGGGAGAGTGAAGGCAGTCATCTCCTGGGAGAGTGAAGGCAGTCATCTCCTGGGAGAGTGAAGGCTATCATCTCCTGGGAGAGTGAAGGCAGTCATCTCCTGGGAGAGTGAAGGCAGTCATCTCCTGGGAGAGTGAAGGCAGTCATCTCCTGGGAGAGTGAAGGCAGTCATCTCCTGGGAGAGTGAAGGCAGTCATCTCCTGGGAGAGTGAAGGCAGTCATCTCCTGGGAGAGTGAAGGCAGTCATCTCCTGGGAGAGTGAAGGCTATCATCTCCTGGGAGAGTGAAGGCAGTCATCTCCTGGGAGAGTGAAGGCAGTCATCTCCTGGGAGAGTGAAGGCAGTCATCTCCTGGGAGAGTGAAGGCAGTCATCTCCTGGGAGAGTGAAGGCAGTCATTTCAGTTAAGTCATATTTAAATTATAAGGAATTTCATCTGTGTTGATCCAGAAGTATGAACGAGTGTGTAAGTACCTCCTTCCCCTCCTTCCCCTCCTTTCCCTCCTTTCCCTCCTTCCCCTCCTTCCCCTCCTTTCCCTCCTTTCCCTCCTTTCCCTCCTTCCCCTCCTTCCCCTCCTTCCCCTCCTTCCCCTCCTTCCCCTCCTTCCCTTCCTTCCCCTCCTTCCCTTCCTTCCCCACCTCTTTTTTTTCACCTTTTCACTTCCTCCTTTCTTCTTTCCCACGTCCTTCACCACCCTTTCTAACTTCCCCTCCTCTTCCATCTCCTTTGCCCTCGTTTTCTACTTCCTTCCCTTCCTCTTCCACCTACCTCCTCCTCCCAACTTCTCTTCCACCTTTCTCCAATCTCTCCCCTTCAGTTTCTTCCTCTCTTCCTTCACATTCTCTCCATCTACTCTTCCACTTCCTCCTACTCTTCCACTTCTCCTACTCTTCCTCCTTCACCTACTCTTCCACTTCCTCCTACTCTTTGTCTTCTTCCATGTCATTTCCTCCATGTTGATGGAGTTATTACATAAGAATGAAGGAGCACTGCAGAAGGCCTACTGGCCCATACTAGTCTCATTACAAGCCGTTAGTCTTATTCCCTTCCCTCTCTCCCCACTCCATCCAGCCTCGCTAATTAATACACACTCGCTAATGCACATTCACTAATACACACTCGTTAATGCAGCCACTAATACACACACGCTAGTACACATCGTTAATGTGGTCATTAATACACATCCACTGATACACTCTCGCTAATACACACACACTAATGCACACTCGCTAATACACACTCGCTAATACAAACATTCTAATACACACTCGCTAATACACATACACACTAATATACACACACTAATACAGACACACTCGCTAATATACAGTAATACACATTCGCTAACACACACACACTAATACACATTCGCTAATACACAATACACACACACACACACTAATACACACTCGCTAATACGCAATAATACACACACACTAATACACACTCGCTAATACACAGTAATACACATTCGCTAATACACACTAATACACACCAGCTAAGTATTAACCTCAGGCTCGCTGAAATAGGATTCCCTCTCGCGAAATAACACGTCCATCTCGCGAAATTCTACCTTCATCCCGCGAAATTCATTTTTATCTCGCGTAATTCTTGCGAAATCTCACCCTGGTTCGCGAAATGGTACAAATTCCCTGCGTACAGATGTACTCCTGAGTACTCGCGATCTCGCGCCCCTGGGCACTTCAGTGGCCTTGCCGGAGGTCATTGCTAACAACCTTGTTAGGCGCGGGTTGTTCCACTACCTGCGTCTGTTATATGACTTGTTACAGGTACAAGTACTTACTATCATCGGTAGCTAGTACTCCTAGTAGTTATAGGTACTAGTAGATCCTGATTATAGGGCGTTTTTATGTGCCTATCATTGTTTAGTTAGTCCAGCAGTTATAGGTAGTTACTTCGTACGCCATACCGCAGAAGGGCTGTTGATTCAAGGAAGAGGAGTTCCTCTTTCCCTTTCTACCATCAGTGGTCACCTGCCGGGTAAATCACTCAGTTTCCTTCAGGAAAACTAACAGGTAAACTGGTACAATAAAGATGAAAATATGAGTTATTAACTGTTAGACTGTAGCAATTACGAAGCAGTGAAGTTAAATCAATAAGGTGACCTCCAGGCTGAGGGACTGATTACCTCAAATTCCTCCTCGTCTTCCATTGAACTGAAGAAACCGCTGCTTCTTCAATCCAGTGTTGCACAAGTATCAGATTCTTCAACTTGTCGGTTTTTCATGCTGAGGGACTGATTGCTTCAAACTCATCTTCCATCGTTCGTCTCTGTCTTGGACTGAAGAAACTACTGGCTTCTTCGGTCCAATTTTGCACTAGTGTCAAATTCTTCAACTTGACGGTTTTCTAAACGATTTGCATCACGTTTGTATTTTGTTCCAGAAACAGTATTGTGCGTCTGTAATAATTATGGACAGGGGTTTAGAAAAATGTGAGGAGGTTGCAGTAATGTAAGTCAGTACGTAGTTTTCTACCAACGTAGTTTTCTAGCGACGTGGTTGGTCGTGGAGATTAAATGGCACATCAGTCTTCTGATATGTTATTTTCCCCTACAATCTACCTTGTCCATAATTAGTATCGCATTTGCTGTGACTGCTTTCGTATGGTGAAATCCAGGATCTTTCCTTAATTCATGGTATAACTTAATTGTGTTGGAGAGGTCTGGACTTCACCTTACGAAAGCAGACAAAGCAAATGCGGTAGTAATTATGGACAGGGTAGATTATAGGGGAAAAATATGTATGATATTAGGAGACAGGGAAACTCTGGCGCCTCTTAACGACGGCGACCCGCTCAGTTGTCGTACACCAGTTGTTGTTGTACAGGAAAGGTTGTCTGGTAACGGCGGACAGGGGATAACAGGACACAGAAACAGGTAAAAGGACTCAAGTGCAACTAATGCGACGTTTTACTGTGGCAACGTTTCACTCTCCAGGAGCTTTGTCAAGCCGTTACTAACGATACATGGACACAGAGAGGTATATATAGGCTCAGAGTGAAGTGAGGTGCAATGGTGCTACCACTGCTACTACTACTACTACTACTACTACTATTTACTACGATTGTATGCTTTGCACCTCTGTGCCTATATATACCCTCTGTGTCCTTATATTGTTTGTAACAGCTTGACAAAGCTCCTGGAGAGCGAAACGTTGCCACAATAAAATATCACATTAGTTGCACTTGTGTCCTTTTACCTAACATATTGTGGGTAATTCTACGAACATTAAAACAGAAGATAGTCACGATGACCATAAAACTGCGACACCAGTAGAGCTGTCAGCTGACTACCTGATTCTAGATTTGAGAGCCTGCCCTCAGCCTGCCTTCAGCCTGCCTTCAGCCTGCCTTCAGCCTGCCCTCAGCCTGCCTTCAGCATGCCTTCAGCCTGCTTTCACTGACTGCTGTACCTGGTCCACAAGAGTCTGACCCAACACCAGTTGTACTACCTGAGACAAACACAGGTTGCCAGAGGACACGCAGGTTACCAGTGACTGTCTTATCCCTGGTCATCAGGTCAACAACAGTGTTATCCCTGGTCACCAGGTCAACATTGGTGACTGTGTTATCCCTGGTCACCAGGTCAACAGCAGTGACTATCTTATCCCTGGTCACCAGGTCAACAACAGTCTTATCCCTGGTCATCAGGTCAACAGCAGTGACTGTCTTATCCCCGGTCACCAGGTCAACAACAGTGACTGTCTTATCCCTGGTCACCAGGCCAACAACAGTGACTGTTTTATCCCTGGTCACCAGGTCAACAACAGTGACTGTCTTATCCCTGGTCACCAGGCCAACAACAGTAGTTGTTATCCCTGGCCACCGGGTCAACAACAGTGTTATCCCTGGTCACCAGGTCAACAACAGTGTTATCCCTGGTCACCAGGTCAACAACAGTGTTATCCCTGGTCACCAGGTCAACAACAATGTCATCCCTGGTCACCAGGTCAGCAACAGTGTTACCCCTGGTCACCAGGTCAACAACAATGTCATCCCTGGCCACCAGGTCAGCAACAGTCATCCCTGGTCACCAGGTCAGCAACTGTCATCCCTGGTCACCAGGTCAGCAACTGTCATCCCTGGTCACCAGGTCAACAAGTGTCATCCCTGGCCACCAGGTCAACAATGTTATCCCTGGTCACCAGGTCAGCAGTGTTATCCCTGGTCACCAGGTCAACAACAAGTGTTATCCCTGGTCTCCAGGTCAACAACAGTGTTATCCCTGGTCTCCAGGTCAACAACAGTGTTATCCCTGGTCTCCAGGTCAACAACAGTGTTATCCCTGGTCACTAGGTCAACAACAGTGTTATCCCTGGTCACTAGGTCAACAACAGTGTTATCCCTGGTCACCAGGTCAACAACAGTGTTATCACAACAGTGCCACGATCGCACGTGCAAAGAAAATGATAGGATGGATAATGAGAATTTTCAAAACGAGAGATGCCAAGCCCATGATGATCCTTTTCAAATCACTTGTTCTCTCTAGGCTGGAATACTGCTGTACATTAACATCTCCATACAAAGCAGGTGAAATCGCAGATCTAGAGAGTGTACAGAGATCCTTTACTGCACGTATAAGTTCTGTCAAGCACCTTAACTACTGGGAACGCTTGGAAGCACTTGACTTGTACTCGTTGGAACGCAGGAGGGAGATATATATCATAATCTACATTTGGAAAATCTTGGAAGGAATGGTCCCAAATCTGCACGCACAAATCACTCCCTACGAAAGTAAAAGACTGGGCAGGCGATGCAAAATGCCCCCAATAAAAAGTAGGGGCGCCATTGGTACACTAAGAGAAAACACCATAAGTGTCCGGGGCCCAAAACTGTTCAACAGCCTCCCATCAAGCATTAGGGGAATTGCCAATAAACCCCTGGCTGCCTTCAAGAGAGAGCTGGACAGATACCTAAAGTCGGTGCCGGATCAGCCGGGCTGTGGCTCGTACGTCGGACTGCGTGCGGCCAGCAGTAACAGCCTAGTTGATCAGGCCCTGATCCATCGGGAGGCCTGGTCATGGACCGGGCCGCGGGGGCGTTGATCCCCGGAATAACCTCCAGGTAACCTCCCTGGTCACCAGGTCAACAACAGTGACAGGTAGCCTCCCCAACACTCCAGGATATGAACCAAATGTATTTACAACGTTTAAAACTTTTCCCTCACATCTCCCATTCCCCTGCGGGTTTAGGGTTCCACCAGTTAATAATGATAATGATAATAGAATTTTGAAAGTAAAAAAAAAACTTGGTGAAAGTGTTTAAATTTGTCCCCTGGAAAACTACAATTAAAAGTTGTATTGAAAATGTTTTCTCGTGTGAAAGACACTTTATGGAGGGAGGGAGGAGGGAGGGAAGGAGGAGGGGAGGGAGGAGGGAGGGAGGAGGGGAGGGAGGGAGGGAGGGAGGGAGGGAGGAGGGAGGAGGAGAGGAGGGAGGGAGAGGAGGGGGAGGAAGGAGGGAGGGAGGGGGGAGAGAGAGGGGAAGGGGAAGGAGGAGGGGGAGGGAGGGGAGGGAGGGAGGGAAGAGGAGGGGAGGGGGAGGGGAAGGAGGAGGGGAGGGAGGGAGGAGGAGGGGAGGGAGGGAGGGAAGGGAAGGAGGGGGGAGGAGGAAGGAGGGAGGAGAGGGATAGAGAGGGGAGGGGAAGGGAGGGAGAGGAGGGAGGAGGGAGGAAGGAGGAGGGAGAGAAGAAGGGAAGGAGGAGGGAGGGAGGGAGGGAAGGGGAGGGAGAAAGGGTGGGAGGGAGGGAGGGGTTGCAAGATTCTGTACGAGGCACAAGTACGCTCACACCTTGAGTATGCTCCACTTTCTTGGTTTGCCTGCCCCCCCCCCCTCTCATCTGCGACTGCTTGACAGAGTAGAGAACAGAGCAAGACGTCTCATCTCTCGCCTGGACCCATCCTGGATAGATCTGTCATTTCAGCAGAGCCTTCAACACAGGAGGGATGTGGGTGGCCTTACTGTTATGTACAAGGCCAATGTTGTCAAAATACCACACTTGGATCCACTTCGAGGACAGCGTGAAACAAGCTTTTATGCCACAAGACGGGCAGAAAGCAGCAACTTCACTCTGGCTGTACCCTTCTCCAGAACATCACTCCATCTGAGATCATACATACCCAGGATGACTAGAGTATGGAACACATTCGTACAGCATAATGATGTCAACGAGATAAAGTCAGTTGATCAAATGAAAATGCTGGCCCACAGATGGCTCCAACTTCATCCTGTTCCCTACTTGTATGTCTCATAACAATAAAAATGCTTTCAAATGAGCTGATGTAGGTAACAGCTCCTAGCTTGTCAATGAAGTTAGGTATCCTTAACCTTGTCAAACCCCGTGAAAAAAAAGAAGAGTAGGAAAGGAGTGAGAAAGGAAGGTAGAGAGAGGAAGGTAGAGAGAGGAAGGGGAGAGAGAGGAAGGGGAGAGAATGAAGGAGGATTATCCTAGGTTCTCTACACATATGCTGCTATGTATGATATACATAATTGTATTTGTGTATACCTGAATAAACTTTCTTATAGGGATGGAGAGACTGTGAGGGGAGGGAAGGAAGGAGGGATGGAGGGAGACGGAGCGAGGGGAGGGAAGGAAGGAGGGAGACGGAGTGAGGGGAGGGAAGGAAGGAGGGATGGAGAGAGTGAGGGGAGGGAAGGAAGTAGAGATGGATTGAGACGGAGTGAGGGAGGGGAGGGAAGGAAGGAGGGATGGAGGGAGACGGAGTGAGGGGAGGGATGGAGAGAGTGAGGGGAGGGAAGGATGGAGGGGAGAGAGGGGTGGGGGAAGATGCAAGCCACATGTTGTCATGCATACTTTAAGACCTCTGGACTCCTGACATCTGCTAGACATGTGTGTTTGTGTTCAGCAAGCAGTACGGAATTGTGGTAGTTATTTGTGGGTTGTGGTAGTTGTTTTTAATGCTAGAAGTTGTTTTTAATGGTGGTAGTTGTGTTTTATAATTTTGTTAGTTATATGTCGGGGTTGTGGTGGTCTGCTAATTGTGGTAGTGATTGTAATTGTAATATTGCATGGTATTATTAGTTGTAATTGTGGTAGTTTACCTTTTGTGGTAGTAAATGATTGATAGATTAGTATGGCTGTAATAGTTGTGGTTGCTCGCTGACAGATGCAAGTGTTTGTAGGTTACTGTTACTAGTGGTTGTGGTAGTTTAATATTTTTGGTAGTGATAGTTGTGATAGTTTGCTGTTAATGGTTGTGGTAGTAAGGAATTTGGGAAAAATAGTTTAGTTTGGTAGTGGTATTGATAGTAGTAATGTTATCGTGATAAGAGAAATACCTTTGAGTTTCGAGAGTTTTTCAACTCCTGGAACGTAGCCATGAGCCAGACTTTGTCTGGTGCTAGCCTGGTCAATCAGGGTGTTGCTGCTGTTGGTCCGCTGGTCCACATATCCGCCATAGCTTGGTTGATCTAGCACCTGGTGAAGATACTTGTCCAGTTAACTCTTGAAGGCTTCTACACTTGTTCCAGCAGTGTTTCTGATATCTTCTGCTAAGATGTTGAATAGTCTGGGACCCCGAATGTTGATACAATGTTCTTATGTTGTGCCGATGGTGCCCTTGCTTTTATCCGAGTTTATTTTACACTTCCTCCCATATCTCTCACTCCAGTATATTGTTATGGCAGTGTGCAGATTTGGGACCAAGCCCTCGAGTACTTTCCAGGTATATATTATCATGTATCTCTTCTCAGCTCCATTGAGTACATATTTAAGACTTTAAGGCATTCCCAGTAATTTAAATGATTTATTGGCTCTGTGAGGATCATAAATGATCACTATCTGTTCCAGCTCTGATATTTCTCCTGCCCTCAATGAGGCCGTCAACACTGAACAATATTCTGAGCGAGAGAGCACAAGGGATTTGAATAGTGTTACCAGTGGCACTATTTTTTTTGTTTTGAAAGTTCTCATTATCCACCCCGTCATCTCGTGGCTGTCGTGACATTTGCCTTATTGTGTTCTTGGAAAGGTCAGCTGACATTATTACACCCTCTGGTTATCCTCTTGCGTTTTATTACAGTCTCGCTTGAGATTTGAGTTCTTCATTCTTGCCACATCTGAGAGTTGTAACTTATCAACCAGAGAATATCATGTTCTGGTAATAGTGGTGATGGTGGTAGTTGTAGTTGTGATGGTGGTAGTTGTGGGGGTGGTTGTGGTGGTGGGGGTTGTGGTGGGGTGACTGTGGGGTGGGGAGGGGGTTGTGGTGGTGGGGTGATTGTGGGGGTGGGTGGTTGTAGTGTCAGTTCAGATAACATCAGATGTAAGTTTGGGGAATTCTTAGTATTCTTGGTATAATATTCCTAGTGCAATATTCAGGTCTGGGGAATGTGGGTGCCCTCTACTGTATTAAGGGAGGAGGGAGGGGAGGACACAGGAGAGGAAGGGAAGAAGGCTGGGAGGAGGTGGGAGTAGGAGGAGGGGCAGGAAAGAGGAGGAGGAGAAGGATGAGAGGGCTGAGAGGAGTAGAAGAGAGCTGGGTGGTTACTTGAAGACGACCTCAGGGCTGAGAATCACCGTGGCATGGCCTCATACCAGACCTTTTACTTGATAGCTTGATCAAGGAAGCTGTTAGTGCTGGTTATGATTGGTCCATCATATGAATTACAGCCTGGCTAATCAGGAACCGACTTGAGGAATATTTCAGTTCTTTCTTAAAGACAGCCAAGGGTGTGTTAATAATTCCCTTAGGTATGAAGAGTGTTGAAGAGCCTTGGTCTCCTTACACTTAGTGTGTTATCGCTGCTTTTCATTGGAGGTATTTTGCACTGTCTGCCGAGATTCTTGCTCTGATATATAAGGTTGTGATTTCTGGGCTCAGTTCTTTCAGAAGTTTGCAGGTGTAAATTAGGATTTATCTTTATCGCCTGTTATCCAGGGAGTACACTTGGAGGGATATCAAACATTGCAAATATTTAGATGCTAGAATGAGTTTGTACAGGCAGTGAAGGTTCTCTGTACCTTCCCCAGGTCTGCAGTTTCACCTGCATTAACAACGGCTAGGAAAATAGAGCAGTATTCTAGTCTAGAAAGCGCAAGTGACTTAGAATCATCATTGCCTTGACATCTCTTGTATTGAAGGTTCTAATTATCCGGCATATTATTTTCCTTGCATAGTTGTGATAACACAACCCTCATACCTGGAGTTTACCTGGAGAGAGTTCCGGGGGTCAACTCCCCCGCGGCCCGGTCTGTGACCAGGCCTCCTGGTGGATCAGAGCCTGATCAACCAGGCTGTTATTGCTGGCTGCACGCAAACCAACGTACGAGCCACAGCCCGGCTGGTCAGGAACCGACTTTAGGTGCTTGTCCAGTGCCAGCTTGAAGACTGCCAGGGGTCTGTTGGTAATCCCCCTTATGTATGCTGGGAGGCAGTTGAACAGTCTCGGGCCCCTGACACTTATTGTATGGTCTCTTAACGTGCTAGTGACACCCTTGCTTTTCATTGGGAGGATGTTGCATCGTCTGCCAAGTCTTTTGCTTTCGTAATGAGTGATTTTCGTGTGCAAGTTCGGTACTAGTCCCTCTAGGATTTTCCAGGTGCATATAATCATGTATCTCTCCCGCCTGCGTTCCAGGGAATACAGGTTCAGGAACCTGTTTTATCTCCGTTATGCGCGCCGTGAAGGTTCTCTGTACATTTTCTAGGTCAGCAATTTCACCTGCCTTGAAAGGTGCTGTTAGTGTGCAGCAATATAGAGTCAATGAAACATTTAAATTACTGATAACGTCTCAAATCCTAAATGTGTGCTCACTGGAGTGGAGGAGAGAGAGTATACATTATAATATATACGTGGGAGGTACTTGAGGAACTGGTCCCAAATTTGCACATTGCCATAACATACTGCAGTGAGAGATGTGGGAGGAAGTGTAAAGTAAACTCAGATAAAAGCAGGGGCGCCATGGACACAATATGAAAACGTATCAACATCCTCTTAACACACCACCATTAGATACCAGAAGCATTGCCAGAACAAGTGTAGAACCTGTCAAGAGCCTGTGACGGATGTGTAAGCCAACAACAACAGCCTGGTTGAACAGATGAGCCTGGCTCAGGGCCGGGCTGCGAGGGTAGCAAAATTCTCGAAAGCCTTCAAAGGTATAGCAGAGGTATATGTCAAAGGTGATCCTTGAATGTGAGCTCCGACATTATCACTCCCAGATCTCTCGCATTAATTTTCTCCTGTATTGGGTGACTTTAGGTTTTATTAATATTTTGTTCTAATTTTTATTTATGTCCTCTTTGAACATCATATTGCTGTCAGTGGCACACTAAAAGTGTTGGTTTTACATAGCCGGGAGCTTTGCTGTGTCCTCCGAGGATACCACTCATACAAATTGCAAAAAACTATAGACAGAGAGCCGTGATGTGACCCGCACATAGAGAGAAGCTTACTATGTCCCAAGCTTCTCTCTATGTGCGAGTTACTTGTCTATTGTTCCAGTCACCGTATTGTGCCTTTTTGTTCATTATCCAAATCTTGGAAAGAGCTCTTAAAATTATCGGACATATGGAATCTCCACCTCTGCACAACTACTGGATCACCATGACATGGTCTTGGATGGTCGCTCCTGCCTCTCACAACTACTGGACCACTATGACATGGTCTTGGATGGTCGCTCCTGCCTCTCACAACTACTGGACCACCATGACATGGTCTTGGATGGTCGCTCCTGCCTCTCACAACTACTGGACCACCATGACATGGTCTTGGATGGTCGCTCCTGCCTCTTACAACTACTGGACCACCATGACATGGTCTTGGATGGTCGCTCCTGCCTCTCACAACTACTGGACCACCATGACATGGTCTTGGATGGTAGCTCCTGCCTCACACAACTACTGGACTACCATGACATGGTCTTGGATGGTCGCTCCTGCCTCTCACAACTGCTGGACCACCATGACATGGTCTGGGATGGTCGCTCCTGCCTCTCACAACTACTGGACCACCATGACATGGTCTTGGATGGTAGCTCCTGCCTCACACAACTACTGGATCACCATGACATGGTCTTGGATGGTCGCTCCTGCCTCTCACAACTACTGGACCCCCATGACATGGTCTTGGATGGTCGCTCCTGCCTCTCACAACTACTGGACCATCATGACATGGTCTTGGATGGTAGCTCCTGCCTCACACAACTACTGGACTACCATGACATGGTCTTGGATGGTCGCTCCTGCCTTTCACAACTGCTGGACCACCATGACATGGTCTTGGATGGTCGCTCCTGCCTCTCACAACTACTGGACTACCATGACATGGTCTTGGATGGTAGCTCCTGCCTCTCACAACTACTGGACTACCATGACATGGTCTTGGATGGTCGCTCCTGGCTCACACAACTACTGGACTACCATGACATGGTCTTGGATGGTCGCTCCTGGCTCTCACAACTACTGGACCGCCATGACATGGTCTTGGTTGGTCGCTCCTGCCTCTCACAACTACTGGACCACCATGACATGGTCTTGGATGGTCGCTCCTGCCTCTCACAACTACTGGACCACTATGACATGGTCTTGGATGGTCGCTCCTGCCTCTCACAACTACTGGACCGCCACGACATGGTCTTGGATGGTCGCTCCTGCCTCTCACAACTACTGGACCGCCATGACATGGTCTTGGATGGTCGCTCCTGCTTCTCACAACTACTGGACCACCATGACATGGTCTTGGATGGTCGCTCCTGCCCTCTCACAACTACTGGACCGCCATGACATGGTCTTGGATGGTCGCTCCTGCCTCTCACAACTACTGGACCGCCATGACATGGTCTTGGATGGTCGCTCCTGCTTCTCACAACTACTGGATCACCATGACATGGTCTTGGATGGTCGCTCCTGCCTCTCAACAAACTACTGGACCACTATGACATGGTCTTGGATGGTCGCTCCTGCCTCTCACAACTACTGGACCGCCATGACATGGTCTTGGATGGTCGCTCCTGCCTCTCACAACTACTGGACCGCCATGACATGGTCTTGGATGGTCGCTCCTGCCTCTCACAACTACTGGACCACCATGACATGGTCTTGGATGGTCGCTCCTGCCTCTCACAACTACTGGACCACCATGACATGGTCTTGGATGGTCGCTCCTGCCTCTCACAACTACTGGACCACCATGACATGGTCTTGGTGGTCGCTCCTGCCTCACACAACTACTGGACCACCATGACATGGTCTTGGATGGTCGCTCCTGCCTCTCACAACTACTGGACCACCATGACATGGTCTTGGATGGTCGCTCCTGCCTCTCACAACTACTGGACCACCATGACATGGTCTTGGATGGTCGCTCCTGCCTCTCACAACTACTGGACCACCATGACATGGTCATGGATGTCGCTCCTGCCTCTCACAACTACTGGACCACCATGACATGGTCTTGGATGGTCGCTCCTGCCTCTCACAACTACTGGACCACCATGACATGGTCTTGGATGCTCTGGAAGACGGAGAAAATGCGGACTTTACAAAACTTTCAACAAATGTGATGATGGGGTAATAACTCACAAAATGTGTGCAAAAGGAATAACTGAAAAGTGGGCAGATTTTTTTTTCATATTCTAAGAAATAGGGCACAAAAAATATTAATGAACAAAGGACACACACAGAAGCTGGCAATGAAAAGCCTGTTGATAAGCAAGAGAGACTTGTGCAACAGTTGTCTTCATTCTGAAATAATGATAACTAGTGCATGTGTGTGTTTTAAGCTTGTCAGTACTATTGTGTTGCAGTGTCTGACAGTGTCAGACACTGCAACACAATAGTATCTTGGCTTCTTGGTATACAGATGCCAAGCTGTTGCATAAGTTGCATAAGGAGAGAGAAGTACATGATAATATATATCTGGAAGGTACTCTGCCATAACATACTGGAGTGAGAGATATGGAAGTGTAAAATAAACCCAGTGAGGAGCAGGGGTGCGGTGGACACAATAAGTGAACACTGTATCAACATCCAGAGTCCCAGATTATTCAACATCTTACCAGAAGATATCAGAAACACTGCTGGAACAAGTGTAGAAGGCTTCAAGAGGAAACTAGACAAGTATCTTCACCAGGTGCCAGATCAACCAGGCTGTGATGGATATGTGGGGCAGCGGGCCTCCAGCAGCAACAGCCTTGTTGACCAGGCAAGCACCAGACGAGCCTGGTCCATGGCCGGGCTTAGAGAGATATACTCTCGAAATTCTTCGAAGGTAAAGGTAACTTGTCGGTATTATATACCTCAAACTTCTGATCTCACTATTCTTCTTTGTACAGGACTGATGAAGCCATCGTGTGGCGAAACGTTTCTTCAGTAAAGATACCCAAGTGTTGGACATGTGTCTAATTTATCAACTAGTGGGTTCTCTGACCCATTTATCTACATATAAAAACCTGTGTTCCCCGAGGCACCAGACATTTCTTATTCTATCTTATTTAAATACATCGTTTTTATTTTCTGTGAGAGTGTTTTTCTTAGTATGCGAGTACAATTAAATGACCATCTTAAACCTTTTCTACCAAAACTTTAGTTGCCATTAACTACAGAGATGTAAGACTTATCGCCAGGGAAAAAGACACTAAGTGTCGCAGGATATTGAAATCATCACTCCAGCAGTAATAGCCTGGTTGATCAGGCAAGCACCAGACGAGCCTGGCCCATGGCTGGGCTCCGAGAGTAGTGAAACTCTCGAAACTCTTTAAAGGTATTCAAAGGTAAGAAAATCATAATTTCTAACAAACACGGTACGGGTGGGGCTTGAACTCGCGGCAGGCGAATCGTAAAACTCCAGGCCAGCGGGTAAGCCGCTGGCTACAACAAGATTCATCCAACTAGGTACATTTATATAGCATAGAAAGGTTAGCGTGGGCCACCACTGTGACCACAAATGCAAGTTTTTTTTACAGATGAATCTCACACCAGCGTGGCTGTACCTGTATTATACATCAGATTAGTGCCTGACCAGCCGGGCTATGGTTCGTACATTGGTCTGCGTCCGGGCAGCAGTAACAGGCTGGTTGATCAGGTCTTGATCCTCCCCTCCAGGAGGCCTGGTTTGGTAGCTAGTAACCTCTCCCCCCAAAACATGGTCGAGGTATCGTTCAGGCCAGGCTGCAAGAGTACGGTCCTGGCCACTAATAAACAGTATTGTTGTTGCTGGGTTTAACACCTGTGTTTACAAAAGAGAATGATGATACAGTACTTGTTACAGTTTCAGTTGTGGGTATTAATATCTGTGAGTGTGGTGTGTCGGCCGTTGTGTTTCCCGTCCAACATAACTCTCAGGTGGTGATACATTCGTATTATATCTTGCCATTCTTTTCCACGAGAGCCTGGTTGATCCGGTCATGCACCAGGAGGGCTGGTCTGGGACCGGGCCGTTGGGGCCTTGACCCTCAGAACATACACTCCAGCTAGACTACAGGTAGGCTCTGAAGAATATATGGTTATAATTGTAACCTTATTTTTTGAAGGGATGGAGGGTAAGCCAGCGGAAGGCCTCGATCAGATGACCAAAAGTTCCAGCTGCGGGTCATCATATGGCCAAAACTCGCGTCAGGAAACACTTGTCCTGTTTCATGACAAATATTACCCAGCCTAACTGAAGAATCTCTGCTGTCTGCATGGTTGTAATGGTCATGTTCAATGTGTCGTTCAGTGGCCTCGCTTAATTCAGCCTGCATCCCTCCTTATTGTACCACCATTAACAACATTTTTAAAGTGGAGAATCCCGTTGTAAATTAAGTGGATCTTACTATAGGTGTGCTCAGTGGGAATACCCTTAAATGGCACTAACATACAACGCATCTTGGAGCCTTGAGAGTAATGAATATTGCTGACCTGGCAACATAGTCACCAGCCGTCACGATATTTTTCAGCGATCGCTGTGGTCTTCCACGGGATGCCGCTGCGGGTGAGTGATCGCGTGAATGGTTGTACTTTCCGTTGACATACGTTGATTCTGTGTAGAGTTTGTGTGGGATATATATGAACCGTATCGAGTGTGTCAAGGAACTAACCTCCTGGGATATATATGAACCGTATCGAGAGTGTCAAGGAACTAACCTCCTGGGATATATATGAACCGTATCGAGAGTGTCAAGGAACTAACCTCCTGGGATATATATGAACCGTATCGAGAGTGTCAAGGAACTAACCTCCTGGGATGTATATGAACCGTATCGAGAGTGTCAAGGAACTAACCTCCTGGGATATATATGAACCGTATCGAGAGTGTCAAGGAACTAACTTCCTGGGATATATATGAACCGTATCGAGTGTGTCAAGGAACAAACCTCCTGGGATATATATGAACCGTATCGAGTGTGTCAAGGAACTAATCTCCTGGGATATATATATGAACCGTATCGAGAGTGTCGTTGGGACTGGAAGTCTACCAACCTGGAGGTTGTTTCTGGGCGCTCTCGCTGCTTGGTCCATGACCATTATTAAAAAGTGTGTGTATGTTTATCTGGAGAGGGTTTCGGGGGACAACGCCCCCGCGGCTCGGTCTGAGACCAGGTCTCATGGTGGATCGGGTCTGATCATCCAGGCTGTTACTGCTGGCCGCACGCAAGCTGATATACGAACCACAGCCCGGTTGGTCAGGTACTGACTTCAAGTGCCTGTCCAGTGCCTTCTTGAAGACAGCCAGGGGTCTATTGGCAATCCCCCTTATGTATGCTGGGAGGCAATTGAACAGCCTTGGGCCCCGGACACTTATTGTGTTGTCTCTGTGTACTCGTGGCGCCCCTGCTGTTCATCGGGGGAATGTTGAACCTCCTGCCGAGTGTGTGGATTAATAACGTAACTACAAGGGCCAATGAGTAGGCCACGTGAAACCGATGTTATCAGTGAACAACCAATCACAGTGAGGCAATGTTGCAACCCCTGAATGGGTTGCAATGATTATTATGTATATATATATAATGATTACCTTTTCATTTAATTTTATATTGCTTATATTTGCGATAATAGCTAAATCGTAAATGTATTGCTTTATATTGTTATTTGACGTAGCTTCCTTTGTTAGGTAGGATGTTACATATTATGTGCTCAGTTCAAGTCTTGATTGTCTAACTACTGTAATTATCGCTTGTGGCTCGTTATTCTGCCGGCTTCTGAGCTGCAGTTGTCCACGGAGCTATCACGTGATCGAGGGGGGGTGTCCTCACCTCACCTGAAGTATTCAGTCTGCTCTAGACTCTCTTGGTGGTTGGACAGATTGTCTATCTCATTATTCTTGTTAGTTCTGTAGAACTCTGTTCACAGATCATTGTATAGACTTAGTGATTTTCGACGTTGTACTGAGGTTGTGTCTCATAGACACTTGAGTAATCAGGTCCTGAGCTGTAACTTCTCACTTAATTTGTACTGGTTTCTGTGTATTATCCGTCGGGGATTTTCTTATGCTGAACTTAGATTCAGTAGTATGGGAGTTTTGTAACTTTTGTGGAGGATCTGAAAGATGGTCCCTACTTAGTGTCGTTATATTATCTCCTTGTTCCGGGATTCTGTGTCGCAGTTGCTTTTTGCATTGCTATTGGGCTTAGATTCTTTTTGTTGTTCAAGCAGACTGTTCTGGTTGCCAGTCGGTCAAGAAGTTAGTTTATTAGAGGACTTTGTCAGTCACTTGTTTAAGTCTAGTTGGTGTGAGACATAAGGGAACTACTTAGAGCACTTACACACATACATACTTGTACATATTGTAATATCTTATTAAATGTTAATGTACCAGACGGTACTTAAAATTATAAATGTGATATGTGCTTTCAGCACAATAATTTATTGAACTCGAGAGAAGTGATATTATTTTGATTACTGTGATTTAATTTAATTTAATTTAATAATTTATACCTCTAGACTTAATAAATTTTAATTTAAATTTTAATTTCTTAGTTAGTAGCCTACCAGTTGTAATTCTGAAGCACCATTGAATCATACTGAATTCTAATTGATAATTGGACAAGGATACTGACTAACTTGTTACGAAACCCAGTAACAGGCTGGATGCTGAAGGGAAGTCCTTTCTAGTATTAAATGGAGATTTCTAAGCTTTTAGAATCCGCGTTTTTTGTAACAAATGGGGGCCTGTCAGGGAGGCTCTTGATCCAAGGTGTTGGAGAAATTGTCCATTTTGAAATACTAGTAACTGATGGTCAAACACTTTGAGTACTTTCAAATCTGAAGACTTTGAGTTTAGTCTTGTACAACATACCGGTGGATGTATGTCCCTGACTGAGTCTCTTGATCCAAGGAGATGGAAATATTGTTTATGAGTTCTAGCTCTAAGACAACCAACACTAAAATTCCTATCAGGATTATAGTTTCCAATAATCACTCTCTTGTAGTACAATTATTTTCGTGATGTATGCCAAAGTGAAACAGTTAATTGATACTCTGACTTTGTCTGAGTTAAGTACTTTAAAAACTTCAGACGTGTTGGCGAGTAGCCAATATTCGGTGTGACTTTATAACAGTAATTAAAACCGCAGAAACTGTCAGAGCGTTAATTAAATTATATTGTTTCCCTGCCATACAGAGATGTCTGATTATGATTCAGATTCAGAAAGCCTAGTGTCACAATTGGGAAAGGGTATGACTCTATTTGATGAAAAGGAACTAAGGCAAAAAGTGAGCCTAGTGTCTGAGCCTAGTGTAGCTCGTTCTCGTTCACCCCTTCCTCCTAACTGTTAGCTTGACGCACCACATACTAGTACAGTGTATGCTACACTGTATCTACTTATCCTAGACCAGATCTAGATTCTTAGGACGCCTGAACGAGGTCCCCCGACCTAAGGACCGTTCCAGACCACTTTTAATTTTTCCCTACTCTTCCATTACCCACTGGTCCTATCTCTCAGGAACAGTTTGAGAGGTTGGAATGCCTCATTATGTTGCAGACTGCAAAAAATTAGAGGCACAGAGGAAATTGAACGAAGAAGATTTCCAGAGAGAAATGTTCGTCTGGGAAGACAACGGGACTGATAGATACAGGACACATTTAATGTGCAGAAAGCTGCATCCCATGGTTCCTAAGTTTTTGAGAGTGACTTAGACCCCTATTTTGATGTTTTTGAGAACCCAGGCACGTGCTATGAACTGGCCACGTAAGCACTGGGCAACCTTGTTGCATACTGCTTTGACAGGAAGAGCTCAAACTTGTACTGCTACCTTACCATTTGCCAAGTACATTAGTTATGATGCTGTCAAACGAACTATTCTAGAGACATATAACTTGTTACCTGTAAGTTATCAAAGAGCATTTCGTACGTTACAATGACGACAAGTTCAAACTTGTGTAGAGTTTGTTCGTGAGAAAAAAGTTGCATTTGAGAGGTGGTGTAGAGCTGCTAAATGTAACAACTACGACAGCCTTGTTCAGTTGTTACTTCACGAAGAGTTTAACAACTGTATGTCTGCTGACATACAAGAATATCTGATCGATCATACTACCTCGGATATTCTGGAAACTGCAGCATTAGCAGACAATTACGAGATTTCTCACAAACTTGTACGTACTAAAACACAAAAACAAGGTAACTAAAAATTGTCCTAGAAGCTGGCAACCTAAATCAGCTGCTCATTGCCGGCCTGATGCACCTGCTACTGTAACTTCTCGTACCTTTACCAGGAAAACCCCACAATCCTGAATCTGTCTCTGTGGCTAGAACAGAAATCTGATATCGAGAAAAAAAAAATTTTAAAATGTAATATTGTAACAGAAAAGGACTTTGCTAGAGAGTATTGCTATAAGTTGAAAGAGATGTGAGACAGTCGTGCGGCTGGCGCCCCCACTCAAGTCGTATCTTCTTCCGAGCAACAAAGGCACCAAAATCCTAGTAATACCTCTGCTCCTACTGTTTTAGTTTAATGTTACTCAGGATAGATGACTAGCGTCAGAAAGTGTATCTGAGGGAAAAGATTCGTTCAGCGATGGTCCTTACTTTTCAAGGGGTTTAAAATAGGATTTGACAAATCACATCTAACTAAAGATAATTACTTTCGAGACTGGCAGTTTCTCACTTTATTAAGAGAAGATGTACTGCCCATAACTGATGATACCTATTGCAAGATAGATGTATTGTTAGAAGCCTATGGTGGGGCTGTTATAAAAGTCCCTCTGAAAATGTTTATATTGAAACAAGCTTTATACTGGTTATATTTCAGTGGGTATATCCAGTGGTGTATTTCCCATAGGTCAGTGGACTTGTTGTTTGGGAACGATGTCCTTCATGCTTTTTATATGTAAAGAACCATTTGGGTGATTGATAATAACACTGATGTTAATTATGCCATTGAAGCTTGTAGAGAGAAGCCTTTTTTTTATTTCTCTCAGCGCAATTACTAGAGCTATGTCAAAGATTCAACCACCATCCTTGTCTCCTGTTGAGTTAGTTGATGACAATGATTTGGGCTTGAATATGTTGTTTAGTGATGCTCTGCGCCCAGGATCATTAACACCAACTTCACCCGGTCATCAACCTAGTTAAGACACAACTGACGTTAACTTTCTAACTCATGATGATTTAATCAAGGATCAGTTTGTTGATCAGTCACTGGAAAGACTGAGAGATATAGCAGTTACTGAGAGTGAAGCAAAGGATCTCGATAATTGTTACTATTATAGTAACGGTGTACTGATTGAGAAAAATACATGCAAGTTGTCAGCTGATAGTGTTTCCACCACAGTCAAGCATCTTGTAGTGTTACCAGTTACATTTCGTGAACAAGCCATTGATTTTGCTCACAATAGTCCCATAGGAGGACATTTGGGTGTCAAGAAGACACTCGGTAAACTGGCAAAACATTTTACTTGGCCAAAGATGAAGGAAACAGTAGCTTGCTCACAATAGTCCCATAGGAGGACATTTGGGTGTCAAGAAGACACTCGGTAAACTGGCAAAACATTTTACTTGGCCAAAGATGAAGGAAACAGTAGCTGATCATGTGCGACGTTGCCACGTGTGTCAAGTGACAGGCAAGCCAGCGCACACACCTCCACCTGCACCTCTCATTCCTATCATCGTGGATGGTGAACCATTCTCACGTCTTATTAGTGATTGTGTTGGTCATTTGCCTAGAACCAAACTAGGAAACCAATACTTATTACTATTATGGACGTTTGCAACATGCTATCCGAAGCTATTCCTATGAGAAAAATTAATGCTCGTGCTATTGTGAGAGTGCTGATGAAATTTTTCTCCCAGGTTGGATTGCCACGAGAGATAGTGAGATCAGGGATCTAATTTCACTTCTAAGATCTTTCGAAAAGCATTACCCCACCTAGGAATAATCTGTACTTTCAACAGTTTTTCATCCACAGTCACAAGGTGCTCTAGAGAGATTTCATCAGACACTGAAGTCCATGTTTGAGAGCTTATTGTGAACTTTTTTTCTAGAGACTGGTATGAGGGTATACCTTTTCTTCTGTTCGATTAAGAGAAAGTGAGCAAGAAAGTCTCGGATTTGGGTCCATTTGAATTAATATTCGGACACCAAGTGCGTGGCCCTCTCGCAGTGTTAAAGCGTGTGGACAGGAAAATCAAACCCATCATTGAGTTACTTCACCTTCATTAATGCAGCAAACATTGACAGCCGCTAGAGAGCTAGCTTCGAAAACCTAGTTTCAGCCCAAGCTAGAATGAAGCAACATTATGACAAGATGCTGTCTCTCGTTCTTTTAAAGCAGGAGATAAGGTGATGGCTCGGAAATTTTGTACCAGGTCATGCTCTACAAGCCAGGTATGATGGTCCCTGGAAGTAGTGAAAAAGCTTAGCGACGTAAATTTTTTTGGTATGTACGCCTGGGAAAAAGAAATCTAATCATGTGTACCATGTTAACCAGCTTAAGGCATACTACGCTAGTCCTCTACCTATACTTCTATTCTTCCTAGGACAGAGGAAGAAAACGTTTAGTCTATCTGATATCTCTAGAGGTTTTAGAGGTTCGTTTTAGAAATTCAGTGACTACAATCACTAGACGATTTTCTTTTGTAACTTGGGATTGATAAAGCTGGTGATATTAAAAAATGATTTTGCATTTCCCTGAATTGTTCGGGTGATGTTCCTAAGTGTTGTACTCTAGGTGTCATGACGTTGATGTTTCAGGGAGCATCACCCATTAAGCAATCACCATATAGGATGGGTCCAACAAGCATAAAGCATTGAGAGAAGAGGTTGATTTTCTGTTATCTCAGGACTTAATGAGCGCAGTAAAAGGTCCATGGGCATACCCTGTATTTTAGTGCCTAAACCTGACGGTAGTTTCAGGATGTGCATGATTACAGGAAGTGAACTTTTGTCACCTTGCCTGATGGTTATCCTCTACCTCGCATTGACGACCTTATTGACCGTGTGTCAGGAGCCCAGTTTGTCAAGCCGTTTAGATCTCTTACGAGGCTATTATCAAGTCCCCGCTTACTGAACGTGCTCAAGAAATATCTGCTTTTACTGTTCAAGATGGATTGTTTAACTACTCGTCACCCCCTTCGGCTATGTAACGCGGCTTCTTCATTCCAACGTATAATGAACGAGTTGTCCCAACTTAGAAGGAGTAGAAGCCTATCTTGGGCGACTTAGTGGTGTTTCAGTGCGAGTGGGAACAGCACTTGACGCGTCTCAGAGATTGTTTGAGAGACTGGCGCATACAACTTCACTGTTAACTTAGCTAAATGTAGTTTTGGTCAAGCCAAGATTACCTTTTCTAGGCTTTTGTATCGGCCAAGGTGAGGTTGCTCCTATTGAGGCTAAGGTTGTGCATTTCTGAATTTCAGTGCACAGGTTAGGAAGGAGTACGAGATTCCTGGGTTATGGAGGATATTATCGCAGGTTCTGTCCAAACTTTTTTTCAGATTGCGTCTTTTCACTATGTGCTTGTAGCAATGTTCGTTCCTGGACTAGAGATTTTTTCAGACTCGTTTAAAAGGTTGAACGTTTGCTCTCCTCTGCTCTGTGTTGAAAAGTCTAATTTCATTTCCTTTTTAATATAGATGCGAGTGGTTTGGTGGGTGCTGTGCTTTCCACAGTCCATCCACTATATTCTCATCTATATTTATATTCATCTAAGCTTAAACGCACCAGAAAAATTATGCCATATTGAGAAAGGTTAGCTCTTGTGGTGTCCTTTGAACATTTTGCGTGTATTTGGGCACTTCCCATTTAAAATTACGTTTTTCAGGGCCAATCAACTCATTATATTAACATTGAAGAGTAGAATGCCTAGGATCATGAGGTGGGCATCAGAATTCCAACTTTATTCTATTAGATAAAACACATAAGTGGTCATTGTATTTAATTGTGATGCTCTGTCACGTCTATTAATTATCAGTTACATTAATTAACGAATTTTTAATGCCCAAATTACCTTTTGTTACTTGCTTATGTCAATTCAGTTAAAGTAACTTAATCCCTCCAGCCCATATATGTCTTAATTATTATATTTATAGATCACAGTATTGTTGTGTGTGTAAGGAAACATAAGTGAGTATGTGTAGTGGTGTGTGGTTTTGGCGATTTACTGCGTGTGACAATACACTGTTCTGCCGCAAGACCCCCCCCTTACTACCACCTTAGCTGTTTCATTCAGAAAGTTCTTATACTGCCTCGCATTCCAAAACATATTAATGGTGGAATGCAATCTCCTCTACTATGATTCGGCTCATGTGTCAGGCTCATCTAGGATCTGTCTCTACAAATGATTTTCATAACCACCGAGTAATGAGGATAGGTACTGTGTACTGCCCCATTATAGGGGCATATCCTAGTGCCACTGAAATTATAGAAGTGCTTGGCCACAAGGTGACTCTGAAATTGTTTTATATTATTTGTTAGTAATGTCCTGAGTAATCGTAATAATTGTGAAAGACATTAATGCAACTCCTAGGCGACCCTCTGTGTTTCGGGGGGTGTTGCAACCCCTGAATGGGTTGCAAGTTATTTATGTATATAATATAATGATTTACCTTTTCATTTAATTTTATATTGCTTATATTTGCGATTAATAGCTAAATTTGTTTAAATTATTGCTTTATATTGTTATTTGACGTAGCTTCCTTTGTTAGGTGGATGTTACATATTATGTGCTCAGTTCAGTCTTGATTGCTAAATACTGTATATCGCTGGCCTCGTATTCTGCCCGGCTTCTGAGCTTGCCAGTTTGTCCATGGAGCTATCACGTGTCGAGGGGGGGGTCCCCACCTCACCTGAAGTATTCAGTCTGCTCTAGACTCTCTTGGGTGATTGGCAGATTGTCTGTCCTCATTATTCTTGGTTAGTTCTGTAGAACTCTGTTCACAGATCATTGTTAGACTTTGTGATTTTCGACGTTGTACTGAGGTTGTGTGTTCTCTAGACACTCTGAGTAAATCAGGTCCCGAGCTGTAACTTCTCAAATTAATTTGTACTGGTTTCTGTGTATTATCACAGTCGGGGATTTTCTTATGCTGAACTTAGATTCAGTAGTATGGGAGTTTTGTAACTTTTGTGGAGGATCTGCAGATGGTCCCTACTTAGTGTCGTTATATTATCTCCTTGTTCGTGATTCTGTGTAGCAGTTGTTTGTTGCATTGCTATTGGGCTTAGCATTCTTTTTGTTGTTCAAGCAGACTGTTCTGGTTGCCAGTCGGTCAAGAAGTTTATTAGAGGACTTTGTCAGTCACTTGTTTAAGTCTAGTTGAGTCGTGAGGCATAGCGAACTACTTAGAGCACTTACACACATACATACTTGTACATATTTGTAATATCTTATTAAATGTTAATGTATCAGATGGTACTTAAGAATTATAAATGTGATATGTGCTTTCAGCACAATAATATTGAACTCGAGAGAAGTGATATTATTTTGATTACTGTGATTAATTTAATTTAATTTGATAATATACAACTAGACTTAATAAATTTATTAAATTTTAATTTCTCTAGTTAGTAGCCTACCAGTTGTAATCCTGAAGCACCATTGAATCATACTGAATTCTAATGGATAATTGGACAAGGATACTGACTACTTGTTACGAAAACCCAGTAACAGGCTGGATGCTAGAAGGGAAGTCCTTTCTAGTATTCACTGGAGATTTCTAAGCTTTTAGAATCGCGTTTTTTTGTAACAGGCAACCAAATTGGTAAGGTGTTAAAACATATTCTTCAAATTTATGAATGTAAATAAGAGTGGGTGAACGCTGTACAGGGGAAATTGATCTAGTGTACACTGTATATCTGTGTGTGTAGAGTAGGTGGTGGAGGGCGAGGGGAAAATTGTCACCAGGAGGTGCCGGATCAACCAGGTTGTTATGGATATATGGGGCAGCGGGCCACCAGCAGCAACAGCCTAGTTGACCAGGCTAGCACCAGACCAGCCACAGCACCAGAAGTCCACGACCAGCCACAGTACCAGAGGTCCAGGACCAACCACAGTACCAGAGGTCCAGGACCAACCACAGTACCAGAGGTCCAGGACCAGTCACAGTACCAGAGGTCCAGGACCAGCCACAGTACCAGAGGTCCAGGACCAGCCACAGTACCAGAGGTCCAGGACCAGCCACAGTACCAGAGGTCCAGGACCAGCCACAGTACCAGAGGTCCAGGACCAGCCCCAGACCAGAGGTCCGGGGGGGGACCAGCCACCCGTACCAGGGTCCAGGAAACCCGCCACAGTACCAGAGGTCCAGGACCAACCACAGTACCAGAGGTCCAGGACCAACCACAGTACCAGAGGTCCAGGACCAACCACAGTACCAGAGGTCCAGGACCAACCACAGTACCAGAGGTCCAGGACCAACCACAGTACCAGAGGTCCAGGACCAACCACAGTACCAGAGGTCCAGGACCACCCACAGTACCAGAGATCACGACCAAACCCCAGTACCAGAGGTCCAGGACCAACACACAGTACCAGAGGTCCAGGACCCAACCACAGTACCGAGGTCCAGGACCAACCACAGTAACCCGAGGTCCAGGACCAACCACAGTACCAGAGGTCCAGGACCACCCACAGTACCAGAGATCACAACCACATCCAGGAAATGGGAAGTAATTAGATTTACGTTAAAATTCACAGTAGTGTATACGAGGTATGTCGCCTAATCTTAAGATAGTAACACCATCTAACTAGTTATACTATCTGTAATAAATACTCTTTGCCAAACTATTATACAGCCTAATTTGTTTACAAGACTAACTTGGGTGTTACCGCCTTTAAAGGAACGTAAAAATGTATGATGTGGAACTTAGGACCCACAATAAGTTACGAATCTGTTGTTTATGATTGTTGGGTAGTCCAAATTAATTCGTAAAACAGAAGCGAGTTAAATTACAGCGTCCTGCAGGGTACAGGATACTGATGTACGTCACACTCACCCAGTCCTAAATCCACACGGCCCGGCTTAGGAAATAGACAGGAATCTTACAGTCGTATGGCGATTGGAAGGTCTGTGGTTCTTGGTCAACCGGAAGAACACAGGTATTGATTGTGAATTATACGGTGTAAAAAAAATTCACATATCAGGTACAGAGCTAATACAGCCACGAGCAATGCCCGATAGGTACTGGAAAGTAGGTTCAATTGTCCTACAGCTGGACGCTTTAAGGAAAATGTTGAAAAAAAAAAACCTACAAATAAGGAATTTTCTGAGGTGCTTGTAGGATATATGCCAAGAGTGGGAAGATAAAGGTATTGGGAAATCTGAGCTAAATAAGAGTGGAGCAGATGTTCAGGACAGGAAAGAAGCAGGCGAAATAAGGATGCAAACAGTGGCAACATACAAAGGAGGAAGAGACGACAATATGAAAAAAACAATAAAAAGAACTAGGCTGGTAGAAATTGCTCAAGAGATGGTAAATAGAGTCTAGATCAATTCTGAAGAGGGAGAAGAGAGAGAGAGAGAAGAGGGAAAAGGAGAGAGAGGAGAAGGAGAGAGAGATTGGCACAGTAGATAGTCAGGACATTCTACAAATACTACATTAAATGTTGTACTTGAGAGAGAGAACTGGTATCAACAATGAAAATGTTCACATAGCGTATCAGGAATGTGCACTGCTACTAGTTGCACCTAGAGAATATGGTCACGCCCTCAGTGCACCTAGAGAATGTTATGTGCACTGCCTCAGTGCACCTCAGAGAATGTTATGTGCACTGCCTCAGTGCACCTCAGAGAATGTTATGTGCACTGCCTCAGTGCACCTCAGAGAATGTTATGTGCACTGCCTCAGTGCACTTCAGAGAATGTTATGTGCACTGCCTCAGTGCACCTCAGAGAATGTTATGTGCACTGCCTCAGTGCACCTCAGAGAATGTTATGTGCACTGCCTCAGTGCACCTCAGAGAATGTTATGTGCACTGCCTCAGTGCACCTCAGAGAATGTTATGTGCACTGCCTCAGTGCACCTCAGAGAATGTTATGTGCACTGCCTCAGTGCACCTCAGAGAATGTTATGTGCAACTGCCTCAGTGCACCTCAGAGAATTTTATGTGCACTGCCTCAGTGCACCTCAGAGAATGTTATGTGCACTGCCTCAGTGCACCTCAGAGAATGTTATGTGCACTGCCTCAGTGCACCTCAGAGAATGTTATGTGCACTGCCTCAGTGCACCTCAGAGGAATGTTATGTGCACTGTCCTCAGTGCACCTCAGAGAATGTTATGTGCAACTGCCTCAGTGCACCTCAGAGAATGTTATGTGCACTGCCTCAGTGCACCTCAGAGAATGTTATGTGCACTGTCCTCAGTGCACCTCAGAGAATGTTATGTGCACTGCCTCAGTGCACCTCAGAGAATGTTATGTGCACTGCCTCAGTGCACCTCAGAGAATGTTATGTGCACTGCCTCAGTGCACCTCAGAGAATGTTATGTGCACTGCCTCAGTGCACCTCAGAGAATGTTATGTGCACTGCCTCAGTGCACCTCAGAGAATGTTATGTGCACTGCCTCAGTGCACCTCAGAGAATGTTATGTGCACTGCCTCAGTGCACCTCAGAGAATGTTATGTGCACTGCCTTAGTGCACCTCAGAGAATGTTATGTGCACTGCCTTAGTGCACCTCAGAGAATGTTATGTGCACTGCCTCAGTGCACCTCAGAGAATGTTATGTGCACTGCCTCAGTGCACCTCAGAGAATGTTATGTGCACTGCCTCAGTGCACCTCAGAGAATGTTATGTGCACTGCCTCAGTGCACCTCAGAATGTTATGTGCACTGCCTCAGTGCACCTCAGAGAATGTTATGTGCACTGCCTCAGTGCACCTCAGAGAATGTTATGTGCACTGCCTCAGTGCACCTCAGAGAATGTTATGTGCACTGCCTCAGTGCACCTCAGAGAATGTTATGTGCACTGCCTCAGTGCACCTCAGAGAATGTTTATGTGCACTGCCTCAGTGCACCTCAGAGAATGTTATGTGCACTGCCTCAGTGCACCTCAGAGAAGTTATGTGCACTGCCTCAGTGCACCTCAGAGAATGTTATGTGCACTGCCTCAGTGCACCTCAGAGAATGTTATGTGCACTGCCTCAGTGCACCTCAGAGAATGTTTATGTGCACTGCCTCAGTGCACCTCAGAGAATGTTATGTGCACTGCCTCAGTGCACCTCAGAGAATGTTATGTGCACTGCCTCAGTGCACCTCAGAGAATGTTATGTGCACTGCCTCAGTGCACCTCAGAGAATGTTATGTGCACTGCCTCAGTGCACCTCAGAGAATGTTATGTGCACTGCCTCAGTGCACCTCAGAGAATGTTATGTGCACTGCCTCAGTGCACCTCAGAGAATGTTATGTGCACTGCCTCAGTGCACCTCAGAGAATGTTATGTGCACTGCCTCAGTGCACCTCAGAGAATGTTATGTGCACTGCCTCAGTGCACCTCAGAGAATGTTATGTGCACTGCCTCAGTGCACCTCAGAGAATTTAGTGCACTGCCTCAGTGCACCTCAAAATGTTTGCACTGCCTCAGTGCACCTCAGAGAATGTTTATGTGCACTGCCTCAGTGCACCTCAGAGAATGTTATGTGCACTGCCTCAGTGCACCTCAGAGAATGTTATGTGCACTGCCTCAGTGCACCTCAGAGAATGTTATGTGCACTGCCTCATGCACCTCAGAGAATGTTATGTGCACTGCCTCAGTGCACCTCAGAGAATGTTATGTGCACTGCCTCAGTGCACCTCAGAGAATGTTATAACCTCAGCTGCCCACACTGCTGACAAAGTTGACAAATGAACAGCATTCTTTTTAAGACGAAGAGAGGGAGAGAGAGAGAGAGAGAGAGAGAGAGAGAGAGAGAGAGAGAGAGAGAGAGAGAGAGAGAGAGAGAGAGAGAAGCAGACCAAGAAAAAGGGAACAAACAGGTAGAAACAACAGGTGGGACAGAGATGCACAACAGTCATACACTCAACAGGGTGGAGTGTACAACAGACAGGTGTACAATCAATACTGGAGAAAACAGGGATACGTAGACAAGCTTCTGTACCAGGTGGTACATTACCAGTGGTACTAACAAAACACACACTACACCAGACGTCCACCAGCTGCTGTACCAGGTGGTACATTATCAGTGGTACTAACAAAACACACACTACACCAGACGTCCACCAGCTGCTGTACCAGGTGGTACATTACCAGTGGTACTAACAAAACACACTAAACCAGACGTCCACCAGCTGCTGTACCAGGTGGTACATTACCAGTGGTACTAACAAAACACACTAAACCAGACGTCCACCAGCTGCTGTACCAGGTGGTACATTACCAGTGGTACTAACAAAACACACTAAACCAGACGTCCACCAGCTGCTGTACCAGGTGGTACATTACCAGTGGTACTAACAAAACACGCTAAACCAGACGTCCACCAGCTGCTGTACCAGGTGGTACATTACCAGTGGTACTAACAAAACACGCTAAACCAGACGTCCACCAGCTGCTGTACCAGGTGGTACATTACCAGTGGTACTAACAAAACACGCTAAACCAGACGTCCACCAGCTGCTGTACCAGGTGGTACATTACCAGTGGTACTAACAAAACACGCTAAACCAGACGTCCACCAGCTGCTGTACCAGGTGGTACATTACCAGTGGTACTAACAAAACACACTGAACCAGAACATCTCACATTTTTTCAAACATTCAGTGTTTCCAGTCATTAAGAATGATAAAGTTAGTTGTGTTAATGGGCTGCTCACAGAGGCGACTACCATGATGGAGCATTTAGTGTAGCACACACAGCTGGAGGAGATCTAGTGATCGTTTACAGTCCTCAAAGAGCCAATAATTTAAATTCTTGGGAACGCCTTAAAGTCCTAAATATATACTCGTTGGTGCTGAGAGAGAGAGAGAGGCACAATAATATATACCTGGAAAATCTGTACACTGGCACCCCTCAAGGAAGGTTCCTTGATGTTGGTGAGGGGCTCTTGATTTAGGGAATTGGATCTGTGCTCCAGTTCCCCAAATTAAGCCTGAATGCCTTCCACATCCCCCCCTAGGCGCTGTATAATCCTCCGGGTTTAGCGCTTCCCCCTTGATTATAATAATAATGTACACTGGTATAACTTACTAGAGTGTGGGATGTGGGAGGAAGTGTAAAATAAACCCAGATAAAGGCAGGGCCACTAAGGGCGCAATAAGAGAACACTGTATCAACAGTCGTGGTCCCGATTATTCAATATCTTACCAGGAGATATCAGAAACACTGCTGGAACAAGTGTAAAAAGTCTTCAAGGGGAAACTGGACAAGTATCTTTAGGTGCCAGATCAACCAGGCTGTGATAGATATGTGGAGCACCGGACCACCAACAGCAACAGCCTGGTTGACCAGGCTAGCACCTGACAAGCCTGGCAAAGGGCCGAGCTGCGAGAGTAGGAAAACTCGCGAAACCCATCAAAGGTATATCACACGAGGCACACTGGACGTCCCTAAACACGCCCTTAATAGCATGAGTGCCAGACGCTCTTATTGCCACACACCCTCCCTGAGTGCCACACACACACACACACCCCTCTCAGTGCCACACACCCTCCCTTAGCGCTACACACACTGCCACAAACCCTTAGTGCCACACACCCTTAGTGCCAGACACTCTTATTGCCACACACCCTACCTGAGTGCCACACACACACCTCTCTGTGCCACACACCCTCCCTTAGCGCTACACACAGTGCCACAAACCCTTAGTGCCTCACACCCTCCCTTAGTGCCAGACACTCTTATTGCCACGCATCTTCCCTGAGTGCCACACACACCCCTCTCAATGCCACACACCCTTAGCGCTACACACACAGTGCCACACAACCTTAGTGCCACACACACACTAAGTGTCTTCCTTACCTGGAGTGTACCTGCCGAGGGTTTCAGGGGTCAGTGCCCCAGTATGCCGGTCCCAGACCAGGCATCCTGGTGAAATACTCGATCAACTAGACTTGGTACTAGCCACTAGACTAGCACTAGGCACGTTCTTCCACCTAACATGTGGTTATTGTGTATCCACAACCCGCACATAGGAGAAAGAAGCTTAGGACGACATTTTGGTCCCAGCTCGACTATTGACTAGTCACAATAACATACGAAGGTAAGGGAGCCAGTGTGACTAGTGAATAGTCCAAGTCAGACCGTAACGTCGTTATAAGCTCCGCTCTCCTATGTGCGGGTTATTTGTGTATTGTTCCAGTCATGATATTGTGCCTTTTTTTTTGTTATTGTATATATTGTGTTCGTGGTGTCAGCCAGCGAGGCCATCTTAAATGTCTGCAACCTTTTATTGTAATTTGTATTTTGTATTCTGGCAGACAGTAGTAGTTCTTTGGATCTGTTTCTAATTTACTCATGTGTGATGCACATTTACTAGTTATTTGAGATTTTTCTAACTACATATGACAGACATTAGTTGACCTTTTTCTTACTCTCGTGGGATCGTAGAACTTCTGTGAACTTTTTCTAATTTACTCACATGTGATAGATATTAGTAGATGCTAACTCGACTCACGAAATCGTAATGACACGATTGCAAACAAACCATACCACGGGTGGGGTTTGAACCCGCGATCAGTCTCAAAACTCCAGACCGTCGCGTTAGCCACTGGACCAGCTAGCCACAATAAGATTCGTCCAACTAGGTATATTTCTACACCATAGGAAGGTTAACATAGGCACCACTGTGACCACAAATGAAAGTTTTTACAAACGAATCTGTGTGGGGGAGAGGTGTGGGCACCACAGCACCGCCATATATTCCAGTTTTTGGACTAATGTGTGTGTTGTTAACATCCATATATTTACCTGGTTTAAAATTTGCAATTGTTGTATAATGTATTAATTGCAATTTTGTGTACGTGTACTTGGGGTTAATTTTCTTTTTTGGTTAATATCTCGTAGGTGTGTTTGTCCGTGTGTACGTAAGTAAGTTCGTACCTGTGTATCTGTTGTCTCTCGTTGGCTGGCGTTAATAATTGATGATCAATCCATTAGCCAGGCCAGTATCAACAAGGGAATTGAGTAGTTGACATTATTACCAATCAAACTAATTCACTGACCCAGGTGTGTGGGCTGACTGACAGCTACCCCTCTCCTCCTCCTCCCACTCTTCCCCTTCTCCCTTCCAATCCTTTCCCCCTCCCACTCCTCTCCTTCCCCTGTCTATCCTTCCTCCTCCCCTCCCACTCCTCCCCCTTCCCCTTCCAATCCTTCCCCCCCCCCTCTCTCTCTCCGTCTAGATCCCTCTGTCTCTGTTTCTCTCCGTCTTTCTCACTCCGCGCTCTCCGTCTCTCCCCGTCTCTCTCTCTCTCCTCGCCTCCGCCTTCCCCTTTTTACTTAATGCCTTCCCCTCTCTCGTATTCCCTCTCCCCTCTCATCCTATTACCTTCCCCTCTCCTCTTACCCATTCCCCTCTTCAGTTTCCCATTTCCTTTTAACCCTCCCTTTCTTTCTCTCTTCCTTCAGAATCTAATCCCCTTTTATTATCTTGTTGCCCCTTTCCCTTCTTATTCCCTTCACCTCTTCTCTTATTCCCTTCACCTTTTTTTTCACAGGATTTGACAAGGTTAGGTTAAGGATCCCTAGCTTTATTGACAAGCTATTTTCAAGTTCAGGATTCCTAACTTTATTGACACGCTAGGAGCTGTTACCTACATAAGCACATTTGAAAGCATTTTTATTGTTATGAAACATAGAAGTAGGGAACAGGATGAAGTTGGAGCCATCTGTGGGCCAGCATCTTCATTTGATCAACTGACTTTATCTCGTTGACATCATAATGCTGCACGATTGTGTTCCAGACTCGAGTCATCCTGAGGATAAATGATCTCAGATGAAGTGATGTTTTGGAGAAGGTTACAGCCAGAGTGAAGTTGCTGCTTTCTGCCCGTCTTGTGGTATAGAAACTTGAATCACGCTGTCCTCGAAGTGGATCCAGGTGTGGTATTTTGACAATATTGGCCTTGTACATAACAGTAAGGCCACCCACATCCCTCCTGTGTTGAAAGCTCTGCTGAAATGATAGATCTATCCAGGATGGGCCCAGGCGAGAGATGAGACGTCTTGCTCTGTTCTCTACTCTGTCAAGCAGTCGCAGATGAGAGGGGGGGGGTAGGCAAACCAAGAAAGTGGAGCATACTCAAGGTGTGAGCGTACTTGTGCCTCGTACAGAATCTTGCAGCTCCTACTGTCAAGCAGATGCGAGATACGGCGAAGTGCTGTAAGCTTCCTGGCTGCCTTGTTTGCAAGATTTACAACGTGGTTCTTTATGATCAGTTTGGAGTCAGATTTCACTCCAAGGATATCAACTTCTTCCCCAGGTACCAACACCCTCCCATTCATCCTTACTACTGCACCGGCATTACCATCATGGTGCCTAGAGACCATCATCATTTGTGCTTTTTCATGTGCAAATGTTACCTGCCATCGGTTTCCCATAGCTGATTTAACTCTTAGCTGGTGATTGATGTATCTTAGAGCAGCTGGCATTTCTTCTCTTGGATAAGTGAATGTCAGTGTACAGTCGTCTGCATATACATGGGATTCTGGGATGAGATGGAGAAGGTCACTGAAGTAGACATTCCATAACAATGGTCCCAGCACGCTTCCTTGTGGAACACTTGCCACAATAGGATGTCTTGCTGATTCCTTTCCATTGAGAACTACACTTAGAGATCTATGAAGGTAATCACTGAGGAGACGTAGCGTAGAGCCTGCAATTCCCAGTGCTTGCAGTTTTGCTAAGAGGCCCTGGTGCCACACCCGGTCGAAAGCACCAGCAATGTCCAGTGCTACCACACAGCTGACTTTGGATTCATCCAGTGACTGGTGCCACTTAGTGGAGAGGTTTAACAACAGATCAGCAGGAGAGTAACCTTTCCTGAAGCCATATTGACGGTCACAAAGTAGTGAGTGGTAGTCAAAAAAACTCTGTCATTTGTCTTGAGATTATTGTCTCAAGGATCTTACTAGTGATTGACAGGAGTGACACTGGTCTGTAGTTGCTGATTTCTGCTCTGCTCTTCTTTTTGTGAACAGGGACTATATTTGCCTCTTTCCATAGAGAGGGCCATTTACACTGTACTAGGCAGTGCTGAAAGATGCGAGTTAGAGGTGCTGCTAGCTGGTCTGCACATCTTCTCAGCAATCTTGGGCTCAACTTGTCTGGGCCCACAGCCTTTTCTTGGTCAAGCGATTTAAGAAGGAAATACACCTCCTCCTGCCTTATTGTCACCACTGACAGTTTTGACACAGTTCTTGCAGCTAGCCAAGGAGGGTCCCTTGCTGGATCAGGAACTTGCATTTTGGTAGCAAAGTGTTCGGCAAAGAGGTCCGCCTTCTCTTGACTACTAATAAAGGTGGTCCCATCCTGTCGGTTTAGAGATGGAATGAGTTCATCAGGCAGATAACCTTGTCTCTCTTGACCAGGGACCACTAGGTTTTGGAGGCTACCCCACCTGATGCTACCTGTCTTTTTGTGTCCCCCTCCCTTCACCTCTTCTCTTATTCCCTGCTTATTTCCTTTACTCTTGCCATCTCTTCTCTTACCACCTCTTTTTTTTTTTACACAGGGTTTGACAAGGTTAAGGATCCCTAGCTTTATTGACAGCTATTTACAGGTTAAGGATTCCTAACTTTATTGGCAAGCTAAGAGCTGTTACCTACATCAGCTCATTTGAAAGCATTTTTATTGTTATGAGACATACAAGTAGGGAACAGGATGAAGTTGGAGCCATCTGTGGGCCAGCATTTTCATTTGATCAACTGACGTTATCTCGTTGACATCATTATGCTGTACGAATGTGTTCCATACTCGAGTCATCCTGGGTATGTATGATCTCAGATGGAGTGATGTTCTGGAGAAGGGTACAGCCAGAGTGAAGTTGCTGCTTTCTGCCCGTCTTGTGGCATAAAAGCTTGTTTCACGCTGTCCTCGAAGTGGATCCAAGTGTGGTATTTTGACAACATTGGCCTTGTACATAACAGTAAGGCCACCCACATCCCTCCTATGTTGAAGGCTCTGCTGAAATGACAGATCTATCCAGGATGGGTCCAGGCGAGAGATGAGACGTCTTGCTCTGTTCTCTACTCTGTCAAGCAGGGTTTGACAAGGTTAGGTTAAGGATCTCTCTCTCTCTCTCTCTCTCTCTCTCTCTCTCTCTCTCTCTCTCTCTCTCTCTCTCTCTCTCTCTCTCTCTCTCCTCTCTCTCTCTCTCTCTCTCTCTCCTCTCTCCTCCTCCCCCTCCCCCTCCCCCGTCCCTCCTCCCCTCTCCCTCTCCTCCCCTC
The DNA here is from genome assembly GCF_026875155.1 of Cherax quadricarinatus. Classification (NCBI taxonomy): domain Eukaryota; kingdom Metazoa; phylum Arthropoda; class Malacostraca; order Decapoda; family Parastacidae; genus Cherax; species Cherax quadricarinatus. The sequence continues at coordinate 3,353,200 of NC_069429.1, read as the reverse complement.
TCCCTCTCCCTCTCCCTCTCCCTCCCTCTTCCTCCTCCTCCGGTGTCTTCCTGTCGAAGTTAGAAAACGTAAGAGGGAGGGGTAAGGAAGGGGGTGGGGTGGGGGTTAAGGGGGGTGGACCAACTCAATAATTCTTCTAAATTAAATTTGTGGTTGTCCGCCTTCAAAAAAAATTTTTTTCAACCCTATATATTTTTTTTTCACTTTCATTTTAGAGATTTTTTTATTCATTGTTTCTGTTTCATTTATTAATTTTTAATATTTTTCGTTTGTTTTTTACAAGAATTGATTGATTATTTACTCTGTCCAGAGGATTGTTAATGTTTATGTTGTTCACTTGTTGTTGTTGTCTTTGTGACTTGGTGTCCTTGTGATTTACTCTCTTTCTGGTTTGGTGTCCTTGTGATTTGCTTTTCTTGTGATTTATCCTTGTGATTTGTTGTTCTTGTGATTTTTTTGTTCATGTAATTTGTTCTCATGATTTGTTTTTTTTTTATTTGTTGCTCTTGTGATTTGTTATCCTATCCTCCCCTTCTCCATCCTCTCAGTCTATCTTGTGACCTTCTCTACTCTTCTCTGGCTCAGTTGTAACTTGATAATGGTTCAGGACACGTTTCATCTCTTAAATATCAGTTGTTTATGATCTGTTCCATAGTATTGTGGGTTTTTAATTGTTCCAGCCACAGTATTATTACCTTTGTTCTACATAATTGTTCCATTTTTTCTGCAGGTAAGTGAGAAGTGATGACAAGGTGTCCAGGTCTCCAGCTGACCAGGTGAGTGTGAGGAAGGTGAAGGCAGGTACTCAGGTACCAGGTAATGTTAGGGAAAGTGTTGGTAGGTACCCAGGTATCATGATAGGCGGAGGAGAGAGAGAGGTACATGATAATATATACCTGGAAGGTACTCGAGGGCTTGGTCCCAAATCTACACACTGCCATAACAACATACTGGAGTGAGAGAGGTTGGAGGAAGTGTAAAATAAACCCAGTGAGGAGCAGGGGTGCGGTGGGCACAATAAGGGAACACTGTATCAACATCCGGGGTCCCAGACTTTTCAACATCTTACCAGAAGATATCAGAAACACTGCTGGAACAAGTGTAGAAGCCTTCAAGAGGAAACTGGACAAGTATCTTCACCACGTGCCGGATCAATCAGGCTGTGATGGATATGTGGGGCAGCGGGCCTCCAGCAGCAACAGCCTGGTTGACCAGGCGAACACCAGACGAGCCTGGCCCATGACCGAGCTCACAGAGTAGATATGCTCTCGAAATTCTTCAAAGGTAAGGTATATATCAAAGGGGGTACCGACACCTAGCAGCCCACGTTGAAGAGTCGGGGACCTCTGACACTCGTCTAGTTCTCTCTTAGTGTACTTGTGGCGCTGCTGGTTTTTAGTGGAGGTATTTTGCACCGTCTGCCAAGACTCTTGTTGTCATACTGAGTTATTTCAGTGTTCAGGTTTGTAACGAGTCCCTCCAGGATTTTCCAGGTGTAAATTATGATGTATCTTTCTCGCCTACGTTACAAGGAATACAGTTGAAGGAACTTCAAGTGTTGCCAGTAGTTCAGATGTTTGAATGAGTGTATACGAGCAGTGAAAGTTCTCTGTACGTTTTCCAGCTCAGCAATCTCACCTGCCTTGAAGGTCACCGTCAGCCTGGATGCCGTCAGTATACAGCAGTATTCCAGCCTGGAGACCGTCAGTATACAGCAGTATTCCAGCCTGGAGACCAGTATACAGCAGTATTCCAGCCTGGAGACCGTCAGTATAAAGCAGTATTCCAGCCTGGAGACCGTCAGTATACAGCAGTATACCAGCCTCTAGACCGTCAGTATACAGCAGTATTCCAGCCTGGAGACCGTCAGTATACAGCAGTATTCCAGCCTCTAGACCGTCAGTATACAGCAGTATTCCAGCCTGGAGACCGTCAGTATAGAGCAGTATTCCAGCCTCTAGACCGTCAGTATACAGCAGTATTCCAGCCTGGAGACCGTCAGTATAAAGCAGTATTCCAGCCTGGAGACCGTCAGTATACAGTATTCTAGCCTGGAGACCGTCAGTATACAGTACTCTAGCCTGGAGACCGTCAGTATACAGCAGTATTCCAGCCTGGAGACCATCAGTACACAGCAGTATTCCAGCCTGGAGACCATCAGTACACAGCAGTATTCCAGCCTGGAGACCAGTATACAGCAGTATACCAGCCTGGAGACCGTCAGTATACAGCAGTATTCCAGCCTGGAGACCGTCAGTATACAGCAGTATTCCAGCCTGGGGACCGTCAGCATACAGCAGTATTCCAGCCTGGAGACCATCAGTATACAGCAGTATTCCAGCCTGGAGACCGTCAGTATACAGCAGTATTCCTGCCTGGAGACCGTCAGTATACATCAGCATTCCATCCTAGAGACCATCAGTATACATCGGTATTCCAGCCTGGAGACCAGTATACATCAGTATTCCGGCCTGGAGACCATCAGTATACATCAGTATTCCAGCCTGGAGACCAGTATACATCAGTATTCCGGCCTGGAGACCATCAGTATACAGCAGTATTCCAGCCTAGAGACCATCAGTATACAGCAGTATTCCAGCCTGGAGACCAGTATACAGCAGTATTCCAGCCTGGAGACCGTCAGTATACATAAGTATTCCAGCCTGGAGACCGTTAGTATACATCAGTATTCCAGCCTGGAGACCGTTAGTATACATCAGTATTCCAGCCTGGAGACCGTTAGTATACATCAGTATTCCAGCCTGGAGACCGTCAGTATACAGTATTCCAGCCTGGAGACCGTCAGTATACAGTATTCCAGCCTGGAGACCGTCAGTATACATCAGTATTCCAGCCTGGAGACCAGTATACATCAGTATTCCAGCCTGGAGACCAGTATACATCAGTATTCCAGCCTGGAGACCGTCAGTATACAGCAGTATTCCAGCCTGGAGACCGTCAGTATACAGCAGTATTCCAGCCTGGAGACCGTCAGTATACAGCAGTATTCCAGCCTGGAGACCAGTATACATCAGTATTCCAGCCTGGAGACCGTCAGTATACATCAGTATTCCAGCCTGGAGACAACAGGTGATACAGCATCAACACTGCTCCGCATCTTGTGATTCCATGTGATTGGTTATCTTGCTTCTTAAGATTCCTTCAAAGATTTTGATGTCTGAAGTTAGCGCATTTGCTCTATAATTTTTCATGATTGCTTGATTACCACTATGTAATACACGCCTTATAAGATGTATGTCTTAGAGAAATTATAGTGATCTTACAATATACGTAGGCTCGTCTGGTACTTGTCTGGTTAACCAGGCTGTTGCCGCACGTGAATGGTATATAATAACGCTAAGTTGAAAATCAGACACATGTACAACATCTGCGTATCTTTATTGTAGACGTTTCGCCATCCAGTGATGAGATGTTGTCAGTCTAGTGAAGATGAGGTAATCAGTCCCTCAGACTGATAACATCATCTTCACTAGACTGACGACATCATCTTTTGTATATATACTTCTAATGTATTTACATTTTGTCCTTTTATTGATAAAGCCACTGGAGGGCGAAACGTCTACAATAAACATACCCAGATGTTGCGCACGTGTCTAATTTTCAACCAGGCTGTTGCTGCTGGCTCCCCATTGGCCAGAATATCCATCACAACCTTGTTGATCCAGTATTTGTGACTCTGATTAGCCTTCCACTGGTTTAATTCCTGTCCTGTATGATTCCTGATTGTTGATGCATATTTAAACAGGAAGAGACAGGAGGAAAGGAGAGAAATAAGGATTTGGACGAGGGAGGGAATAAGAGATGGAAGGGATGAAGGAGGGAGGGAGGGAGGGAACGAAGGAATGGAGGAGAGAGGGAAGGAATAGAATATAAAGGAAGGAATGGAGGAGGGAGGGGAGGAATAGAGGATGAAGGAATGAAAGAATAAATAGGGAAGGAAGGAATAAAGAGAGGGAGGAAGGAATATAGGAGAGTGGAAGGGAAGGAATAGAGAGGAGGATAGGGATGAAAGACGGAAGAAAAAAGGGAAGGAATGGACTATTTGAGGACAGGAAGAAAAGGGAGGTGGAGGGAAGGAGAGAAGAGACGCAGTGAGGAATGTAAGACGGGGAGGGAATAGAGGAGAGACGAATGAAGGGAAGGAGGAAGAAAGAAAGAAGGAAAGGAAAGAAGGGAGGAAGGAAGAAGCAGAGGGTGATGGAAAGCCCTGGGATTACCGTTGATTATTGTTGGTTCCAATAATGACCGCCAGGCGGCCCTGAAACACTGTCATCAATCATCAACAGTAATTGCAAAGTCATTGATAGCCATGTGCAGTGACTGATAACACCTGAAATAGTGATTGATACAGTAATGACGAGGCTGTGATTGAGGCTACTTGGGAGTGATTGATAGTACTTGATACAGTGATTGTCACTTGAGTCTGGTAGTGATGACAGTGAGAAGCAGGGGGCACTATGGACAGTGTGAGAGGACACAGTCATCTTCCAAGCTGATGTAAACAAAGTCTTGCAGTGGGTCACTGACAACACTGAGGACACAGTAAACCACCAAGGTGATGTAAACAAAGTCTTGCAGTGGGTCACTGACAACACTGAGGACACAGTAAACCACCAAGGTGATGTAAACAAAGTCTTGCAGTGGTCACTGCAACACTGAGACACAGTAACACCAAGCTGATGTAAACAAAGTCTTGCAGTGGGTCACTGGCAACACTGAGGACACAGTAAACCACCAAGCTGATGTAAACAAAGTCTTGCAGTGGGTCACTGACAACACTGAGGACACAGTAAACCACCAAGCTGATGTAAACAAAGTCTTGCAGTGGGTCACTGGCAACACTGAGGACACAGTAAACCACCAAGGTGATGTAAACAAAGTCTTGCAGTGGGTCACTGACAACACTGAGGACACAGTAAACCACCAAGCTGATGTAAACAAAGTCTTGCAGTGGGTCACTGGCAACACTGAGGACACAGTAAACCACCAAGGTGATGTAAACAAAGTCTTGCAGTGGGTCACTGACAACACTGAGGACACAGTAAACCACCAAGGTGATGTAAACAAAGTCTTGCAGTGTGTCACTGACAACACTGAGGACACAGTAAACCACCAAGGTGATGTAAACAAAGTCTTGCAGTGTGTCACTGACAACACTGAGGACACAGTAAACCACCAAGGTGATGTAAACAGTCTTGCAGTGGGTCACTGACAACAATATGATGATCAATGAGGACAAGTTTCAGTTACTACATTATGGAAAGACTGAGGAAATAAAGACTGGAAGAGAATATAAAACAAACTTGAATCACTCAGTAAAACGTCAGACTAATGTGAGAGACCTGGGAGTGATCATGTCAGAAGATCTCACCTTCAAGGTTCACAACAGTGTCATTATCACAACCACAAGGAAAATGACAGACTGGATAACTAGAACCTTCAGAACAAGAGATGCCAAGACAATGATGGTACTCCTCAAGTTACTTGTACTCTCTAGGCAGGAGTACCGTTGTACTCTAATAACTCAGTTCAAGGCAGAAGAAATTACAGACCTGGAGAATGTACAGAGAACCTTCACTGTTCATACAGGTTCAGTTAGGTACCTAAATTACTGAGAATGTTTGAAGTCCTTTGATCTGTACTCCTTGGCACATAGGCGAGAGAGATACATTATAATATATATCTGGAAAGTTCTGTGATTGGTCCCAAATCTGCACACACAAATTCCCCTTGAAAGTAAGAGACTTGGCAGACGGTGCAAAATACCTCCAACGAAAGGCAGAGAGGGGAGTTACCTTTGTGGAGAGGAGTTACCTTTGTGGAGAGGAGTTACCTTTGTGGAGAGGGGAGTTACGTTTGTGGAGAGGGGAGTTACCTTTGTGGAGAGGGGAGTTACCTTTGTGGAGAGGGGAGTTACCTTTGTGGAGAGGGGAGTTACCTTTGTGGAGAGGGGAGTTACCTTTGTGGAGAGGGGAGTTACCTTTGTGGAGAGGCAAGTTACCTTTGTGGAGAGGCAAGTTACCTTTGTGGAGAGGCAAGTTACCTTTGTGGAGAGGGGAGTTACCTTTGTGGAGAGGGGAGTTACCTTTGTGGAAAGGGGAGTTACCTTTGTGGAGAGAGTTACCTTTGTGGAGAGGGGAGTTACCTTTGTGAAGAGGGGAGTTACCTTTGTGGAGAGGGGACTTATCTTTGTGGAGAGGGGAGTTACCTTTGTGGAGAGGGGAGTTACCTTGTGGAGAGGGAGTTACCTTTGTGGAGAGGGAGTTACCTTTGTGGAGAGGCAAGTTACCTTTGTGGAGAGGCAAGTTACCTTTGTGGAGAGGGGAGTTACCTTTGTGGAGAGGGGAATTACCTTTGTGGAGAGGGGAGTTACCTTTGTGGAGAGGGGAGTTACCTTTGTGGAGAGGCAAGTTACCTTTGTGGAGAGGCAAGTTACCTTTGTGGAGAGGGGAGTTACCTTTGTGGAGAGGCAAGTTACCTTTGTGGAGAGGAGAGTTACCTTTGTGGAGAGAGTTACCTTTGTGGAGAGGGGAGTTACCTTTGTGGAGAGGGGAGTTACCTTTGTGGAGAGGAGTTACCTTTGTGGAGAGGGGAGTTACCTTTGTGGAGAGGGGAGTTACCTTTGTGGAGAGGAGTTACCTTTGTGGAGAGGGGAGTTAACCTTTGTGAGAGGAGTTAACCTTTGTGGAGAGGGAGTTACCTTGTGGAAGGGGAGTTACCGTTGTGGAGAGGGGAGTTACCTTTGTGGAGAGGGGAGTTACCTTTGTGGAGAGGGGAGTTACCTTTGTGGAGAGGGGAGTTACCTTTGTGGAGAGGGAGTTACCTTTGTGGAGAGGGCGAGTTACCTTTGTGGAGGGGAGTTACCTTTGTGGAGAGGGGATTACCTTTGTGGAGAGGGAGTTACCTTTGTGGAAAGGGGAGTTACCTTTGTGGAGAGGGAGTTACCTTTGTGGAGAGGAGTTACCTTTGTGGAGAGGGAGTTACCTTTGTGGAGAGGCGAGTTACCTTTGTGGAGAGGGGAGTTACCTTTGTGGAGAGGGAGTTACCTTTGTGGAGAGGGAGTTACCTTTGTGAAGGGGGAGGGGAGTTACCTTTGTGGAGAGGGGAGTAACCTTTGTGAGAGGGAGTTACCTTTGTGGAGAGGGGAGTTACCTTTGTGGAGAGGGGAGTTACCTTTGTGGAGAGGGGAGTTACCTTTGTGGAGAGGGGAGTTACCTTTGTGGAGAGGGGAGTTACCTTCGTGGAGAGGGGAGTTACCTTCGTGGAGAGGGGAGTTACCTTTCGTGGAGAGGGGAGTTACCTTTGTGGAGAGGGAGTTACATTTTGTGGAGAGGAGTTACCTTTGTGAGAGGCGAGTTACCTTTGTGGAGAGGCGAGTTACCTTTGTGGAGAGGGGAGTTACCTTTGTGGAGTGGCAAGTTACCTTTGTGGAGAGGCAAGTTACCTTTGTGGAGAGGCAAGTTACATTTGTGGAGAGGCAAGTTACCTTTGTGGAGAGGGGAGTTACCTTTGTGGAGAGGCAAGTTACCTTTGTGGAGAGGGGAGTTACCTTTGTGGAGAGAGTTACCTTTGTGGAGAGGGGAGTTACCTTTGTGAAGAGGGGAGTTACCTTTGTGGAGAGGGGACTTACCTTTGTGGAGAGAGTTACCTTTGTGGAGAGGGGAGTTACCTTTGTGGAGAGGGGAGTTACCTTTGTGGAGAGGGGAGTTACCTTTGTGAAGAGGGGAGTTACCTTTGTGAGAGGGATTACCTTTGTGGAGAGGGGAGTTACCTTTGTGGAGAGGGGAGTTACCTTTGTGGAGAGGGGAGTTACCTTTGTGGAGAGGGGAGTTACCTTTGTGAAGAGGGGAGTTACGTTTGTGAAGAGAGTTACCTTTGTGGAGAGGGGAGTTACCTTTGTGGAGAGGCAAGTTACCTTTGTGGAGAGGCAAGTTACCTTTGTGGAGAGGGGAGTTACCTTTGTGGAGAGGGGAGTTACCTTTGTGGAGAGGGGAGTTACCTTCGTTGAGAGGCAAGTTACCTTTGTTGAGAGGCAAGTTACCTTCGTTGAGAGGCAAGTTACCTTTGTGGAGAGGTGAGTTACCTTTGTGGAGAGGGGAGTTACCTTCGTTGAGAGGCAAGTTACCTTTGTGAAGAGGGGAGTTACCTTTGTGGAGAGGGGAGTTACCTTTGTGGAGAGGGGAGTTACCTTTGTGGAGAGGGGAGTTACCTTCGTTGAGAGGCAAGTTACCTTTGTGGAGAGGGGAGTTACCTTTGTGAAGAGGGGAGTTACCTTTGTGGAGAGGGGAGTTACCTTTGTGAAGAGGGGAGTTACCTTTGTGAGAGGGAGTTACCTTTGTGGAGAGGGGAGTTACCTTTGTGGAGAGGGAGTTACTGGGAAGGGATTACCTTTGTGGAGAGGGGAGTTACCTTCGTTGACAGGGGAGTTACCTCTGTGAGGGGGAGTACCTCTGTGGAGAGGGAGTTTACCTTTGTGGAGGGGAGTTACCTCGTTGAGAGGGAGTTTTCCTTCGTTGAGAGGGAGTTACCTTTGTGGAGAGGGGAGTTACCTTTGTGGAGAGGGGAGTTACCTTTGTGGAGAGGGGAGTTACCTTTGTGAAGAGGGGACTTACCTTTGTGGAGAGAGTTACCTTTGTGGAGAGAGTTACCTTTGTGGAGAGGGGAGTTACCTTTGTGAAGAGGGAGTTACCTTTGTGGAGAGGGGGTTACCTTTTTGGAGGGAGTTACCTTTGTGGAGAGAGTTACCTTTGTGGAGAGGAGTTACCTTTTTGAAGAGGGAGTTACCTTGAGAAAGGGAGTTACCTTTGTGGAGAGGGGATTACCTTTGTGAAGAGGGGATTACCTTTGTGAAGAGGGGAGTTACCTTTTTGAAGAGGGGAGTTACCTTTGTGGAGAGGGGAGTTACCTTTGAGAACCTTTGGGGAGATGCAAGTTACCCTTATGGAGAGGGGAGTTACCTTTGTGAAGAGGGGAGTTACCTTTGTGGAGAGGGGAGTTGCCCCTTTTTTTAAAGGGGGGAGTTACGTTTGTGAAGAGGGAGTTACCTTTGTGAAGAGGGGTTACCTTTGTGGAGAGGGGAGTTACCTTTGTGAAAAGTTACCTTTGTGGAGAGGGGAGTTACCTTTGTGGAGAGGGGAGTTACCTTTGTGGAGAGGGGAGTTGCCTTTGTGAAGAGGGGAGTTACGTTTGTGAAGAGGGGAGTTACCTTTGTGAAGAGGGGAGTTACCTTTGTGGAGAGAGTTACCTTTGTGGAGAGGGGAGTTACCTTTGCGGAGAGGGGAGTTACCTTTGTGAAGAGGGGAGTTACCTTTGTGAAGAGGGGAGTTACCTTTGTGAAGAGGGGAGTTACCTTTGAGAGGGGAGTTACCTTTGTGGAGAGGGGAGTTACTTTTGAGGAGAACTAGGTTACCTTTGGAGAGATGCAAGTTACCCTTGTGGAGAGGGGAGTTACCTTTGTGAAGAGGGGAGTACCTTTGAGGAGAACTAGGTTACCTTTGGAGAGATGCAAGTTACCTTTAGAGAGGCCGATTTCCTCTATAAAAAGATTACCTCTATCAAGAAACCAGTTACTTCCAAGTTGATCAAGGCTAGTTACCTCCCAGTCAAGGCTAGTTACCTCCCAGTCAAGGCTAGTTACCTCCCAGTCAAGGCTAGTTACCTCCCAGTCAAGGCTAGTTGCCTCCCAGCAAGGCTAGTACTCCAGTCAAGGCTAGTTACCTCCCAGTCAAGGCTAGTTACCTCCCAGTCAAGGCTAGTTACCTCCCAGTCAGGGCTAGTTACCTCCCAGTCAAGGCTAGTTACCTCCCAGTCAAGGCTAGTTACCTCCCAGCAGGCTAGTTACCCTCCCAGTCAAGGCTAGTTACCTCCCAGTCAGGGCTAGTTACCTCCCAGTCAAGGCTAGTTACCTCCCAGTCAAGGCTAGTTACCTCCCAGTCAAGGCTAGTTACCTCCCAGTCAAGGCTAGTTATCTCCCAGTCAAGGCTAGTTACCTCCCAGTCAAGGCTAGTTACCTCCCAGTCAAGGCTAGTTACCTCCCAGTCAAGGCTAGTTATCTCCCAGTCAAGGCTATTTTTACCTCCCAGTCAAGGCAGTTACCTCCCCCAAGGCTATTCCCTCCATCAAGCTATTACCTCCCAGCCCAAGGCTATTTTAACCTCCCAGTCAAGGCTAGTTTACCTCCCAGTCAAGGCCAGTTACCTCCCAGTCAAGGCTAGTTTTCCTCCCAGTCAAGCTAGTTTACCTCCCAGTCAAGGCTAGTTACCTCCCATCAAGGCTATTTAAACCCTCCCAGTCAAGGTTTTTTTAAACCTCCCAGTAAAGGCTAGTTATCTCCCATCAAGCTAGTTATCCCCCAGCCAAGCAAAATATCTCCACCAAAGGGCTAGTTATTATCTCCCAGTCAAGGCTAGTTTACCTCCCAGTCAAGGCTATTACCTCCCAGTCAAGGCTATTTTATCTCCAGTCAAGGCTAGTTTACCCCCAGTCCAAGGCTAGTACCCCCCCCAGTCAAGGCTAGTTACCTCCCAGTCAAGGGCTATTTTATTTTCCCCAGTTAAGGCAAAGTTACCTCCCAGTCAAGGCTATTTAAACCTCCCAGAAAAGGCTATTATCTCCCATCAAGTTTTAACCTCCCAGCAAAGCTAGGTACCCTCCCAACAATGCTATTACCTCCCAGTCCAAGGCTAGTACCCTCCCAGTCAAGGCTATTACCGCCCAATCAAGGCTAGTTACCTTCCATCAAGGCTAGTTTCCTCCCATTCAAGGCTATTTTACCTCCCAGTCAAGGCTAATTACCTCCCAATACAAGGCTAGTTACCTTCCCAGTCAAGGCAAACCCCTTAACCATCCCCCCCAAATATGACTCAGTTTTTAGAAAGGGCCGCTAACCAGACTGAGAGTCGAAGATCAAAATGAATTTTTATGAGAGAGCCACAAAATTTGATTAACACAAGCCTATCCGATGTTATCCTGACGCCAAATGACTTCGAACAGGCGATAAATGACATGCCCTGCCTCTGCCCCAGGGCCAGACTCATGGAACTCTGTGTTCAACAAGAACTGCCAAGAAGCCCCTATCACGAGCCTTTTCCATCCTATGGAGAGGGGGCATGGACCACGGGGTCGTCCCACAGTTTTCTAAAAACAACAGACCCTAGCCCCACTCCACAAAGGGGCATAAAAACAACAGCAAAGAACTAAAGACCAATAGCACTAAAAATCCCATATCATAAAAATCTTTGAAAGGTCCTAAGAAGCAAGATCACCACGCATCTAGAAACCCATCATTACACAACCCAGGGCAACATGGGTTTAGAAACAGGTCGCTCCTGGGCCTCAACTATTGGACCACTACGACAAAGGTCCTAAATGCAAATAGAAGACAAAAAGAATGCAGATGTAATATATACAGACTTTGCAAAAGCCTTCGACAAGTGTGACCATGGCGTAATAGCGCACAAAATGCGTGCTAAAGGAATAACAGGAAAAGTCGGTCGTTGGATCTATAATTTCCTCACTAACAGAACACAGAGAGTAGTCGTCAACAGAGTAAAGTCCGAGGCAGCTACGGTGAAAAGCTCTGTTCCACAAGGCACAGTACTCGCTCCCATCTTGTTCCTCATCCTTATATCCGACATAGACAAGGATGTCAGCCACAGCACCGTGTCTTCCTTTGCAGATGACACCCGAATCTGCATGACAGTGTCTTCCATTGCAGACACTGCAAAGCTCCAGGCAGACATCAACCAAATCTTTCAGTGGGCTGCAGAAACAATATGAAGTTCAACGATGAGAAATTTCAATTACTCAGATATGGTAAACATGAGGAAATTAAATCTTCATCAGAGTACAAAACAAATTCTGGCCACAAATAGAGCGAAACACCAACGTCAAAGACCTGGGAGTGATCATGTCGGAGGATCTCACCTTCAAGGACCATAACATTGTATCAATCGCATCTGCTAGAAAAATGACAGGATGGATAATGAGAACCTTCAAAACTAGGGAGGCCAAGCCCATGATGACACTCTTCAGGTCACTTGTTCTATCTAGGCTGGAATATTGCTGCACACTAACAGCACCTTTCAAGGCAGGTGAAATTGCCGACCTAGAAAATGTACAGAGAACTTTCACGGCGCGCATAACGGAGATAAAACACCTCAATTATTGGGAGCGCTTGAGGTTCCAAAAACCTGTATTCCCTGGAACGCAGGAGGGAGAGATACATGATTATATACACCTGGAAAATCCTAGAGGGACTAGTACCGAACTTGCACACGAAAATCACCCACTACGAAAGCAAAAGGACTTGGCAGACGATGCACCGATCCCCCCAATGAAAAGCGGGGGTGTCACTAGCACGTTAAGAGACCATACAATAAGTGTCAGGGGCCCGAGACTGTTCAACTGCCTCCCAGCACACATAAGGGGGATTACCAACAGACCCCTGGCAGTCTTCAAGCTGGCACTGGACAAGCACCTAAAGTCAGTTCCGGATCAGCCGGGCTGTGGCTCGTATGTTGGTTTGCGTGCAGCCAGCAGCAACAGCCTGGTTGATCAGGCTCTGATCCACCAGGAGGCCTGGTCTCAGACCGGGCCGCGGGGGCGTTGACCCCCGGAACTCTCTCCAGGTAAACTCCAGGTAAGGCTAGTTACCTCCCACTCAAGGCTAGTTACCTCCCACTCAAGGCTAGTTACCTCCCAGTCAAGGCTAGTTACCTCCCAGTCAAGGCTAGTTACCTCCCAGTCAAGGCTAGTTACCTCCCAGTAAAGGCTAGTTACCTCCCAGTCAAGGCTAGTTACCTCCCAGTCAAGGCTAGTTACCTCCCAATAAAGGCTAATTACCGCCCAATCAAAGCTAATTACCTCCCAGTCAAGGCTAATAACCTCCCAATCAAGGCTAATAACCTTCCAATCAAGGCTAGTTACCTCCTAATCAAGGCTAGTTACCTTCCATTCAGGACTACCTCCCATTGCAAGGCTAATTACCTCTCTCTCAAGGCCAGTTGCTAGTTACCTTCAAACGAAGCCGAATTATCTTTCAATCAAGGCTAGTTACCCCTGGACCTAGGCTATCATTTTCGACTAGCTAGTATTTTGGAGGTTTACTAACAGCCTAAATCACCTAAGTGGGTTTGTTAATTATAATCTGACAGGTAAACTCCCTGACACTGCTGACGTCAACTAATCGCCCTTACGAGAAGGGAGGTAAATGATTTTTGGTACCTAGTGAGCTAAATGTCTGAGTCCTGATTGAGTATTAATCCTGTTTTTGAGGGAAGGGAGAGATGAAAGATGGCTTAGTGGGAGGGAGAAGTGATGTTGGAGGTAGAGAAGGAGAGAGGGAATAGTAGGGAAAGGTAGGAAAAATAGATAAGTGAGAGAGAGAGGGGAATATGAGGGAAGAAAGGTAGGAAAAGAGAGGGAAGGTAGGAATAGGAAGGAGGGAGGTAGGAAAATTAGGGAGGGAGGGTAGGAATATTAGGGAGGGAAGGTAGGAATAGGAAGGAGGGAAGGTAGAATAGGGAAAGGGGGGAAGGTAGGAATAGGAAGGAGGGAAGGTAGGAATAGAAAGAGGAAGGTAGGAATAGGAAGGAGGGAAGGTAGGAATAGGAGGGAGGGAAGGTAGGAATAGGAAGGGGGGAAGGTAGGATATTGGGAGGGAAGGTAGGAATAGGAAGGAAGGTAAGGAATATTAGGGGGGGAAGGTAGGAATAGGAAGGAGGGAAGTAGGAATAGGAAAGGGAAAGGGAGGAAAATAAAAGAGGGAAGGTGGGAAATAGGAAGGAGGGAAGGTAGGATATTAGGGAGGGAAGGTAGGAATAGGATGGATGGAATGTAGGAATAGAAGGAGGGAAGGTAGGAAAAAGAGAGGAAAGGTAGGAATAGGAAGGGGGGAGTAGGAATAGGAAGGAGGGAAGTTAGGAATAGGAAGGAGAAGGTAGGAATAAAGAGGGAAGGTAGGAATAGAAGGGGAGGTAGGAATATTAGGGGGGAAGGTAGAATGGAAGGTAGGAATAGGAAGGAGGGAAGGTAAGAATAAAGAGGGAAGGTAGGAATAGAAGGAGGGAAGGTAGGAATTTTAAAGGGGGGGAAGGTGGGAAAATAGGATGGAGGGAATGAAGGAATAGGAAGGGGGAAGGTAAAGAATAAGAGAGGGAAGGTAGGAATAGGAAGGAGGGAAGGTAAGAATAAGAGGGGGAAGGTGGGAATAGAAGGAGGAAGGTAAGAATAAAGAGGGGAAGGTAGGAATAGGAAGGGGGGAAGGTAGGAATATTAGGGGGGAAGGTAGGAATAGGATGGGGGATGTAGGGAATAGGAAGGAGGGAAGGTAAGAATAAGAGAGGGAAGGTAGGAATAGGAAGGAGGGAAGGTAGGCATAGGAAGGAGGGAAGGTAGGAATAGGAAGGAGGGAAGGTAGGAATAGGAAGGAGGGAAGGTAGGAATATTAGGGAGGGAAGGTAGGAATATTAGGGAGGGAAGGTAGGAATATTAGGGAGGGAAGGTAGGAATATTAGGGAGGGAAGGTAGGAATTTTAGGGGGGGAAAGGGTAGGAAATAGGAAGGAGGGAAGGTGGGAATAGGAAGGAGGGAATGTAGGAAAAAGGGAGTGAAGGAGGTAGATATAGGTAGAAATGAGAGGGAGGGAGGTTGGTAGGAATAGGAAGGAGGGAAAGAACTAGGTAGTAAGAATGGGAGAGAGGGAAGGGGGAAAAGGCAAGAATATGTGGAGGAAAGATATGAAAAAATATAGAGGAAAATAAAAGGAAAAAAATATAAATAAGAGGATAGATAAGGGGGAAGGGGGATAGGGAAAAGAGAGATGAGAGAGAGAGAAAAGAGAGAGAAGAGAGGAAGAGGAGAGAGAGAGAGAAGAGAGGAGAGAGAGAGAGAAGTATGAAAGGAATTGATGGAGAGAGAATAAATTAAGACACGCGAAAGAGGAAAGAGATGATAAAAGTAGACCTAGGTAAAAATAACACGTTTCGCTCAGAGTGAAACATCTTATCAATAAAGATTTATGCTGTTTCAGCCTTACCATCTTCTTGGTTCGTTTATCTCCGCAGTAAGAGGTAAAAAGAGAGGAATGGAGGGAGAGAGAAGGAGAATAACTGGGACCTTGATTAAAGCAAATTAAAAAAAGTGAAAGAAAATTAATGAAAAAACAATAGTGAGGGAAGACTGGGTGAAAGTATGAGAGAAAATAATTAGAAAGTTTGTTAATTATTGAAGGACCAACTGTGTGTGTGTTGTGGTGTGGGGTTGTGGGTTTTTTGTGTGTGTGTGTGTGTGGGGTTAGTGGGGTGTTGTGTTGTGTGTGTGTGTGTGGTGGGTTGTGTGGTTTTGTGTGGGTGGGTTGTGTGTGTGTGTGGTGGGTTGTGTGTATGTGTGTGGTGGGTTGTGTGTATGTGTGTGGGGGTTGTGTGTATTTTGGGGGTGGGTTGTGTGTATGGGGTGGTGGGTTGTGTGTATGTGTGTGGTGGGTTGTGTGTGTGTGTGGTGGGTTGTGTGTGTGTGTGGTGGGTTGTACTCGCCTAGTTGACTCACCTATTGAGGTTGCGGGGGCAGTCCGAGCCCTGGCCCCGCCTCTTCACTGATCGCTACTAGGTCACTCTCCCTGAGCCGTGAGCTTTGTGTGTGTGTACTCACCTATTTGTGGTTGCAGCGGTCGAGTCTTAGCTCCTGGCCCCGCCTCTTCACCGGTTGCTACTGGGCCCTCTCTCTCCCCGCTCCATGACTTTTTCAAAACCCCGTCTTAAAACTGTGTAAAGGTTCCCCCGCCTCCACTACGTCATTTTCTAGGCAAATTTCCCCTGCCTTACAACTCTATGACTGAAGAAAATACTTCCTACTAAACTCTCTGACTCATTTTTGTCTCAACTTTTCCCAAATTGTGGCCTCTTGTTTCTGTGTCCCCTCCCTGAACATCCTGTCTTTGTCCACCTTGTCTATTCCACGCAGTTTTTATATGTCGTTATCATGTCTCCCCTGAAACCCCCCTGTCCTCCAGTGTCGTCAGGGGCCGATTTCCCTTAATCTTTCTTCATAGGACATTCCCCTTAGCTCTGGAACTAACCTTGTCGCAAACCTTTGTACTTTCTCTAGTTTCTTGACGTGCTTTATCAAGTGCGGGTTCCAAACAGGTGCTGCATACTCCAGTATGGGCCTGACATACACGGTGTACAGTGTCTTGAATGATTCCTTACTAAGGTATCGGAATGCTGTTCTCAGGTTTGCCAGGCGCCCATATGCTGCAGCAGTTATCTGATTGATGTGTGCTTCCGGAGACATGCTCGGTGTTATACTCACCCCAAGATCTTTCTCCTTGAGTGAGGTTTGCAGTCTTTGGCCACCTAGCCTATACTCTGTCTGTGGTCTTCTGTGCCCTTCCCTATCTTCATGACTTTGCATTTGGCAGGATTAAATTCGAGAAGCCATTTGCTGGACCAGGTGTCCAGTCTGTCCAGGTCTCTTTGAAGTCCTGCCTGGTCCTCATCAGATTGTGTGTGTGTGTGTGTGTGTGTGTGTGTGTGTGTGTGTGTGTGTGTGTGTGTGGGTTGTGTGTGTGTGTGTGTGGTGGGTTGTGTGTGTGTGTGTGTGTGGTGGGTTCGTGTGGTGTGGTGGGTTGTGTGTGGTGGGTTCGTGTGTGTGTGTGTGTGTTGTGTGTGTGTGGTGGATTCTGTGTGTGTGTGGTGGGTTCTGTGTGTGTGTGTGGTGGGTTGTGTATGTGTGTATACTCATATATTTGTAGTTGCAAGAGTCGAGTCACAGCTCCTGGCCCCGCCTCTTCTCTGGTCGCCACTAGGTCCACTCTCTCCCTGCTCCAAGAGCTTTATCCTGCCTCCACTACATCATTCTCCAGATTATTCCACTTCTTGTCAACTCTGTGACTGAAGAAATACTTCCTAACATCCCTGTAACTCATGTGAGTCTTCAGTTTCTAGTTGTGACCACTTGTTGCTGTGTCACATCTCTGAAACATTATGTCCCTATCCACCTTGTCAATTCCTCTTAGTATTTTATACGTCGTTATCATGTCCCCCCCCATCCCTCCTGTCCTCCATTGTAGTCAGGTCGATTTCCTCTAACTTTCCTCGTAGGACATTCCCCTTAGCTCCGGGACTACTCTTGTTGCAAACCTCTGCACTTTCTCCAGTGTCTTAACATTCTTGACCAGGTGTAGGTTCTATACTGGTGCTGCATACTCCAATATGGGGCCTGACGTACACGGTATAGTGTCTTGAATGACTCCTTACCTAGATGTCTAAAAAACTATTTTTAGATTTACCAGACGCGCATTTACTGCATCGGTTATTTGGTTGATGCACCTCAGGTGATATACTTGGTACAGTACTCACTCCAAGGTCTTCCTTGAGTGAGGTTTGCAGCCTTTGCCCCCAGAGCTTGTACTCTGTCTGTTGTCTTCTTTGCCCTTCCTCAAGCCCGGCCATGGTACAAGCCTGTACCATGGCCGGGCTCAAAGAGTAGATAAACTCTCGAAACTCTTCAAAGGTATATCAGAGGTAAGGTATAACCACTTGTCAGACCAGACCTGCAGCCTTCTTAGATCCTTTTGTAGACCCTCCTAATCCTCATATGTTTGTATTCTCATTAGTTTCACATTGCACATAGGGATACCTCTGTCTGTATCCATTCCTTCATACATTCATGTTCACAAGAAATAATACAGGTCCTAGTACTGATCCTTGAGGAGCCCCATTCCTCACATCCACCCTTTCCGATACTACTTTCCGAACAGTCACCCTGTTTTCTTCTTGCGATGTATTTGTTGATCCACTGTAGTGTATTTCCCCTTTCTGCCTGCTCCTCTAGCTTTTGTTCCATTCTCTTATGCAGTACTATGTTAAAAGCCTTACAGTCCAGAAATATGCAGTCTGCCCATCTCTCTCCTGCCTTGTAGAATTCTAGCAAGTTTGAGAGACAGAATTTACCATTGTAAAGTTCTGCTGTTTGTTGTGTATTAACTCTCTCCTCTCGAGGGGATCCACCAGTTTTCTCCTGATAATTTTTTTAACTAGACATGTCAGTGACATGTATATAGTTTAATGCTATCTGTTTATTTTCTTAGATATTAGGGTTACATTTACTGTCTTCCACACTTCTGGCAGTTACCCTGTATCGACTGAACGATTGTTGACAGAGGCAGGCACAGTACCTCTGCTCCCTCTCTCAGTACCCACAGAGATGTACATGTATTTGGTCTCACTGCCTTCCTCACCTCTTCTGTCGTATATAATAGTGTCCAGCGCTCGCTGCACTCTCTATGGCACTCTTGTATCACTCCTATTTCCTCCAAGAATACCTCTGAATTTCTTGCTGAGCTCCTCACAGACTTCCTGGTCTTTTTTTGTGAGCTCTCCTTCCTTCAACCTGATTACCTGATCTTTTACTGTCGTCTTCCTCCTGATGTGGCTCGGATTTGACTTTTGATGTTGTGTCATTCTCAAATTGCTCTTGAGCCTCCCTTCTTAGCCATGCATATTCGATCATGGCGCTTCTGCTCGCTTCCTTGATTTCCTGCATTTTTTCCTTTCCTATATTTCCTCCCCACTGCTTTAGCACTATAAGCTTTCATCTGTCTGCCCCTCTGGGTGAACCATGGGCTCACTCTGTTCTTGCTATCGATTCTTTTGCTCCTGGGTATGAATTTCTCTGCCTCTCTGCACTTCCCAGCCACATATTTTATCTCATTCACTCTCCTTCCAGTTCTCTTTCCCACTGCACCTCATTCATTATTTGCCTCGTGCAGTCACCTCTTTTGAAGTTTGGCTTCTCTCATCCTTCCTGTGCCATCTCTTTTCGAAAATCAAACTATTTGGTTGGTAGCATTGATGGGGCTCTTGTATTCAGTATCACCTATTGTCAAAATTGCTCAAGGTAAATACAAGGTTCAGCTTCGCTGGTTCATCCCCTCTCTGGTTATGTCTTTGATATGTTGGTTCATGAAGTTTTCCATTACCATTTGGCCTTACATGGCCACCTCCTCTACTATGTCCACCATCGTTCTGTTGTTGACATGAGATTCTTGTCTAAGTCTTGCTGTTAAGTGGAGGGTTGTATATCACTGTCAGTACCACATAGCTTAGGCTTAATGTGTAGTAATTAACTCCTCTTTTCTTTATTCCTCTCACCTTAAAGCTTCACTGGGTTTTGATAAGCATTTCTGTTACTACTTTGTGCCCTCTTTCCTTATAAATTGAGATCCAACTGGGAAGATCGCATGTGTTATCTCTGTGACCTTTGTTTTCGTGAGTGTTATAATATCTGGGGGATTCTTCCATTATACATTCGTTAAATTCATCACATTTGTTATTCCACCAGTATGTGTGAACGAGGCTTCCGCTTTCCATTTTGTTATATTGTTCTGGTTCATGTGTTCCTGATTCCTTGGTCTTTGTGCATGAGTCTGGAGGGTGGGACGGGGTGCTGTGTGTGTGTGTGTGTGTGTGTGTGTGTGTGTGTGTGTGTGTGTGTGTGTGTGTAAAAGAGAGCGAGATACACAGGCGCACCCGTGCGCGCGCGCACACAGACATCCAGGAAGGCAAAGTGAGACACAAAAACTGACTGACTGACAGACAGACAGACAGACAGACACACACACACACACACACACACACACACACACACACACACACACACACACACACACACACACACACCAGCATTAGTGTTAGTGGGAAGCAGATAGAGAGAGAGAGAGAGAGAGCCTGTTTCCTCTCTTTCTCTTTAATTCCTGACGCCCTGTTTCCTCTCTCTTTAATTCCCTCCTCTTGTACAGTTGTGGACAAGTTGGAAGCTCCTAATAACTCTTGAATTGGCTGCCTGATGCTCTTGAAACTCTTGAACAAACTCTTGATTAACTTATCTTCCTTCCGTAAAAAGTGTATACAGACTGATGGACTGTTTATACCAGCTGCTGGAGGGGAACCTATCTATTCCAGCTGCTGAAAGAGAGCCTATCTATCCCAGCTGCTGGAAGGGAGCTTATCTTATCCAGCTGCTAGAAAGGAACTTACTTGTCCTAGCTGCTGGAAGGGAACTTACTTGTCCTAGCTGCTGGAAGGGAACTTACTTGTCCTAGCTGCTGGAAGGGAACTTACTTGTCCTAGCTGCTGGAAGGGAACTTACTTGTCCTAGCTGCTGGAAGGGAACTTACTTGTCCTAGCTGCTGGAAGGAACTTACTTGTCCTAGCTGCTGGAAGGAACTTACTTGTCCTACTGCTGGAAGGGAATTTAAACTTGTCCTAGCTGCTGGAAGGGAACTTACCTGTCCTAGCTGCTGGAAGGGAACTTACCTGTCCTAGCTGCTAGAAGGGAACTTACCTGTCCTAGCTGCTAGAAGGGAACTTACCTGTCCTAGCTGCTGGAAGGGAACTTACCTGTCCTAGCTGCTAGAAGGGAACTTACCTGTCCTAGCTGCTGGAAGGGAACTTACCTGTCCTAGCTTCTGGAAGGGAACTTACCTGTCCTAGCTGCTAGAAGGGAACTTAAATGTCCTAGCTGCTGGAAGGGAACTTGCCTGTCCTAGCTGCTAGAAGGGAACTTACCTGTCCTAGCGTAGAAGGGAACTTACCTGTCCTAGCTGCTGGAAGGGAACTTACCTGTCCTAGCTGCTGGAAGGGAACTTACCTGTCCTAGCTGCTGGAAGGGAACTTACCTGTCCTAGCTGCTAGAAGAGAACTTACCTGTCCTAGCTGCTGGAAGGGAACTTACCTGCCGGGCTGCTGGAAGGGAACTTACCTGTCCTAGCTGCTAAAGGGAACTTAAATGTCCTAGCTGCTGGAAGGGAACTTACCTGTCCTAGCTGCTAGAAGGGACTTACCTGTCCTAGCTGCTGGAAGGGAACTTACGTTGCCCCTAGCTGCTGGAAGGGAACTTACCTGTCCTAGCTGCTGGAAGGGAACTTACCTGTCCTAGCTGCTGGAAGGGAACTTACCTGTCCTAGCTGCTGGAAGGGAACTTACCTGTCCTAGCTGCTAGAAGGGAACTTACCTGTCCTAGCTGCTGGAAGGGAACTTACCTATTTCAAATGCTGGAAGAGAACTTGTCTATCTTAGCTGCGGGAAGGGAACTTTTTTTTATCCCAGCTGCTGGAAGAACACATTAAAGTTTCCAGGACACACTTAAGCTTCTCGGACACATTAAAGCATCCAGGATACATTAAGGCTTCTAGTACACAAGGCTTTCAGGACACATTGAAGCTTCCAGGACACATTAAAGCTTCCAGGACATACTGAGGACACTGGGACACGGTCCTGGAGCTCCATGGTGCTGGAATTGCCTGCTGCTGTGGTCTCCACATTCCTGATTATTTACTCTGAGAGTTGACTGTTATTCCAGAAGCTCGTGAAGGGTTGCTGTTGTTGCTGCTACTGCTGTTGCTTCTGCTGCTACTGTTACTGCTGTCTCTGGTGTTGCTGCTCATTCTCTTGCTTCTGCTGTTATTGCTGCCTCTGTGACGTTACTGCTGTTGCTAGTGTAGCAGCTGTTCGTTCAGTTTTTGCTGCTGCTGTCATTGATGATGTGGCTCCTTCAATTGCTGCTGTTCTTGTGCTGTTGCTGTCGAGGCTGTGTCAGCACCCTACATAGCTGCCGCTACGAAGCTGAAAGCTTTCAATGAAAAGTTGATCTGATGTCCAGCGGGTCGCTAGCATAAACAACCTGGTTGACCTGGCGGCCAAGATAGTAAGCTAGTCTCAGGTTACAGGTTAATAACAGGTAAATGCTGCTGTTGCTGTGTGTGTGTGTGTTCACCTCTAAGTGGTTGCAGGGGTCGATTCACAGCTTCTGGTCCCGCCTCTTCGCTGGTGTATGGATCTTCGCTACATATGTATCTTGCCTCCACTCCTTCACTTTCCAGTTTATTTCACTTCCTGACAAGTGTGTGTGTGTGTGTCTGTGTGTCTGTGTGTCTGTCTGTCTGTCTGTCTGTCTCTGTCTGTCTGTCTGTGTATGTGTGTGTGTATAAAAGAGAGAGAGAGAGAGAGATTAATCATGCAGGCACATTCTTGCCTAATGGATGTTTTTGTAACCAAGAATTAATCTCGGATAATTCTTGTTGGCTTCCTGGAAATTTGTCCTGCATATAAGACAATTTTCTTGATTACGGTCTTCAGACATCTCAACGCTGAGTCCTTCAGGATTCATAGAAGCCAGTTAGCTAGATACGAGTCCTGGAGGTGGGAAGTACAGTACCTGTACTCTGAAGGATGGGTGAGGATGTTACAGTCCTGGAGGTGGGACGTACAGTACCTACACTCTGAAGGATGGTTGAGGATTGTTACAGTACTGGGGGTGGAAGTACAGTTAAACCCGCACTCTGAAGGATGAGTGAGGATGTTACAGTCCTGGAGGTGGGAAGTACAGTACCTACACTCTGAAGGATGGTTGAGGATGTTACAGTACTGGGGGTGGGAAGTACAGTATCTGTACTCTGAAGGATGAGTGAGGATGTTACAGTCCTGGAGGTGGGAAGTACAGTACCTGCACTCTGAAGGATGGGTGAGATGTTACAGTACTGGGGGTGGGGAAATACAGTACCTGTACTCTGAAGGATGGTTGAGGATGTTACAGTACTGGGGGTGGGAAGTACAGTATCTGTACTCTGAAGGATGAGTGAGGATGTTACAGTCCTGGAGGTGGGAAGTACAGTACCTGCACTCTGAAGGATGGGTGAGGATGTTACAGTACTGGGGGTGGGAAGTACAGTACCTGTACTCTGAAGGATGGTTGAGGATGTTACAGTACTGGGGGTGGGAAGTACAGTATCTGTACTCTGAAGGATGAGTGAGGATGTTACAGTCCTGGAGGTGGGAAGTACAGTACCTGCACTCTGAAGGATGGGTGAGGATGTTACAGTACTGGGGGTGGGAAGTACAGTACCTGTACTCTGAAGGATGGGTTGAGGATGTTACAGTACTGGGGGTGGGAAGTACAGTATCTGTACTCTGAAGGATGAGTGAGGATGTTACAGTCCTGGAGGTGGGAAGTACAGTACCTGCACTCTGAAGGATGGGTGAGGATGTTACAGTACTGGGGGTGGGAAGTACAGTACCTGCACTCTGAAGGATGAGTGAGGATGTTACAGTCCTGGATGTGGGAAGTACAGTACTTGCACTCTGAAGGATGGGTGAGGATGTTACAGTACTGGGGGTGGGAAGTACAGTACCTGCACTCTGAAGGATGAGTGAGGATGTTACAGTCCTGGATGTGGGAAGTACAGTACCTGCACTCTGAAGGATGAGTGAGGATGTTACAGTCCTGAATGTGGGAAGTACAGTATCTGTACTCTGAAGGATGAGTGAGGATGTTACAGTCCTGGAGGTGGGAAGTACAGTACTTGCATTCTGAAGGATGGGTGAGGATGTTGCAGTCCTGGAGGTGGGAAGTACAGTACCTACACTCTGAAGGATTGGTGGGGATGTTACACTCCTGAAGGTGGGAAGTACAGTATCTGCACTGTGAAGGATGGGTGAGGATGTTACAGTCCTGGAGGTGGAAAGACCCGAGAGGCTAGGCACCTGTACGAATTCAAAATGTATAGCAGGAGTCATGGCTCGAACCCCGCAAACATAAATGAGTATAATTAAGTTCAAACTACCTAGAGACCAGAAATCCGATTATGTTACGAGACGGCTTCAAGAGTCGAGTAATAATGCCAGATCTCACATTCAAGGAAAATGATAGTCTGGATAACTAGAACTTTCAAGGCAAGAGATGCTTAGCCACTTGTTGTCTCCACTCTGGAATACTCCTGTATACTGACGGTCTCTAGGCTGGAGTACTGCTTTATACTGACGGTCTCCAGGCTGGAATACTGCTGTATACTGACGGTCTAGAGGCTGGAATACTGGTGTATACTGACGGTGACCTTCAATGCAGGTGAGATTGCTGAGCTGGAAAACGTACAGAGAACTTTCACTGCTCGTATACACTCATTTAAATATCTGAAGTACTGGCAATACTTGAAGTTCCTTCAATTGTATTCCTTGTAACGTAGGCGAGAAAGATACATTATAATTTAAGAACATAAGAACGTAAGAAAGGAACACTGCAGCAGGCCTGTTGGCCCATACTAGACAGGTCCTTTACAATTCATCCCACTAACAAAACATTTGCCCAACCCAATTTTCTATGCTACCCAAGAAATAAGCTCTGATGTGCAAGTCCCACTCAAATCCAACCCCTCCCACTCATGTACTTATCCAACCTAAATTTGAAACTACCCAAAGTCTTGGAAAATCCTGGAGGGACTCGTTACAAACCTGAACACTGAAATAACTCAGAATGACAACAAGAGTCTTGGCAGACGGTGCAAAATACCTCCACTATAAAGCAACAGCGCCACGAGTACACTAAGAGAGAACTAGATGAGTGTCAGAGGTCCCCGACTCTTGAGTGTCCTCCCAACCAATAAACTTCCGACTGTCTTCAAGAAGGAACTGGACAAGTTCCTAAAATCAGTTCCTGACCAGCGAGGCTACGGCTGGTAGGTTAAGCAGGCCTTGATCCACCAGGAGTCTGGTCTAGGACCGAGCCGCGGGGGCGTTGACCCACGGAAGGATCCTTCCGTCTGAACCCCCTGAAACACTTCAGGGTGAGGACACAGATGAACCACCATTATCGTACCTACAACTAGGTAATTAGAGACCATTAGACGCGTTCGTAACTGCTTAGCTTGTGACGTGAAAATTCTAAATTTTTATACTCTCTCTGCATTGTTAATGTCAGTGTGAGGTGGTGTGTGTGTAGAGTAATTACTGAGGATAATAACCCATGGGTGAGGTTGTCAGGGGTTGGCGCTTTTACCTTGTTGGGTGGTGGGATGTGCCAGGCTGGAGGCACTCATTAATATGCATGGGTGGAGAACTGGCTCTCTCACCACCCCATTCTCACCACGTCCTTACCCCCCCCTCCCTCCCTTCTACTCTCCCCTACTCATCAACACCTCTCACCCTAACCCATCCTGTGTTAGGGAATATGACGGGGACACAGCTAACTTTTTCCCGCTGAGTAACTGTCATATAGAATATTGTAGCAAGACTGTTTCAGCAGTATAACTATGGTGCTGTTCGCTCCTACTCCTAGGTTGAGGGACTGATTACCTCATGTTCTGTACATAGTTCTACTGTCTTCAAGTTATGTCCTAGAATTTGTATTGATAAAGCCACTGGATGGCGAAACGTCTACAATAAAGATACCCAGATGTTGCACATGTGTCTTACTCTCATCAGTATAACTATCGTATGGTGTAGCAGCACACTGCTGATGTATCCAAGGTTTTCTAAAGACCACTCGTCAATCAGGCTATTGTTGCTGGTGGTCGTGCCCCATAAATCCATCACAGCCTAGTTGATCTGGCACTTGGTGAAGATACTTGTCCAGTTTCTTCCTGAAGACTTCTACACGTGTTCAGCAATGTTTCTGATATCTTTTGGTAAGATGTTGATTAATCTGGGGCCACGAATGTTGATACAGTGTTCCCTTATTTGTCCCCACCCCCACCCCTGCTCCTCACTTGTTTTATTTTACACTCCCTCCCATATCTCTCACTCCGTATGTTGTTATGGCAGTGTGCAGATTTGGGGACCAAGCCCTCGAGTACTTTTCAGGTATTTTATTCCTCCTCTCTCTATCTCTCTCTTCTCTCCCCCTTCCCCTCTCTCTCTCTCTCTCTCTCCTTCTTGCTTCCGTTTCACTTCCGCCTTCCCCCCCCTCTTTCTCCCACTCCCCCTCTATCCTTCTCCCCTCTCCCCAAAATGAATGTAAAGATATAACTCTGCATGGCTGGAACACAGTACACAAGGGACAATCGGCTCCTGTGAAACGGCAGAAGTTTTTTCCAAGCAAATTGGCTTTAGGCAAAACTGCCGTTATATGTGTAAGAACAGTCCTAATTGGCACTGTAGTGTGTGTGTGTGTGTGTGTAGGGTGTGTGTGTGTTTGTGTGTGTGTGTGTAGGGTGTGTGTCTGTGTGTGTGTAGGTTGTGTATGTGTGTGTGTGTGTAGGGTGTGTATCTGTGTGGGTGTGTGTGTGTAGGGTGTGTATCTGTGTTGTGTGTAAGGGTGTGTATCTGTGTGTGCGTGGGGTGTGTTTTGTGTGTGTGTGTGTGTGTAGGGTGTGTATCTGTGTGTGTAAGGGGTGTATCTCTGTGTGTGGTAGGGTGTGTGTGTGTGTGTGTGTGTAGGGTGTGTATCTGTGTGGGTGTTTTGTGTGTAGGGTGTGTATCTGTGTGTGTGTTTTAGGGGTGTGTATCTGTGTGTGCGTGGGTGTGTATGTGTTGTGTGTGTGTGTGTAGGGTGTGTATCTGTGTGTGTTGGTGTGTATCTGTGTGTGTGTAGGGTGTGTGTGTGTAGGGTTGTGTGGGGTAGGGTGGGGTGTGTGTTTGTGTGTGTGTGTGTGTGTGTGTGTTTTGTTGTGTATGTGTGTAGGGTGTGAAAGTGTATTTATGCTCATCTATTGTGGTTGCAAGAGTCGAATGTCAGCTCCTGGCCCTGCCTCTTGCCACTTTCACTCTTTAACTTCATGGACCCTGTGTAACTTGTGTATGGCGCCTGCCTCCACATTTTCTGATACTGAAGAAATACTTCTTTCTTCCTGACATCTTTGTGAGTGATCTTGACTTCTATTTCAACTGTGCCCTCTTGTACCTGTTTCCCGCCGCTGTCCATTGCTCCATAGCAATTCCTCTAAATATTTTGTATGTTATTGTGTTTCCCCCTGGTTCTTCTCTTTGACGTCGTCAGGGTCAGTTCCTTTAGCCTTTCCTCGTATCTCCTACTCCTATAGCTCCGGGACTAGTCTCGTTGCAAGCCTTTACACTTTCTCAAGTTTCTTAACGTACTCGACCAGGTGTGGGTTCCATACTGGTGCTGTATACTCCAAAATAGATCTGACAAGACTGTATATAGAGCCTTGAATGACTCTGCAAGGTTCCTGGAGGCTACTCTTAGCTTGACCAGTCTCTACATGACTCATTGTAAGGTTCCTGAAGGCTACTCTTAACTTGACTAGTCTCTACACGACTCTTTGTAAGGTTCCTGAAGGCTACTCTTAACTTGATCATCTCTACATGACTCTTTGTTAAGGTTCCTGAAGGCTCCTCTTAACTTAACCAGTCAATCGTTTGCTGGTGACTATTTGACTGATGTGGGTAATGGCGTATTCTGCAGCTCCGTGTTGTATTTGTGTATATTTTGTATATTCAGCTTATACACGTGCACCTTTTGTATATTCTGAATGTATGTGAACGTTTTGTATGCCAAGGCCTCACACGTACACATTGTGTGTTGCACATGTATGCATCTTACTTTTCCAGGTTATGTATGCTTTTCACCTGTTGTATGACCCGTGCATGTGTGTTATTTTAATGTTCATGGCGTTTTAGTAAATACTTGCAAGTAACATCTGTATGTTTTACAAGTTTATTTAGCCCACGTCATACTGCATTATTGTATTCTGTGTATGGGCACGACGCATACATTAAAAGAATGATGTATGGCTGCAGTGTTTGTCACAGTAAGAACCAATAGAAGATACAGGGGGGGGATACACAGGCGTTGGTGGGGATACACAGTGTTTTGGTAGGGGGTATATACACAAGTGTTGGTGGGGATGCATACTCAGGTGTTGGTGGGGATACACATGTTGATGGATACACAGGTGTTTGTGGGGGGTACACAGGTGTTGGTAGGGATATATACACAAAGGGGTTTTGGGGGGGAGCTACACAGGTGTTGGTGGGGGTACACATATTGATGGATACACAGGTGTTGTGGGGGATACACGTTGTGGGGGATACACAGGTGTTGGGGATACACAGGGTTGGTGGGATAAAACAAGTGTTAGTGGGGTGCACAGGTGTTGGTGGGAATTTCCAGGTGTTGGTGGGGGGTGCATAGGTGTTGTGGGGGATATACATTGTGGGTGGGGAATATGTACACAGATGTTGGGGAGGGATACATACACAGGTGTTGTTGGGGACACGTACAGGTGTTAGTGAGGCATACACATGTTAGTGAGGACACACGTGTTAGTGAGGATACACACAGGTGTTAGTGAGGACCCACAGGTGTCAGTAGGGACACACAGGTGTTAGTGGGGATACACACAGGTGTTAGTGGGGACACACACACAGGTGTTGGTGGGGGAAAATACACGGGTGTACGTGTTTCATTGTTTACTTTGTTTATCTTGTCTTCATTGTTTATCTTGTCTTCATTGTTTACGTATAAGCTTGATGAGTGGCCCCACTTCACGTATATAAGCTTGATGAGTGGCCTCAGTTTCACATATACAAGCTTGATGAGTGGCCTCAGTTTCACATATGTAAGCTTGATGAGTGGCATCACTTTTACGTATAACATATGCTTGATGAGTGGCCCCAGTTACATTACTAGGCTTAATAAGTGGCCCATCCAGTATCTATGTGGGTCAATTTAGAGCCAGTATCAATAAGCAGAACAGACACACATTCTATGTTCATTTGTGAGGCTGAGGATTGACTGCGCTCACATTATGCCGAGGGGTGGCCCTCTTGCCGGTAATTCCAATAACTCGCTGAGTGGCCAACTTGTGTTATGCTTTGTGGAGTGGCTCCCCCCTATTAAGGGGGCGAGTCATGGCTACAAGTGCAGTGCGAGGGTAGTTGTTGGGGCGCTCACACTTGTTCCCTAACTGATGCTTCAACACTGATTTCACAACGCCCAAGCAGGAAAATTTTATGAATATTACAGAAACTGTCCTTCACACCCCAGTGTACACGGAGTTGTATGTCTGGTATATACACCCAGAGGTGTGTATTGTTTATAACCCGGAGGTGACTCAAGAAATCTAATGACACGATTCAATCAAACATACCCGGCCGGGATTGAAACCCGCGGTCTAGTCTCAAAACTCAGCCCGTCGCGTTAGCCACAGACCCGCAGCACAATAAGATTCATCCAACTATGTATATTTCACCCAAGGAAGGTTAAACATTTGCACCGCTGTGACCACAAATGCAAGTTTTTAAAGACAACTTGCATTTGTGGTACAGTGGTGCCCGTACTAAAACCTTCCTATGGTGTAGAATAACCTGTGGATTAATCTATGTGGCTAGCTGGTCTAGTGGCTAACGCGACGGCTGGAGTTTTGAGACTCTATGACCGCGGGTTCAATCCCGGCCGGGGGTATGGTTTGTTTACACCCAGAGGTGTGTATCTGTGTATATACACCCAGAGGTGTGTATCTGTGTATATACACCCAGAGGTGTGTATCTGTGTATATACACCCAGAGGTGTGTATCTGTGTATATACATCCAGAGGTGTGTATCTGTTATTTCACCAGTAAGGTAGGGCGGCTACCAGGTCACTAGGAAGGCCAGGAGGCCACCAGGTCACTAGAAAGGCCAGGAGGTTAGCAGGTCATTGGGAAGGCCAGGAGGCTACCGGGTCACTAGGAAGACCAGGAGGCTACCAGGTCGCTGAGAAGGCCAGAAGGCTGCCAGGTCGCTGGGAAGGCCAGGAGGCTACCAGGTCGCTGGGAAGGTCAGGATGCTACCAGGTCGCTGGGAAGGCCAGGAGGCTACCGGGTCATTAGGAAGGCCAGGAGGCTACCGGGTCATTAGGAAGGCCAGGAGGCTACCGGGTCATTAGGAAGGCCAGGAGGCTAACAGGTCGCTGGGTAGGGCAGGAGGCTACCGGGTCATTAGGAAGGCCAGGAGGCTAACAGGTCGCTGGGTAGGCCAGGAAGCTGCCAGATAACTAGGAAGGCCAGGAGGCTACCAGGTCATTGGGAAGGGCAGGAAGCTACCAGGTTACTGGGAAGGTAAGGAGGCTTCCAGGTCATTGGGACGGCCAGGAAGCTACCAGGTTACTGGGAAGGTTAGAGGGCTAACAGGTCATTGGGAAGGACAGGAAGCTGCCAGGTCATTGGGAAGGACAGGAGGCTCTCAGGTCATTTGGAAGGCCAGGAGGCTATCAGGTCATTTGGAAGGCCAGGAGGCTATCAGGTCATTGGGAAGGCCAAGAGGCTGCCAAGAAACAAGTTCAGGTCAGCAGGTGGAGCAGTCAGGTCAAAGTAGGCACCATAAATCGCCAACAGAGGGGCCAGTTCCCACCAGTCAGGTCACAATGGGGACATAAATCAGCAACAGTGTGCCAGATTCCACCACCACGGACAAATTATCCTCAATTTTATGTCCTCACCTATTTGTGGTTGCAGGGGTCGATTCACAGCTCCTGGCCCCCCTCCTCTTCGCTGACCCACAGTAATCTGTGGAGACTGAGATCATTCCTCTGTAGAGTGCCAAGGGGTGATCCAAGGACAGTTAGGATCGTTGGATCCAAGGACAGTTAGGATCGTTGGATCCAGGGACAGTTAGGATCGTTTGATCCAAGGACAGTTAGGATCGTTTGATCCAAGGACAGTTAGGATCGTTGGATTCAAGGACAGTTAGGATCGTTGGATCCAAGGACAGTTAGGATCGTTGGATCCAAGGACAGGATCGTTGGATCCAAGGACAGTTAGGATCCTTGGATCCATGGACAGTTAGGATCCATGGACAGTTAGGATCCTTGGATCCATGGACAGTTAGGATCATTGGATCCAAGGACAGTTAGGATCGTTGGATCCAAGGACAGGATCGTTGGATCCAAGGACAGTTAGGATCGTTGGATCCATGGACAGTTAGGATCCTTGGATCCATGGACAGTTAGGATCCTTGGATCCATGGACAGTTAGGATCGTTGGACCCAAGGACAGTTAGGATCGTTGGACCCAAGGACAGTTAGGATCCTTGGATCCAAGGACAGGATCCTTGGATCTAAGGAGAGTTACTGTCCTTGGATCCAAGGAGTTAGGATCTCTGGGTCCAGTGACAGGATCTTTAGATGCAAGAACAGCTAGGATCCTTGAATCCAAGGACAGTTAGGATCCTAACCCTTCTTGGATCCAAGGATTCTAACTCCTTGGATCCAACGATCCTAACTGTCCTTGGATTCAAGGATCCTAACTGTTCTTGCATGCAAGGATCCTTGGGTCCATTGACAGGATCGTTGAATCCAAGAACTGTTAGGATCCTTGAATCCAAGGACAGGATCCTTGGATGCAAAGACAGGATCCTTGGATCCAAGGAGAGTTAGGATCTTTGGGTCCAGTGACTGGATCGTTGAATCCAAGGAGAGTTAGGATCCTTGGATCACAAGCCCGCTACAGGCATCTCTCACTTGCCCCCCCCCTCATGCACCAGTCCCATACCAGACGTCTTGGTTGATGTGCTGATCAAGCAGGTTGATAGTGCTAGCAGCATGAAGCCAGGTTGATCAGGGGCTAACTTGAGGAACTTATCAAGTTCCTTCTTGAACACAGCCAGGTGTCTCTTGGTAAGTACCTTTATATGTGAAGGAAGTGTTGGAGAGTCTTGGTACTGTTACACTTATGTATGAAGTGTTGGAGAGTCTTGGTACTATTACACTTATGTATGAAGGAAGTGTTGGAGAGTCTTGGTACTGTTACACTTATGTATGAAGGAAGTGTTGGAGAGTCTTGGTACTGTTACACTTATGTATGAAGGAAGTGTTGGAGAGTCTTGGTACTGTTACACTTATGTATGAAGGAAGTGTTGGAGAGTCTTGGTACTGTTACACTTATGTATGAAGTGTTGGAGAGTCTTGGTACTGTTACACTTATGTATGAAGTGTTGGAGAGTCTTGGTACTGTTACACTTATGTATGAAGTGTTGGAGAGTCTTGGTACTGTTACACTTATGTATGAAGGAAGTGTTGGAGAGTCTTGGTACTGTTACACTTATGTATGAAGGAAGTGTTGGAGAGTCTTGGTACTGTTACACTTATGTATGAAGTGTTGGAGAGTCTTGGTACTGTTACACTTATGTATGAAGTGTTGGAGAGTCTTGGTACTGTTACACTTATGTATGAAGGAAGTGTTGGAGAGTCTTGGTACTGTTTACACTTATGTATGAAGGAAGTGTTGGAGAGTCTTGGTACTGTTACACTTATGTATGAAGTGTTGGAGAGTCTTGGTACTATTACACTTGTGTATGAAGGAAGTGTTGGAGAGTCTTGGTACTGTTACACTTATGTATGAAGGAAGTGTTGGAGAGTCTTGGTGCTGTTGCATTATTATTATTATTATTATTATTATTATTATTATTATTGCCAAGACTACGTTCACTTTGAACTTCCTCCTGATCTTCCTTTCATTCTTCCTTCTATCTTTCAATCCTTCTGATTTTTTATCCTGTTTTCCGTTGACCTTTCATCTTGTTTTTCCTGTTTCTCTTATGTCCTGTTGCTCCTGTTTCCTTTTTCTCTATTATCGTGTTTCTCTTGTTTAATATGCATTCTATTGCACCTGTTTTCTGTTGACCTTTCATCCTGTTGTTCCTGTTGACCTTTCATCCTGTTGCTTTTCTTTGCTGTTAACCTTTCATCTTGTTACCCTCGTTTCCTGTTGGTCTTTCACGCGGTTCCTGTTGACCTTTCATCCTCATGCCCCTGTTTCCTGTTGATCTTGAATCCTTTTGCCACCTCCCTCTCCCCTTCTCTCTCTCTCTCTCTCTCTCTCTCTCTCTCTCTCTCTCTCTCTCTCTCTCTCTCTCCTCTCTCTCTCTCCCCTAATGGATGATATTTTTCTTACTGTGTCTTCTTGATTTCAGTCGTAATGGGATATTTTTGTTCCTTTATTTGTCTACTTAGCTTCCATTTTCTTTGTCTCTTTATCAAAGTCTATGTCAGTGTCGTTATTTTGAACCTCACGAAGGTTCTCTCTACATTCTCCAGGTCTGTAATTTAACCTGCCTTGAACTGAGTTGTTAGAGTACAACAGTACTCCAGCCTAGAGAGTACAAGAAACTCAAAGAGCATCATCACTGTCTTGGCATCTCTTGTTTTGAAGGTTCTAGTTATCCACCCTATCATTTTGCTTGTGGTTGTGATAGTGAGACTGTTGTGAACCTTGAAGGTGAGATCTGACATGATCACTCCCAGGTCTCTCACATTAGTCTTACGTTTTATTGAGTGATTCAAGTTTGTTTTATATTCTCTTCCAGTCTTTATTTCCTCAGTCTTTCCATAATGTAGTAACTGAAACTTGTCCTCATTGATCATCATATTGTTGTCAGTGACCCACTGCAAGACTTTGTTTACATCACCTTGGTGGTTTACTGTGTCCTCAGTGTTGTCAGTGACCCACTGCAAGACTTTGTTTACATCAGCTTGGAGGTTACTGTGTCCTCAGTGTTGTCAGTGACCCACTGCAAGACTTTGTTTACATCACCTTGGTGGTTTACTGTGTCCTCAGTGTTGTCAGTGACCCACTGCAAGACTTTGTTTACATCAGCTTGGTGGTTTACTGTGTCCTCAGTGTTGTCAGTGACCCACTGCAAGACTTTGTTTACATCACTTGGAGGTTTACTGTGTCCTCAGTGTTGTCAGTGACCCACTGCAAGACTTTGTTTACATCACCTTGGTGGTTTACTGTGTCCTCAGTGTTGTCAGTGACCCACTGCAAGACTTTTTTTACATTAGCTTGGTGGTTTACTGTGTCCTCAGTGTTGTCAGTGACCCACTGCAAGACTTTGTTTACATCACCTTTGGTGGTTTACTGTGTCCTCAGTGTTGTCAGTGACCCCACTGCAAGACTTTGTTTTACATCAGCTTGGTGGTTTACTGTGTCCTCAGTGTTGTCAGTGACCCACTGCAAGACTTTGTTTACATCAGCTTGGTGGTTTACTGTGTCCTCAGTGTTGTCAGTGACCCACTGCAAGACTTTGTTTACATCAGCTTGGTGGTTTACTGTGTCCTCAGTGACCCACTACAAGACTTTGTTTACATCAGCTTGGAGGTTTACTGTGTCCTCAGTGTTGTCAGTGACCCACTGCAAGACTTGTTTACAACACCTTGGTGGTTTTACTGTGTCCTCAGTGTTGTCAGTGACCCACTGCAAGACTTTGTTTACATCAGCTTGGTGGTTTACTGTGTCTTCAGTGTTGTCAGTGACCCACTGCAAGACTTTGTTTACATCACCTTGGTGGTTTACTGTGTCCTCAGTGTTGTCAGTGACCCACTGCAAGATTTTGTTTACATCAGCTTGGTGGTTTACTGTGTCCTCAGTGTTGTCAGTGACCCACTGCAAGACTTTGTTTACATCAGCTTGGAGGTTTACTGTGTCCTCAGTGTTGTCAGTGACCCACTGCAAGACTGTTTACATCAGCTTGGTGGTTTACTGTGTCCTCAGTGTTGTCAGTGACCCACTGCAAGACTTTGTTTACATCAGCTTGGTGGTTTACTGTGTCCTCAGTTTGTCAGTGACCCACTGCAAGACTTTGTTTACATCAGCTTGGTGGTTTACTGTGTCCTCAGTGTTGTCAGTGACCCACTGCAAGACTTTGTTTACATCACCTTGGTGGTTTACTGTGTCCTCAGTGTTGTCAGTGATCCACTGCAAGACTTTGTTTACATCACCTTGGTGGTTTACTGTGTCCTCAGTGTTGTCAGTGACCCACTGCAAGACTTTGTTTACATCAGCTTGGTGGTTTACTGTGTCCTCAGTGTTGTCAGTGACCCACTGCAAGACTTTGTTTACATCACCTTGGTGGTTTACTGTGTCCTCAGTGTTGTCAGTGACCCACTGCAAGACTGTTTACATCAGCTTGGTGGTTTACTGTGTCCTCAGTGTTGTCAGTGACCCACTGCAAGACTGTTTACATCAGCTTGGTGGTTTACTGTGTCCTCAGTGTTGTCAGTGACCCACTGCAAGACTTTGTTTACATCAGCTTGGAGGTTTACTGTGTCCTCAGTGTTGTCAGTGGACCCACTGCAAGACTTTGTTTTTCATCAGCTTGGAGGTTTACTGTGTCCTCAGTGTTGTCAGTGACCCACTGCAAGACTTTGTTTACATCACCTTGGTGGTTTACTGTGTCCTCAGTGTTGTCAGTGACCCACTGCAAGACTTTGTTTACATCAGCTTGGTGGTTTACTGTGTCCTCAGTGGTTGACACTCATACAGAGTCTAGTATCCTCAGCAAAGCATCATACAGTGCTATGATTTATGTCTCAGTTTATGTGGGATATGAGAATGAGGAAGAGAACAGTGACCAGTACTGTGTCTTATGGAACAGAGCTTCTCACTATGGCAGCCTCTGATTTCACTCTTTTCACTGTTACATCCTGGGCTCTGTTTCTGCCCACTTTAACAGTTATTTTTTCCACGCATTTTCTGATGCTATGATCACACTTTCTAAAGGTTTTTCCAAGATCTGTGTACACTACATCTACATTCTGTTTGTCTTCCAATGCATCTGAGACTATGTAATGGTCAGGTAATTGCTAGAGGCAGGATTGCTAATCTTTCTGTGTCATGGCAGGTAAATCTGACAAGCTTCTTACATTCACTGTGCATTCATCTTCACTTTCCCATGTGCTTCTAAATAGTTCTTAATCCTGTAATATTTCCTTACCAACATATGAAGCCTGGTCTGAGACCGAGCCCTTAGGAAGGTAATACTCAGGAACACTAACACTTTCTTACCTAGGAGGCCTTGTCTGAGACCGAGCCCTGGGGAAGGTAATACTCAGGAACACTAACACTTTCTTACCTAGGAGGCCTGGTCTGAGACCGAGCCCTGGGGAAGGTAATACTCAGGAACACTAACACTTTCTTACCTAGGAGGCCTGGTCTGAGACAGAGCCCTGGGGAAGGTAATACTCAGGAACACTAACACTTTCTTACCTAGGAGGCCTGGTCTGAGACCGAGCCCTGGGGAAGATAATACCCAAAACCACTAACACTTTCCAACCTAGGAGGCCTGGTCTGAGACCGAGCCCTGGGGAAGATAATACCCAGGACCACTAACACTTTCCAGCCTAGGAGGCCTGGTCTGAGACCGAGCCCTGGGGAAGATAATACCCAGGACCACTAACTTTCCAACCTAGGAGGCCTGGTCTGAGACCGAGCCTTGGGGAAGATAATACCCAGGACCACTAACACTTTCCAACCTAGGAGGCCTGGTCTGAGACCGAGCCCTGGGGAAGATAATACCAGGACCACTAACACTTTCCAGCCTAGGAGGCCTGGTCTGAGACCGAGCCCTGGGAAAGATAATACCCAGGACCACTAACACTTTCCAACCTAGGAGGCTTGGTCTGAGACCGAGCCCTGGGGAAGATAATACCCAGGACCACTAACACTTTCCAACCTAGGAGGCCTGGTCTCAGACCGAGCCCTGGGGAAGATAATACCCAGGACCACTAACACTTTCCAGCCCAGGAGACCTGGTCTGAGACCGAGCCCTGGGGAAGATAATACCCAGGACCACTAACACTTTCCAGCCTAGGAGACCTGGTCTGAGGCCGAGCCCTGGGGAAGATAATACCTAGAACTACTAACAGATAACATCTGTCGCTTTACCTGTTTCATTTGTTTCCCCTGTCGCATCACCTGATCAGTTCTGGATGCCCCTCAGAGCTTCGGGGAAATCAGGAACTCTC
Organism: Cherax quadricarinatus; assembly: GCF_026875155.1. Lineage (NCBI taxonomy): Eukaryota > Metazoa > Arthropoda > Malacostraca > Decapoda > Parastacidae > Cherax > Cherax quadricarinatus. Next base: position 3,316,668 of record NC_069429.1, on the reverse strand, counting down.
GCACCAGGAGGCAATTCGTGGAAAGCAATCAGTATAATCCACTTGCCCTGAGGAGGCCAGCGCCCTAGAATTGTACAAGCCAATTGTCCACTCACTGAGGTCTGTTCTGAGGTGTTTTGGAGGTCACTGAGGTCCACTGGACCTCGTGGGGTGGGGTCAGGACTACCTTTGGGAGGTATTTTTAGGATCTTGCACCAACAACCTGATTGATCAGCCCCTCTCAAGTGTTATATATTGTTTTAACCCTTCAGAGGGCGATTTCTGATACATTAGAATTTCAAATTGAACTCCCTAGAGTGGATAGAATATCTCAATATAAATTGAATGAGGCCATATAAATGGAATTCTGATGGTTAGTTTTCGAGCAATTGCTAATCTGCGAAAGGCAGAAATACTCGCCCATGCCCGAAATAGGGAGTATAAATTTGAATGTTGCAAACTTGCAGTTGTTAATAAAACACCCAATAACTATTTTTAAAAATTATTATACAAACATACAATATCAAAAACATCAACAGAACTTGTATGAAAACATTTTGTAAGCATTAGAAAAATATAAAAATGAAACAAATAGCAACAAGGACACATTGCAAAGGTATAAAACTTTCAAGTTCCATATTCTGAGATTCGCGAGGAAGAGCAATCATTCTATATCATTCATGATCATATGCTGGCAAAGGGTCATTTTGAAGGTCAACCTGAGACCACTGAGGTTCACCTTGAAGAGCAAGATCTTCAGAAATATCTTCCTCATCAGGGTACTCCAAGATCGTAATGCTTTTCTTTTTCTTGACTAATTTCTGCTTTTTGACTGGCCTTCTTCCTCCTCATCATCACTTGACACCTCTGCATCCAGTGGCAAGTATTCATCACCACTATCAAGCAATTCTGGGTCATCTACCTCTGGTTCTGAGTCAGTCATCCAAATTGCAGACATACTATTTGACCTGGTGTTGGAGGGCTCCCCATAAAACAATTTCTCATTGATCTGGAAGGACAATAAAAACGTTCTGTATACATCCAGACCGCTACAGAATTCATATATGCAGTAGAATTTTTTTTATAAATATTTATTTTACTGAAAGTGGACTATGTCACTACAAGGGCAGAGGCAGACCTGCCCTTCTTTTGTTGCACTTTTTTCAACTGCATGCTACACTCACATTATGCTTCACACGGACTTTATGTATATATCAAAATGTGCCTAAACTACTCATGTATCCACTAAACACAACAATCAGCCTGGTGGCTTATAAGCTCCCGCTAACAACGGAGAGCACGGTCTATTCACGGCGGGTGGAAACTATTCGACACTTATCCTTACACTCTGTGTCACTGTCCCAGCAGCAAATAGGACTGGGTGTTATCGACTGGTTGTGGGTCGCATCCTGGGGGACAAAGATAAGGACCCCAATGGAAATAGAGTTATGACAGTCCTCATGACGCACTGACTTACTGGGTTATCGTGCTAACCTCCGTGGTTAAAAACCGAACGAAATCTTTCTTATCTACGACATAGAGGGTAAAACCAAAATTTAGTGCACATAGATGGTTAAAACCACTTGGCGACGCAGCCACGTGTTTACATTTTCTCTCAACCATGGGAAGCGGCAAAGCCATACACCTAGCTGAAGAGATCAGGGAAGGCTTTGATTGGTCTTAATTAAAGAAGGTATCTCAGTATGCAGGCGAGTACTATGACACGCACAAACTTGCACGTGTTTAAAGGCAGACGTATCTGCCTCTGCCCCTCAAAGGGGACCTCGTGGGGTGGGGTTAGGACTACCTTTGGAAGGTATTTTTAGGATCTTGCAGCAAAAACCTGATTGATCAACCCTTCTCAAGTGTTATATATTGTTTTAAGTCCAACCAGACAAGACTGGCCCAATGCCTGGCTATGTTACCTTTACCTTTGATGAGTTTCGAGAGTTTTCTACTTTCTCAGGCCGGTCCTGGGCCTGGCTTTGTCTGTTCAACTAGGTTATTGCTGCTGATGATCCGCTGCCCCACATATCCATCACAGCCTGGTTGATCTGGCACCAGGTGAAGATACTTGAAAAGACTTCTACACTTGTCCCAGCAGTGTTTCTGATATCTTCTGGTAAGATGTTGAGTAATCTGTAGTCACGAATGTTGATACAATGTTCTCTTATTGTACCCATGGTGCTCCTGCTTTTATCTGGGTTTATTTTGCATTTCCTCCCATATATCTCACTCCAGTATGCTGGTATGGCAGTGTGCAGATTTGGGACTAGTCCCTCGAATACTTTCCAGGTATCTCCTCTGCTCCAGTGAGTACATATTTAGGATTTTACGGCGTTACCAGTATTTAAATGCTGGACCATAAATGACCACTGTATATGTTCCAGCTCTGATATCTCTTCCAGCGAGAGCAGGAAAACCTTTCGAAACCCATCAAAATTATATGAGGATAACCCACTTGTTAAAGCCTCAGCCTTGCGTGACTTAATATTACAAGATACTTACAAGATACTCAGTGTATTGTTATTCATTCTATCACAACCGCCCCTGTAACTTCAGTCATGCACCTGAATTATAGGGAACTGCTGAAATTCCGCAAACTGTATTCTCAGGAACGTAGGCGAGAAGGATTCATCATAATTTACATCTGGAAATTCCTTGAGAGACAGGCTCCAAATCTACACTGAAATCACTTCCTACGAGAACAAGACGGTAGACGATGCACAGAATACATCTGGACATACTTATGCCCAAGGTATTCTCGTATACCCCTGTAGCATCATAACATCAATGGTACATAATACCGACAAGTTGAAGTATTAGACAAAAATACAAAAACTTAAGCTAAGGGACTGATTACCTCACCTTCAACCTCTTCAGTCTTTTTTGTCCCTGTATTGTGTTGATAAAGGTACGGGTTGGCGAAACGTCTAACATTATAAAGATACCCTGTATGAGCCTAGCTCCTCTTGTGCTAAGTTTGATCAGGTAAATGATCTATGTTTCTAGTTAAGCTAAAACATCTTGAGGTCAAGAAGTTAGTTGTTGGAGCATCTTGAGGTCAGGAAGTTAGTTGTTGGGGCATCTTGAGGTCAGGAAGTTAGTTGTTGGAGCATCTTGAGGTCAAGAAGTTAGTTGTTAGGGCATCTTGAGGTCAGGAAGTTAGTTGTTAGGGCATCTTGAGGTCAGGAAGTTAAGAAGGAGGGAGGATCATCTGCCAGCCATCGACGCAAGAGAGTGAGACTTGAGGAGATCACCCTGCTAGACGTCAGCAGGTTAGGGGGGAGGGAGGAAGTATTTTGCACCCTGCGAGACGTCAGCAACAGCCGCTGTGACAATATTGGCCAAGTTGTTCGGGAAATACCGCCTACCATCCCTCGTTCCTTCCCTCCTTCCTACCTCAGCCCCGTCCTCTGATACTCCCTACCCTCTCACTCCCGCCCTGCCTTCCCTAATATCTCCCTCCTTCCTTTTATTCTCGGTAATACCACCGCCTCCGCCACCCCCTCCCTCCCTCCCTCCTTCCTCTTTTTCTTTCATCTTTCTCACTATACCTTGGGTTGTGGACCAGTGGACGGTGCTCCATCTGTATGCTGTCTTGTGTTGTTCCAGGCTGGAGTGTGGCTGTCAGAACTGATCCTTGGACACTTCTTGTCTGCTTCACTTGTTGACACCTCTCTCTCCATCACTCAGGGATCCGACTGTGCGTAGATGCCTTCGATAGTTAGTCGAGACGCCCCACGAAGTCGTAATAACACTTTTTCGTGAGTCGAGGGTTAGGACTTCACTAGCGTCGACCATCAGTTGTAAGGGACTTCATCGTAACCTCGTTGAAGCCGATCCACCAAGGCCTGATATTGGGTTATCCGGAATTCCATTGTATAACTCAGGTCACAGTTGTGATCCAGCTAACCTTCCTGGAGTACAGAGATAGCCTAGTGTATCTTATGTAGGCCAGCTGTCCAGTGCGTTAACGCACTGTCGTGAGTTTAGAACTCCTTGCCAGGTCAAACTTCAGTTCGATCCCTGATTTGGGCCTATGTTTCGGTACTTCCCTGGGTCTCCGTGATCAGGATATTGGTTATTTATTGGAGCAGAGTTCTGGGGGTCAACGCCACTCGCGGCCCGTCTGTGACAGCCTTCCTTAGGTCAGTGTCCAGGATGCGACCCACAACCAGTCACTAAACCAGGTACCATTTACTGATTTGGGAACATGAAAAGGTGGAAAGAACACGTCCAATGTTTCTTCTGGTGGGATCGAACCCAGGCCTCACGTGTCGAAGCGAGAGTCGTTACCCCAGGTCACCAGAGTACCGTTTCAGGTTCAGTATTCTCCTGACAACCCAACTTCTGCAGTGAGCTCTGAGGAAGGAGAGAGATGGAAGCCTTTTCCTTCTCATGCTTGGCTTCCTGTGAGGAATTAGAAACATGCACAACATATGGGTACCTTTAATTGTAGACTACAATTAAAGATACCCAGATGTTATACAGATGTCTTGTCGGTATTATATACCATTTATGTACAACTAGGCTTCCTGTATCTGGTCTTCGGGTGTGGGCGCCTCTCCTGGACAGCGACTTCTTTCCCTGTCCTCTTGTGGTCAAGAACAAAATGGCACAATACCGTGACTGGAGCAGTACATAAATATGTTAAGTAAAAGAACACAAGTGCAACTAATACATTTTATTGTGGCAACGTTTCGCTCCCCACGAGCTTTGTCAAGCTGCTACAGCTTGGGGAGCGAAACGTTGCCACAATAAAATGTCACATTAGTTGCACCTATGTCCTTTTATCTAACATATTGTGGGTAACTCGACCAATATTGATACAATACACAACCCGCACAAAAGAGAACGAAACATGAGTCAGTTCATACTTCAAGGGTAAAGGTGTTTACTCATGGGTGGCTCTGTGATCATTGGTGAAGACTCTTATTGTGCACGGGTACCAAGAAAGTGCTCTGTGTTCACTGTAGAGCTCCCTGCATTGCTCACTGTAGTTGTCGTGATGGCCGGTTTAATTGGTGCCCGGTTCACTGTCTGCCCTGATCCAGTATGATTATGTCCAGTCGGTGGTTCAGAAGACCCAGGAGTGATTGATGTACCTTCACACGTGGGACAAGAATGTGGAGTTCTGTTGGTGCCTGGATTATGTTGGTGTTCCGGGCTATGTCGGTGACTGGGCCATGTTGGTGTTCCGGCTGTGTCGGTGCCTGGGCCATGTTGGTGTTCCAGACTATGTCGGTGCCTGGGCCATGTTAGGGCCCGGGGGAAATAAAGGGTTTTGATGCTGAGGTAAAGGCTCTGTATGAGAATTCGTGGCCCACCATGGTTTGCCTGCATGGCCCAAATTTTGCCCAGGGTAGCAGGTTCAACTCGCCCCTCCCCCCCTCCACCAAACACAATTTGCCAGCACACCAAATCATTTTTTACGAAATTAAACAAAAGTTTATGCCGGGGATTTTTCCCAAAAGCAGTAATTTTCACTAAGATGTAGGGGGAGCCACATTCGTTTTTTCCCATCATTACCTTTTTTTTTTATTTCCATTTTTTATCCTCATTCTTCCTCCATCATTCTGTTCTCTTTCGAGAGGTTCGACCATTATGCTTCTTCCTTTTTCTATTATTTATTTTTTTTTTATCGCCGCCTTTTTTTTCGTTTTCCCCTATTCAGTATTCATTTTTTTTTTATTTTCTATGTTTCCCCTTTCTTTATCATGTTTCTCTCTTCTTGTAGTGTTTTCATTTTACGGTTTTTTTTCCCTTTGGTTCAGTAATTTTTCGTTTAGGGTTTCATTCTTTCCCCCTTCTTTTTTTTTTTTTATATTTCTCTTCTTCATTTTACTTCTTTCTTTCCCCCTATACCTCCCCTTTCCTTTTCCATCTCTTTCCCTCTTCCCCCCCTTTACTTTGTTTTTCATCTCAAGTATTCCTCCCTTCGATTTCCCCCAGATCTCTTTCCCCTCTTATTCCTCCCCTTTCATTTTAAATTTTTCGCCTTTTTAATAAAACTTTTTTATTCCATTTTCTTTATCCCTAACTTTATTACCCTGTCTTTCTCCTTCTTATGGCTGTGGTTATACCATGGTGTGTGTGTGGGTGTTGTGTGTTGTGTCGGGTGTGTGGGTGTGTGTGGTGGTGTGTTTTGTAGGTGTGTGTAGTGTGTGTGTTGTGGTGTGTTGTGTTAATGTTGTGTGTGTGTACTGGATTCGGTGTTTTGTTGTGTGTGTGTGTGTGGGTTGTTGTGTGTAGTTTGTAGTGTTGTGTGGTGTGGTTGGTGGTGTGTGTACTGTGTATGCGGGGTGTGTATGGTGTGTGGTGTGTGTGTGGGGTGGTGTGTTTGTCATTAGGGGGTATGGAAAGTAAAAGGGGGATAATTTGGGGCATCTGGGGGGTAAAGGGATGGGGAGGCGAGGTGGTTAGGTAATGATTACGAGGGAGGTAAAGTGAGTCACTGGGGAAACAAACCTTCACCTCTCATTACTCTACCCACCACACTACTCACCCTCTCACTACTTTAACTAAACATAATAAAATATAAAAAAATAGAAATACAATAACGGGGACAGTGAATATTACTATTCTACTCAAATGCACTTTATTATTAAGTCCTTGTACAATAATATATTTGGGAACAGGAGAACATTATTGTGGTTTAGATAAATGGGATGGTATGTATAAGCAGTGAGACAGGGAACACAATCAACTTGACGAAAATGAATATAACTTACAATATGGTTCAGAGAATGGTTCATCACAGGAACTAAGCCACAGGTCCCAAGACCTACACAGCACGAGTACAGCACCAAGCCAGTACTCTGCCCATTGTCTCCAACAGTCTCGTCCAGAGACTTCAGCAGCCTTCTCCCGAGCCCTGCACCCCAGCAGCAACTCCGCTCGAAGTCTCTCTGCTCAGAGCTCTGCACCCAGGCCAGAGCTCTGCACGAATCTCCTCTGCTCGGCTGTTCCTTGGGCTTATATGGTGGTCCAAGCACACCCCACAATTGGGTGTGCGCCACGTGTTATGACCTGACGCCGAGGTCTGACGCCGTCAAGAACAAAAGACCTCAGACGTGGGCATGGCTACCCGACATTTGCCAAGGCAGGTGTGACCATATAATTGGTTAAATTAGGTCTTCCCAGAGACCTCACAAGCCCAGCTGAACTACATCACAGTGTGTAGTGTGTGTAGTGTGTGTGTGTGTGTGTGTGTGTGTGTGTAGTATGTGTGGTTGTGTGTGTGTAGTATGCGTGTGTGTGTGTAGTATGTGTGTAGTGTGTAGTGTGTGTGTAGTGTGTTGTGTGTGTGTAGTGGTGTGTGTGTGTGTGTAGTGTGTATGTGTGTGTAGTGTGAGTGTGTGTGTGTGTGTAGTGTTTGTGTGTGTGTGTGTGTGTGTGTGTGTGTAGTGTGTGTAGTGTGTGTGTAGTGTGTGTGTGTGTGTAGTTGTGTAGTGTGTGTGTGTGTAGTGTCTATAGTGTGTGTGTGTGTAGTGTGTGAAAGTTTGTGTGTGTGTGCATGTAGTGTGTGTGTGTGTGTGTGTGTGTGTGTGTAGTGTGTGAAAGTTTGTGTGCGTGTGTTGTGTGTGTGTGTGTGTTGTAGTGTCTCTAGTGTGTGTGTGTGTGTAGTGTGTGAAAGTTTGTGTGCGTGTAGTGTGTGTGTGTGTGTGTGTGTGTGTATGTGTAGTGTGAGTTTGTGTACTCACCTAGTTGAGGTTGCAGGGGTCGAGTCCAAGCTCCTGGCACCGCCTCTTCACTGGTCGCTACTAGATCACTCTCCCTGAACCGTGGGCTTCATCATACCTCTGCTTAAAGCTATGTATGGATCTTGCCTCCACTACATCGCTTCCCAAACTATTCAACTTCCTGACTACTCTGTGGCTGAAGAAGTACTTCCTAACATCCCTGTGATTCATCTGTGTCTTCAACTTCCAACTGTGTCCCATCTCTGGACACAGCAACAAGGGGACACAGTTGGAAGTTGAAGACACATGTGTGTAGTTGTGTGTGTGTGTCTGGTATGTGAGTGTGTCTGGTATATGAGTGTGTGTGTGTCTGTGTCTAGTATGTGTGTGTGTGTAGTGTGTGTCATCACCTAATTGTGGTTGCAGGGGTAGAGTCCAAGCTCTTGGCCCCGCCTCTTCACTGATCGCTACTAGGCTCTCTCTCTGCTTCCTCAGCTTTGTCATGCCTCGTCTTAAAGCTATGTATGGTTCCTGCATCCACTACATCACTTGCTAGGCTATGCCACCTCCTGACGACTCTGAAGAAATACTTCTTAACGTCCCTGTGACTTGTCTGAGTTTTCAGCTTCCAATTGTGACCTCTTGTTTCTGTGTCCCCTCTCTGGAACATCCTGTCTCTGTCCACCTTGTCTATTCCACACATTATTTTGTATGTTATCATGTCTCCCCTGACCCTCCTGTCCTCCAGTGTTGTCAGTCCGATTTCCCTCAACCTTTCTTCGTAGGACATTCCCCTGAGGACTTTTGTGCTCTCTCTAATTTCTTGACGTGCTTGACCAGGTGTGGATTCCAAACTGGTGCTGCATACTCCAGTATGGGCCTGACATACACGGTGTACAGTGTCTTGAATGATTCCTTACTAAGGTATCGGAACGCTATTCTCAGGTTTGCCAGGCGCCCATATGCTGCAGCAGTTATCTGGCTGATGTGTGCCTCCGGAGACATGTTCGGTGTTATGGTCACCCCAAAATCTTTCTGTTTGAGTGAGGTTTGCAGCCTTTGTCCACCTAGCCTATACTCTGTCTGCAGTCTTCTTTGCCCTTCCCCAATCTTCATGACTTTGCATTTGCGAGGGTTGAATTCGAGAAGCCAATTGCTGGACCACGTGTCCAGCCTATCCAGGTCTCTGTGTAATCCTGCCTGATCCTCACCCGATTTAAGCCTAATTAGCTTCACATCATCTGAGAACAGGGACACTTCAGAGTCTATCCCTTCCATCATGTCATTAACATATATAAAAAATAGCACTGGTCCTAGGACTGACCCCTGTGGGACCCCGCTCGTCACAGGCGCCCACTGTGATACCTCATCACGTACCATGACTCGTTGTTGACTCTGTGTCAATATTCTCTGATCCATTGCAGTGCCCTTCCTGTTATACGTGCCTGATCCTCCAGCTTTTGTACTAATCTCCTGTGAGGAACTGTGTCGCAGGCCTTCCTGCAGTCCAGGAAAATGCAGTCAACCCACCCCTCTCTCTCGTGTCTTCTGTTACCTTGTCATAAAACTCCAGAAGGTTTGTGATACACACACACACTAGCGTGGGTCCGTGGGGTCAAGACGTGGGTAACAAGGCTCCGAGATCCTTAGCGTTTTAAGGCGTGCAATAACAGTTAGTAATCAGTGGTAATGGAACGTCAGTGAACAATACTACGAGTGATAATTAAAGTTATTAGTTAAAGAAAGTGAGAGGAAAGCTGAAATCACAATATTTCAAAGCATAAACCGTTGGGGGTCTTAGGCGCTGTTGCCACATTGGTAGCGGTAGGCCTGAAGAAGTGACGTCACGACAAGTTGTGTGCCATTATACATATAAACTGAAGTGTATATAATGTGAAGTGTATACTATCATCAGTGAAGAGTGAAATCGCGTGAGGAAGCGGGATGTATGAGAATATTTTGGTTATAATCATCACGGGTGAGGATCTCCAAAATAGGGATTTAAGGCCTATGTACGACGACTTCGTCATCAGCTGGCAACTGTCACCACAAGTTTATTCGCCTATTTGTGGTTTGCATGTTCACGGCCCTGGCTGGCCTTGCATACTGTTTGATACTGGTCACTCACTCCTGCAAGCTATTACCAGAATTAGAATAGAAATAGCATAGACATAGAGAATATAGTGTTGACGAGTGTGAGAAGGTAGGTGGGACAAGTTTTTAAGGGCAAACATTTGTAAGACGGTGCTAGGGTCAGGTCCCAGGAGGGTTGTGTCAGGTCACAAGAAGTTGGCCAGTCATTAACCGCACAAGCCCTCTCTCACACACACACACACACACACACACACACACACACACACACACACACACACACACACACACACACACTCACACACACACACACACATATGCACACACGCACACAGGCTGTGTTACTACCAGTAGTTATTAGCAGTAAGAATACTTAGGAAGTCCTCTCTCAATGTGAACAAGGAAAATTATAATAACCACAACAATTAATACGTAAATCCAGAAAGGGCAATAAGTGGAGAGAGTAGATAAATTGGGAAAGATAAATGAGACTAAATTTGTGCCTACACGACGGATCTTCAACCACACAACCTACCCCCCCCCTAACCCTCCCTCCCTCACACACAAGCACACACACAAGGGTAGACACACACACACACACACACACACACACACACATACATACACACACACACATACATACATAAAAAACATACACATACATACATAAACACATACACACACACACACAAAACGCAAACACACACACACACATATATACACACACACACACACACACCACCAACACACCACCCCCACACACACACCACACACACACACCACACACACACACCACACACACACACCACACCACACACCACACACACACACCACACACACCACACACACACACCACACACACACACCACACACACACACCACACACACACACCACACACAACCACACACACACCTCACCACACACACCACACACACAAACCAACACACCAACACCACACCCACACACACACACCACACACACACCCCACACACACAAAACCCCACACACACCACACCCACACCACACACACCAACAAAACACACACCACACACCACACACACACCCACACACACACCACACACACCACACCACACCACCCCACACCACACACACCACACACACACACACCACACACCACACACCACCAAAACACACACCACACACACACACACACACCACACATACACACCCCACACATACACAACCCCACACACACACACCACACACACAAAACAACCACACACACACCCCACACCACACCACACACACACACACACACCACCACACACACACACCACACACACACACCACACACACCACACACACACACACCACACACCCCACACACACACCCACCACACACACACCACACACCACACACACCCACCACACACCCCCACACCCCACCACACACACACCACACACACACCCACCACACACAACCAACATACCCCCCACACACCACACCACACACACCACCACCACCACACACCACACAACACCGCACACACGCACATACACACACACACACCCACACACCCTCCACCCCTTGACCCAAACACTTGACACAAACACGTACCCCCCCTCCCTAACCACCTTCCCCCTTCCCTAACCACCTCACCTTAGCCACCTACCCCTCCCCCCCAAACCCTAACCCCTCCCAAACCGTCTAAACCCCCAACTACCTCCCTCCCGCCAATAACCATCCTCCCCCTCGCCCATAACCATCCACCCCTCTCTCCCCCAAACCATCTAACCTCCTTCCCCAACTATCTCTACCCCTCCAATAACCATCCTCTCCCCCCCCACAACCATCCATCCCCTCTCCTAAAACCCTCTATTCCCCTCCCCTAACCAGGATGAGGGACAAGGGGGTCGAAGGACGAATCTGGAGGGAGGGAAAGGGAGGGAGAGCTCAAAAAAAGGGAGGAAGACTGGGGAAGGAGACTAGATGAGCTGGGAAAAGGGAAAATCGAAGAGAGGTTAGCAGCAGAATGCAGAAGGTGGAAACAACAGGCCACCAGCAGCAGAAATCAAGATAGAGAGATTACAAGAGGAGCTGGACATCTGAAAAAAGCACAGAGACAAAGATATTACAGAAGTAGCATCGGCAGTGGCTACATCAAACACAGACAACAGGTCTGAAGGAAGCATGGAAAATAACTGTATGCAGAGGTCCTGTCAAACCCACATGGGGCCAAAACAAAAACAGGGAGCACACTAGGACAGAATGAGAGGTTGGAAGACATTGAAGGAACTAGGACATGTGCAAGGACTTACCAGATACCTGTGGGGCCAGGAGCAGGTGAGCAGGAAGGATAAACAAGAAGCATAGGGGCCATAACTAGGGAAGGGACTGAAGGAACACTCCTCGGAAGGAACTAAACACAGAGGATGCAATTGGGAGCACAGTGGGAGGTGGGAAAAGGGAGGGGATCCGTGTTTTTCTAGGGCTAGACGAAGCTAAAGGGGAAACTTATGATAAAAGAAAGCAGGAGGAGAAAAAGCGATTGAAGATATCATGAGGTGATAGGCGAGGGGGACATGAAACCCAAGGGGGCAAATTTTCGGAGAATTGGGGGGTTCCAAAGAAAAGGAATTGGGCTTCTCAAAGTAATTTTCAAGGCAGAATCAAACCCCAACCATGATCCTGCAGGAGAAAGCACTGCTGAGAGGCAAGCAGGGGTTCCGGAGTGTGTACCCGATCGAGACAGAACACAGGACGAGAGGAAGACAATGAAAGAGAGAGGGTTCAAAACGAAAGGAGGAATGGGGAGGAAATGAAAAGGAGAGCAGAATAACCCAGGATCAAAAGGAAGGACAAGCGCACCCCCCCGAAACACCTGCAGAAGGACTCCAGCCACGACACCCCCAAGGCAACTGAACAATCCAAACCAACCATCACACACCGATCCCTCTGTTTCCAACCCCCGCACCACAGTTACAGTATTAGAACAGAAGTGAAGGTTTGGTACACAAAGCAGATGGATTAACGAGTAAACAAGAGAATGGCAAGAAATCAAAGGAAGTCCCAGACATCATAGGTAAGAAACAAAGCTCACGGAGACAAAAACAGATGCAATCTTCCCCCCAGGAACCAATCATGAGGAAAGATAAAGGGGGCGGGGGGGAAGGGGGTTCTCTGCCGTAAAACAGAGGGAATTTTAGAAAATGGAAGGAAAGAGAGAGGGAGGGGACAAAATAGCAGGTACCCTTTCAGTCTGGGGAACACAAAGGGGTCATTGCATTGTAAAAATCCACCACAGAACTGCAGGGGGCCCAAGAGAGGAATTGAAGAGAGAAACGAGAAATGGTGGAACATTTGCTGGGGTGGAAAGAAGAGCTCACTCCAGCAGAGAAAAATTTCGGTTAGGGGGGATTTCAACCAGGGGGAGTTTGACGGGGAAAAACCTGGAGCCCATGGGGGTCCCAAAACAGGAGGCCAGGATGTTGGCGGGGTCGGAAAAACCTCAGCCCCAAAATTTTAAAGGGACACTCCCAGAGTGAAGGGGAGGATGAACCAGCAAGTTTGGACCTTGTGTCACCTGGGCAGCTCAGATATTGAGGACATCAAGTATGAAATCCCCTAGGAGCTAGCGACCACGTGGTTTGGCTTTTAATACAAAATAGACCTGCAACTGGAAGGGAAAAACGGAGTTGAATGGGAAAACCTGGGCTATAAAAAGGGGAAAATAGGGTTAAGAACTGCCTGCGGGAGGTCCAGTGGGAAAGGAACTGGCAGGGAAAACCAGTAAAATGAAATGTTGGGAAAATGTCAACAAAATGCAAGGAGGCAGTGGAAAGGTTTATTCCCAAGGGCAACAGTAACAACGGAAGACCAGAGCGAGCCCCTGGTTTACCCGACGGTGTAAGGAGGCAAAAACAAAGTGCAATAGAGAATGGAAAAAGTACAGAAGGCAGAGAACACACGAAAATAGGGAGATCAGTCGCAGAGCCAGTAATGAGTACGCACAGGTAAGGAGGGAGGCCCAGCGACAGTATGAAAATGACATAGCATCGAGAATCAAGACTGACCCGAAACTCTTGTATAGCCACATCAGGAGGAAGGCAACAGTCAAAGACCAGGTGATCAGATTAAGGACAGAAGGTGGAGAACTCACAAGAAATGATCAGGAGGTATGTGAGGAGCTGAACAGGAGATTTAAGGAAGTTTTACAGTAGAGACAGGAAGGGCTGTGGGAAGACAGCACAGAAGGGAACATCAAGAGGGAATATACCAACAAGTGTTGGATGACATACGAACAACTGAGGAGGAGGTGAAGAAGCTTTTAAGTGACCTTGACACCTCAAAGGCGATGGGACTGGACATCTCCCCATGGGTCCTTAGAGAAGGAGCAGAGATGCTGTGCGTGCCTCTAACCACAATCTTCAACACATCCCTTGAAACTGGGCAACTACCTGAGAAATGGAAGACAGCTAATGTAGTCCTCATATTTAAGAAAGGAAACAGAAACGAGGCACTAAACTACAGACCTGTGTCTCTGACATGTATTGTGTGCAAAGTCATGGAGAAGATTATCATGAGGAGAGTGGTCGAACACCTGGAAAGGAACAAGATTATAAATGAAAACCAGCATGGGTTCATGGAAGGCAAATCTTGTATCACAAACCTCCTGGAGTTTTATGACAAGGTAACAGAAGTAAGACACGAGAGAGAGGGGTGGGTAGATTGCGTTTTCCTAGACTGCAGGAAGGCCTTTGACACAGTTCCCCACAAGAGATTAGTGCAGAAGCTGGAGGATCAGGCGCACGTAAAAGGGAGGGCACTGCAATGGATAAGGGAATACCTGACAGGGAGGCAGCAACGTAGTCATGGTACGTGAAGAGGTATCACAGTGGGCGCCTGTTACGAGCGGGTCCCACAGGGGTCAGTTTAGGACCAGTGCTATTTTTGATATATGTGAACGACATGATGGAAGGAATAGGACTCTGAAGTGTCCCTGTTCGCAGACGACGTGAAGTTGATGAGAAGAATTAAATCGGACGAGGATGAGGCAGGACTGCAAAGAGACCGGGACAGGCTGGACATGTGGTCCAGCAACTGGCTTCTCGAATTCAATCCAGCAAATGCAAAGTCATGAAGATTGGGGAGGGGCAAAGAAGACCGCAGACAGAGTATAGGCTAGGTGGACAAAGACTACAGACCTCACTCAGGGAGAAAGACCTTGGGGTGACCATAACACCGAGCACATCACCGGAGGCACACATCAACCAAATAACCGCTGCAGCATACGGGCGCCTGGCAAACCTGAGAATAGCGTTCCGATACCTTAATAAGGAATCGTTCAAGACACTGTACACTGTGTATGTTAGGCCCATGCTGGAGTATGCAGCACCAGTCTGGAACCCACACCTGGTCAAGCACGTCAAGAAGTTAGAGAAAGTACAAAGGTTTGCAACAAGGCTAGTCCCAGAGCTCAAGGGAATGTCATACGAGGAAAGGTTAAGGGAAATCGGACTGACGACACTGGAGGACAGAAGGGTCAGGGGAGACATGATAACGACATACAAGATACTGCGGGGAATAGACAATGTGGACAGAGATAGGATGTTCCAGAGAGGGGACACAGAGACAAGGGGTCACAACTGGAAGCTGAAGACTCAGACGAGTCACAGGGATGTTAGGAAGTATTTCTTCAGTCATAGAGTTGTCAGCAAGTGGAATGGCCTAGCAAGTGAAGTTGTGGAGGCAGGAACCATACATAGTTTTAAGAAGAGGTATGACAAAGCTCAGGAAGCAGAGAGAGAGAGGATCCAGTAGCGATCAGTGAAGAGGCGGGGCCAGGAGCTGAGTCTCGACCCCTGCAACCACAATTAGGTGAGTACAATTAGGTGAGTACACACACTGTGTGTGTGTGTGTGTGTGTAGTATGTGTGTGATATATGTGTATGTAGTGTGTGTGTA
Organism: Cherax quadricarinatus; assembly: GCF_026875155.1. Taxonomy (NCBI): domain Eukaryota; kingdom Metazoa; phylum Arthropoda; class Malacostraca; order Decapoda; family Parastacidae; genus Cherax; species Cherax quadricarinatus. The sequence goes on along the minus strand of NC_069429.1, from coordinate 3,300,986 downwards.
TGTAGTGTGTGTGTGTGTATGTGTCGTATGTGTGTGTGGTATGTGTGTGTGTGTGTGTGTGTGTGTTGTGTGTGTGTGTGGTGTGTGTGTGTGTGTGTAGTGTCTGTACTGTGTGTAGTGTCTGTAGTGTGTGTGTGTGTGCAGTATGTGTATGTGTAGTGTGTCTCTCCAGAGGTAGGGATTCAGCTCCTGGCCCCGTCTCCTAGATCACCTTGATGGTCATCACAGACTTCTGGTTACCTGGAGGTTACCTGGAGGTTATTCCGGGGATCAACGCCCCGCGGCCCGGTCCACGACCAGGCCTCCCGATGGATCAGGGCCTGATCAACTAGGCTGTTACTGCTGGCCGCACGCAGTCCGACGTACGAGCCACAGCCCGGCTGATCCGGCACCGACTTTAGGTATCTGTCCAGCTCTCTCTTGAAGGCAGCCAGGGGTTTATTGGCAATTCCCCTAATGCTTGATGGGAGGCTGTTGAACAGTCTTGGGCCCCGGACACTTATGGTGTTTTCTCTTAGTGTACCAATGGCGCCCCTACTTTTTATTGGCGGCATTTTGCATCGCCTGACCAGTCTTTTACTTTCGTAGGGAGTGATTTCTGTGTGCAGATTTGGGACCATTCCTTCCAAGATTTTCCAAGTGTAGATTATGATATATCTCTCCCTCCTGCGTTCCAACGAGTACAAGTCAAGTGCTTCCAAGCGTTCCCAGTAGTTAAGGTGCTTGACAGAACTTATACGTGCAGTAAAGGATCTCTGTACACTCTCTAGATCTGCGATTTCACCTGCTTTGTATGGAGATGTTTTAAAGTACAGCAGTATTCCAGCCTAGAGAGAACAAGTGATTTGAAAAAGGATCATCATGGGCTTGGCATCTCTCGTTTTGAAAGTTCTCATTATCCATCCTATCATTTTCTTTGCACGTGCGATCGTGGCACTGTTGTGATCCTTGAAAGTGAGATCCTCAGACATTACTACTCCCAGGTCCCTTACATTATTTTTCCGCTCTATTGTATGGCCGGAGTCAGTAGTATACTCAGTTCTAGTTATTATCTCCTCCAGTTTTCCATAACGGAGTAGTTGGAATTTGTCCTCATTGAACATCATATTGTTTACCGTTGCCCACTGGAAAACTTTGTTTATATCTTCTTGGAGGTTAACCGCGTCCTCAGCAGATGACAGCCTCATGCAGATCCTAGTATCATCCGCAAAGGATGGTCTCTTGGCACTTATAATATCTACTCTTGAAGCTGTGTATTGAGTTTGCCTGCACCACCACTGCTGCCTCATCCAAGTCATTCCACTTTACAACCATCCTGAGACTAAAGAAATACTTCAGACATCACTATGGTTCATCAGTGTTTTTAACTTCCACCTGTGTCACCTTGATCCTGGTGCTCTTAATGCAATCTGTCTTTCAGTTCCTCTTATGATTTTGTACGTAGTAATCATGTCTCCCCTTGTCTGTCTCTCGCTTCTACAAATTCTCCCACGCCCCCACACGTACTCCCACACACACCCACACGTACTCCCACACATAAAACAGTTCCACACTTGCTGCACACAAATATCAGCCACAAAGTACCTCTCCTCACGCACTTTTCGCGCTCCCTTCTCTCACCATTCCCACCCCTTTCACACCTATTCCCGCCTTTCATGTTCATTCCTTCCCCTCTCACACCCATTCTTGCCTCTTACATCCATTCTTGCCTCTCACATCCATTCCTGCCCCTCACATCCATTCCTGCTTCTTTCACATCCCTTCCTGTCACACGCACACCCGTTCCTGTCTCTCACATCCATTCCTGCTCCTTTCACGTCCCTTTCTGTCACTCATCCATTCCTGCCTCTCACATCCATTCCTGCTCATTTCACATCCATTCCTGTCACTCACATCCATTCCTGCCTCTCACACCCATTCCTGCAATTTTCACACCTATTCTCGACTCTGTGATCTATCCTCGTCCCCTCTCACCCATTCCCGAGTCCCTTGTGGCCCATTCCTCTCACCCCTCTCTCCAGGGTCTTGCAAACTGCCTCATTAGTCTGTTGATGATTTACCTCTGGCTGGAGGGTAGTTAGTAACTAGTAATCTCCACGCTACTGATAACAATTCTAGCCCTTGGCCCTGGTGGTAGTGGTAGTAGTGGTGGTGGTAATTGGTGGTTGGTTATGTGTACTCCACTGATTCAGGTGAGGATTTATAAGTCATTGGCTAGTTAGGGTGGTCATTAGTCAGGATGGTGGTCGTTGAGGGTACTGGTAGGCTATAGTGGTGGTTGCTGGTGTCGGTGGTTGAGGGTACTGGTAGGCTCTAGTTGTGGTTGCTGGTATCGGTGCTTGAGGGTACTGGTAGGCAATAGTGGTGGTTGCTGGTGTCGGTGGTTGAGGGTACTGGTAGGCTATAGTGGTGGTTGCTGGTGTCGGTGGTTGAGGGTACTGGTAGGCTCTAGTTGTGGTTGCTGGTATCGGTGGTTGAGCGTACTGGTAGACTATAGTGGTGGTTGTTGGGAGGTATATTTTCTTGTCTTATTATGGTTGTCATAGCAAAACTTAGCAAGTCATAAGTCACCAACAGTCTGAATGGTCAGCCACTCAACACAAAAGCCGTGTCAAAGCCCTGTCCAGAAAAACCCTCGAAATATGTTAAAGGTACATGATAGGGACGAATATTCCTCCCCAGGGACGAATGTTCCTCCCCAGTGTCGAATATTCCTCCCCAGGGACGAATGTTCCTCCCCAGTGTCGAATATTCCTCCCCAGGGACGAATATTCCTCCCCAGGGACGAATGTTCCTCCCCAGTGTCGAATATTCCTCCCCAGGGACGAATATTCCTTCCCACGGACGAATTTTCCTCCCCAGGGACGAATATTCCTCCCCACGGACGAGTTCCTCCCCAGGGACGAATATTCCTCCCCACGGACGAATGTTCCTCCCAGTGACGAATATTCCTCCCCAGGGACTAACATTCCTCGCTAGGGTCGAATATTCCTCCACAGGGACGAATATTCCTCTCCAGGGACGAATGTTCCTCCCCAGTGACAAATATTCCTCCCCAGGGACTAATATTCCTCGCCAGGGTCGAATAATCCTTCCCAAGGACTAATATTCCTCTCCAGGAACGAATGCTCTTCCCCAGTGACAAATATTCTTTCCCAGGGACTAATATTCCTCGCCAGGGTCGAATAATCCTTTCCAGAGACTAATACTCCTCCCCAGGGACAAAGATTCGCACTCAAGAGACGAATATCCCTTCCCATTGGAGAATATTCCTCCTCAGGAAGCAATATTCTTTCCCAGGGAGCAGTATTTCTCCCCGAGGAGTAATATTCCTCCCAGGGAGGAATATGACTTCAAAATAGTGTATATTAAGGTAATATGGTAACTTTCCTGAACTAAGATGATAATTGTCTTGACATGACTGCCAGCCATCTCTTGTTATCATGTGTGTGTGTATTCACCTAGTTGTGGTTGCAGGGGTCGAGTCACAGTTCCTGGCCCCGCCTCTTCATTGGTCACTACTCAGTTACTCTTACTGCTCTATGAGGTTTATCGTACGTCTTCTTAAAGCTATGTATGGATCCTGCCTCCACTACATCACTTCCCAAACTATTCCACTTCCTGACGACTCTGTGACTGAAGAAATACTTCCTAACATCCCTGTGATTCACCTGTGTCTTCAACTTCCAACTGTGTCCCCTTGTTGTTGTGTCCCATCTCTGGAACATCCTGTCTCTGTCCACCTTATCGATTCCTCTCAGTATTATATGTCGTTATCATGTCTCCCCTATCTCTTCTGTCCTCCAGTGTCGTCAGGTCGATTTTCCGTAACACCTCCTCGTACGACATACCCCTTAGCTCCGGGACTAGTTTTGTTGCAAACTTTTGGAGTTCTCTAGTTTCCTTACGTGCTTGGCTAGGTGTGGGTTCCAAACTGGTGCCGCATACTCCAATATGGGCCTAACGTACACGGTGTACAGGGTCCTGAACGACTCCTTATTAAGATGTCGGAATGCTGTTCTGAGGTGTTATACTCACCCCAAGATCCTTTTCCATGAATGGGGTTCGTAGTCTCTGGTCCCCTAGACTGTACTCCGTCTGCGGTCTTCTTTGCCCTTCCCCAATCTTCATGACTTTGCACTTGGTGGGGTTGAACTCCAGGAGCCAGTTGCTGGACCAGGCCTGCAGCCTGTCCAGATCCCTTTGTAGTTCTGCCTGGTCTTCGATCGAGTGAATTCTTCTCATCAACTTCACGTCATCTGCAAACAGGGACACCTCAGAGTCTATTCCTTCAGTCATGTCGTTCGCAAATACCAGAAACAGCACTGGTCCTAGGACTGACCCCTGTGGGACCCCGCTGGTCACAGGTGCCCACTCTGACACCTCGCCACGTACCATGACTCGCTGCTGTCTTCCTGACAAGTATTCCCTGATCCATTGTAGTGTCTTCCCTGTTATTCCTGCTTGGTCCTCCAGTTTTTGCACTAATATCTTGTGTGGAACTGTGTCAAACGCCTTCTTGCAGTGTTAGTTACCATTTTGTCCTAGGCACATATCGATTAGACACTAGGCCTGTTGTACATGAGTACGTGTGCTTGTGTGTGTGTGTGTGTGTGTGTGTGTGTGTGTGTGTGTGTGTGTGTGTGTGTGTGTGTAGTGTGTGTGTGTGTGTGTGTGTGTGTAGTGTGTGTGTGTGTAGTGTGTGTAGTGTGTGTGTGTGTGTGTGTAGTGTGTGTAGTGTGTGTGTGTGTGTGTGTAGTATGTGTGTGTGTATTGTGTGTGTGTAGCGTGTGTGTGTAGTGTGTGAAGTGTGTGTGTGTGTGTGTGTGTGTGTGTGTGTGTGTGTGTGTGTGTGTGTGTAGTGTGTGAAGTGTGTGTGTGTGTGTGTGTGTGTGTGTGTGTGTAGTGTGTGTGTGTGTAGTGTGTTGTAGTGTGTGTGTGTGTGTGTAGTGTGTGTAGTGTGTGTGTGTGTTTGTGTAGTGTGTGTGTGTGTGTAGTGTGTGTGTTGTGTTTGTGTAGTGTGTGTGTGTGTGTAGTGTGTGTGTGTGTGTGTGTGTAGTGTGTGTTGTGTGTGTGGTGTGTGTGTGTAGTGTGTGTGTGTGTGTGTGTGTAAGGGAGGGTGAAGGAGTGCACACTCAGTGTTTTATTTAGTAGTTAAATGTGGTGTTTGAATCCCCTAGTCTTTATTATAGATCTTTGATGCGACTAATTAATGGTAATGACCTGGTTAATGGTAATGACCTGGTTAATGATAATGACCTGGTAAATGGTTATGACCTGGTTAATGGTTATGACCTGGTTAATGGTTATGACCTGGTTAATGGTAATGACCTGGTTAATGGTAATGACCTGGTAAATGGTTATGACCTGGTTAATAGTTATGACCTGGTTAATGATAATGACCTGGTTAATGATAATGACCTGGTTAATGATAATGACCTGGTAAATGGTTATGACCTGGTTAATGGTTATGACCTGGTTAATGATAATGACCTGGTAAATGGTTATGACCTGGTTAATGGTTATGACCTGGTTAATGATAATGACCTGGTAAATGGTTATGACCTGGTTAATGGTTATGACCTGGTTAATGGTTATGACCTGGTTAATGATAATGACCTGATTAATGGTTATGACCTGGTTAATGATAATGACCTGGTTAATGATAATGACCTGGTTAATGGTAACGTGTGAAACCAAATGTTGATGTTTATTGTAGTGGTGAATTTCTATTGAGGGGGGAATGTGAGGGGGTGTGTGAGAGGTGAGGTGGTGTGTAAGGGGTGAGGGGGTAAGGGGTGAGGTGGTATGTAAGGGGTGAGGGGGTGTTGTGAGGGGTGAGGGGGGGGTGAGGGGTGAGGGGGTGTGGAGGGGG
>NC_069429.1:3269853-3294611 GCF_026875155.1 Cherax quadricarinatus | reverse complement strand
AAATTTAAGCACCAACAGGGGAAAAAACTAATGGAAGGATTAAAGAGTGAAAGTCAGAATTTCATTTTAAAAGATTTAAACGTGTTTTATTCTGTGCTAAAAAATATGGGATGGATAATGAAAACCCTTTCAAAACAAGGGATTCCCAAGCCAATGATGATTCTCTTTATATGACTTGTTCTCTCTAGGCTGGAATACTTTACATTAACAACCCCCTTCAGGGCAAGCGAAATTACAGATCTGGAGAATATACAAAGAACCATCAGTGCAAGTATAAACAGTCAAGCACCTCAATCACTGGACCATTTGAAGTCGTTTGACCTCTACTCCTTGGAAGGCAGGCGAGAAAGATGCGTCATAATGTCCACTGAAAAATCCTAGGGGCCTAGTTCCAAATTTGCACACGGAAATTACTCCTACGAAAGCAAAAGACTCGGCAGGCGGTGCAATATTCCCCCAGTGAAAAGCAGGGCAGCTATGAATATGCTAAGAGACAACACAACAAGTGTCAGGGGCCCAAGACTGTTCAACTACTCCCAGCATACCTAAGGAGGATTACCAATAGACCCCTGGCTGCCTTTTAAGAGGGAGCTGGACAGATGCACAGAGTCAGTTCCCGATCAACCGGGCGTTAGTTTGCGTGCGGCCAGCAGCAGCGGCTTGGTTGATCAGGCCCTGATCTAACGCGAGGCCTGGTCATGGATCGAGCCGCGGAGGCGTTGGCTCCCGAAACACACTGCAGGTATACTCCAGATAACCCCTGGAGGCATCCTTCAGGTATCATCCCACTTCCCCTCTACAATAATCTCTCCAGAATTATATAACAGGAACGACGGAGTATAAAACAAGTCTAACCACTCAATATACTGAAAATTACATGAGAGGAACCTGAAAATTGAATGCAAGGGACCTGAGAGTGATAATGTTAATAGGGTCTTGTATTCAAAGATCATAATGTTGTCACAACTGCAAGAGAATGACAGGCTGGATAACTAGAACCTTTAAAGCGAGAGATACCAAGCCATAATGGTACTCCTTCAAGCCACTTTTTCTCTCTAGGCTGGAGTACCGCTGTACACTAACGCCTCATTAATGCAGGTGAAATTGCGGAACTAGAGAACGTATATATACTGGCTCACTCCCTTCCGTCAGTGTGACTAGTAAATGGTCCAAGTTGACCCGAAACGTCGTCTAAGCTTTTCTCTTTCCTACACGAGGCTTATTTGTGAATGTACATTAAAAAATAACCCGAATTCAGTCCAGCACCTAATTTTTTACTGGGAAAGCGCGAATCCATTTGAAATTTAATCCTGGAAACAAAGGCTGGAAAATGCATACTTATTTACACCTGGAAAATTTTTGGAAAGGTTGGTCTCAATCTGCACACGGAAATCACTCCTACGAGAATAAGAGGCATGGCAGACGGTACAAAATACTGCAGCGTGTGCTCACTGCAGCGATGCAGTGAGCACACACAGAGAGAACTTAGTAAGTATAAAGGGACCAAGAATCTTCAGTTTCCTCCATCCATACAAAATGGAATTACCAAGAGATCCCTGGCTGTCTTTAAGAGGGAAATTAGTTCCTGATCAGCCGGGCCAGCAGTAACAGCCTGGCTGATGAGCGAAGAAACCAGGAGGCCTGGTATGGGACCGGACCGAGGGGGGCGCTGACCCCTAGAGAACCTCCATCAGGTATTCCTCTCCCCGCAAAAATATCCCGAGGGATAAATATTGGAGGTTTCCCAGCCCCACAAATCCCCCATGGGGCGAGGGGGAAGAGGTCAGAACGACCATCAACCACCCCACCTCAACCCCTCCAGGGTAAGCCTGCCCAGCCAAGGTCACCACCGGATCTGCCAAGTCGTCGTCGTCGTCGTCCTTCTTGGGGTCGTCGTGTCATCATCGTCCTTCTTATGGTCGTCATATCATCGTCCTTCTTGTGGTCGTGGCATCGTCGTCGTCAAGTTGTGTGTGCTTACCTAGCTACATACAAATGGTTTGAACTGCTGCTTTAAGCCCCGCGCCTAAGAAAATCATGGTGTGTGTATGTATGTATCCACCTATTCGTACTCACCTAACTGTGGTTGCAGGGGTCGATTCATAGCTCCTGGCCCCTCCTCTTCACTGGTCGCTACTAGATCCTTCTCTCTCCCTGCTCCGTGAGTTTTATCAAACTTCATCTTAAAACTATGTATGGTTCCTGCCTCCACTACGTCACTTGCCAGACTATTCCACTTTCTGACAACTCTGTGACTAAAGAAATACTTCCTAACATCCTTTCATTCATCGGAGTCTTCAACTTCTAATTGTGACCCCTTGTTTCTGTGTCCCTACTCTGGAACATCCTGTCTTGTCCACCTTGTCAATTCCTCGCAGTAATTTTATATGTCGTTATCATGTCTCCCTGGCCCTCCAGTCCTCCAGTGTCGTCAGGCCGATTTCCCTTAACCTTTCTTCGTAGGACAATCCCCTTAGCTCTGGCCTAGTCTTGTTGCGAACCTTTGCATTTTCTGTAATTTCTTGACGTGCTTGACCAAGTGTGGGTTCCAAACTGGTGCTGCATACTCCAATATGGGCCTGACATACACGGTGTACAGAGTCTTCAACGATTCCTTACTGAGGTATCGGAACGCTAGACTTAGGTTTGCCAGGCGCCCATATGCTGCAGCAGTTATCCGACTGATGAGCGCCTCAGGAGACGTGCTCGGTATTATATTCCACCCCAAGATCTTTTTCCCTGAGTGAGGTTTGCAGTCTTTAGCCACCTAGACTATACTCTGTCTGCGGTCTTCTTTGCCCTTCCCCGATCTTCACGACTTTGCATTTGGCGAGGTTAACTTCAAGGAGTCAGTTGGTGGACCAGGCTTGTGGCCTGTCCAGGTCTCTTTGTAGTCCTGAGTGCCTGATTGCATACTGCAAAGTTTAGCAATCCTCAAAAGAGAATTCGGGATCTTGAACAAAGAATCGTTCAGAAATTTTTGTACGATATATGTTAGACCAATGATTGTGTACGCGGGCCCCAGCATAGAGCCACACCTGATCAAGCACGTTAAGAAACTGGAGATCCAAAGGTTTACAACCAGGCTAATACCAGAACTGGGAGGACTGCACTGTGAAAAGTTTAAGGAACTGAACCTGACGACCTTGGCGGAGAGGACAATATTAAATTTTGCTGCCGAAGCTGCTAGTTTATTGTACACTTCATATCCATCCTGTAGATGGTAGTGCAAGAGTATATGGATACACAAAAGGCCTAGGAACTTGGCCCCAAAAGGAGTAACAGGAGTATATCTGGATTTATATCTACAACTGCCCTGTTGATATACCTCTGAAGAGTTTCGAGAGTTTCGCTCTCGGAGCCCGGCCATAAGGCCAGGAAATTTTTTTAATACGTCTGGTATCTAGTTTTCACTAATAAGATATTTTGACATATCACAGGCTATTATGCTATTTCTGTATTCCTCAATAAGTGGACAATTAAACAGGTGTTCAAAATAGTGACAATAAGGCTGACCACATGCTTTGCATTTAGGTAGTTTGATCATAATCTGCGCGTCTGCCAAACTGCCAGAAGTGTTTGTAACTATGCCTAGCCTGGCTACAATAACATCAGACTGCCAGAATGTTTGTAACTATGCCTAAACCTGGCTACAACATCAGACTGCCAGAAGTGTTTGTAAGTATGCCTAAGCCTGGCTACTACAACATCAGACTGTCAGAAGTGCTTGTAAGTATGCCTAAGCCTGGCTACTACATCATCAGACTGCCAGAAGTGTTTGTAACTATGCCTAAGCCTGGCTACTACATCATCAGACTGTCAGAAGTGTTTGTAACTATGCCTAAGCCTGGCTACTACATCATCAGACTGCCAGAAGTGTTTGTAACTATGCCTAAGCCTGGCTACTACAACATACGTCAGTCTAGTTTCAGTGCAAGTTGCTCAGTATATTCATGTCATCATAGTGGGTGATAGATCTACTCACGCTAAATGTAATCCTGAGATATAGTTTCATTATAACGTCACTTCTAATTTATTCCTAATGCTAGACACAGATATACCCTAGTTATATTCTATGCTAAATCATCAACTTTAAGAGAGTAAATCAATGGTGATGGAATCCATAAGAATTGTGCATCAATTCACTTGTCTCTGATTTTCGAGTATCTACACCTAGCTTCTCCAATGATTATATTGTTAGAGTCATTATGTGAAATCAAGAGCCTTCAGTAATGACACAGAGTTACTACAACCAGACTCTAGCTCAGTGATATAAGTTTAGTGCCATCAAAATAGCAAGCAATTCAGTTTGTGGTGTAGACGCCGAGTTGTTAATTTTTATGGTTGATTAGTTCTTATTTTGAGACGTGCAGCGATGGACAAGGTGAGATATGATTTATGGATAAAAAATCTTAAGGGGAAAACCGAAAGGGGAGAAAAGGACAACTGAAAAAAAAGAACCATGACCAAGGGCCAGGTGGAAGCGAAGACCAGATAAACCAAAGGGGGATGTCTAAAAGTTTAAAAAGTGAAATGACTAGGATAAGGCAGTGGAGCAAATCAATACACAGCTTCAAGGTGATATGTAAGCCCCCAAGAGACCATAATCAGTGATCCCATAAAGGAGTCTGGGAGGGGGGGCCGGGGAGGAGCCCTTGACCCCCACACACACACACACCCCAAAACACCCCACACACACACACACACACAGGCAGCAAAAAAAAACACAAAAAAGAAAACAACGCACTCCCAATTAAGAAAACAAACCACACGCCCAAAAATTACCTCCGACATAATCAAGATGCCCAGACTTAAAAAAACCCGCATCAGGACTTTGAAATTTGCATTTGTAGAAACAATAGTCTCAGGATGCTCCTAAGGGGCAGGAAAAGGGGAAAGGGGGCCAAGTTTTTAGCCTCCCTGGGCAAGAGATGCTGGGATATTGCCAGTGGGAACCGGGTGCCCCAAAATCGTGCCCCGTGCACATGCGTTGATCTGCACGCATCAGATCGCACGCCAACCCAAGGATCCCTGAAGGTTGCCGAGTTAGAATTGCAACCGGGAAATTTGCTAGAGAGGTACCCAATGTGCAAGGTTGAGTGTATGCAATATGGGTACATTCAGAGTCATAAAAGATGATGAGGCAACAGTTTCTAAGAGGAATGTATGAGTGAAGGGGCCGTAAAAAGTACTTTTAACAATAAGACCTGAGCATCCCTACCTGTGTCAGCGAAACATCGTCAAAAAATTTCCTATAAGGGCCCCCCTGTCCCCCTACCCCTGTATCTTACACCTCCCACCCTGAGGGTGCTGAAACACCAAGAAAAATTTCCCAAAGTTGCTTTTAAATTTTTTAAACTTTCCATCTCTTTGGGTCCTGAAGTTCCCCAGGGTTTTCCCAGGTGCCTGTGAGTGGGTAGTCTGCCTGCCAAAAAACCCCAACATAAAACCCCAGGGGCTGGAATTCTTTTAGCGAAGCTGGAGTTATTTTACCAACAGATCTTTGACGTTTTCAAGAAGGGAAAAAGTGGAATTTTAAGTTATTTCTGATCAGCTGGGTTGTGGGCATGCGTTGGACTGGTCTGCCGCAGCAACAGCCTATTTTGATCTATATGGAGTGGCCCCCGCAAGGGAAAACAACACTGCAAAACCGGGTTTTTTTTGGAACTTTTCGATTCCACTGATGCAAAAAGTCAACATCACACAACCTTGTTGATCAGGGTTATCAAAAGCGAAGGGGAGGAGAGAGCGCTACAGATAATTAACATGAAGGGTTACCGAGGTTTGGGTCCCTATCAAAACATGCCATAACAAAATACTGGATGAGAATATGGGAAAAGTGAAAAAATAAACCCATGAAAAGCAGGGGTGGGGGTGGGCACAAAAAGGGGAACACTGTTCAACATTCGTGGCCCAATATTCAAGATCTTCCCAGAAGATATCAGAAACACTGCTGGAACAAGTGTTAAGTCTTCAAGGAAAAAACGGACAATATCTTCCCCAAATGCCAGATAAACCAGGTGTGATGGTAGCGGGGGGGGGCCCTAACTTAACAGCCGGGTTGACCAGGCAGGCCCCAACGAGCCGGGCCCCAGGGCCCGGGGCTTCGGATTGAAAGACCTCGAAACTCATAAAGGTAAAAGACTTTGGTCTGGACCGGCCGGGGGAGTTGATCTAGGACGTTGATCTACTTTATCTGGGAAAAGGATTTTTTTGCGTAGATTAGGGCATTACTAAAGGCGACGTTACACCAAAAGTGTTACACCATAATGGTGTCCCTTTTTAAAATTAGGATAAGTGAAGCCACTCATAGCGAAAACTTTTCCCTTTAAGTTTTAAAAATGAACGGGGTGTCCTTTTTTCATTTACAACCAAATTTAGGTCTTAAAGTCTACTTCACAAGTCTTGGGCTTTCAAAATTTCTTTTAAAACTGTAGATTTTCCACATGTCCACAGTGGAGCCTCTTCTCACCTTCTTTTTTCCGTTGTTAGAGACAAAAAACTTACCCCCACCCCCCCCCCCCCCCCCCCACACACAACACACACACACACACAACACAAACGCCTCACAGCCCGGGATTAATAACGTTTCCCAGCACTCCCCCTTGCATCTTTCAGCGTTAACTTCCCTTAAGAGTTTTTTGTAAAGGCCCTGTGGAGGCCAAGATCTCTGATATTGCTCGCGTAAAACCGGATGTGTTGACTTGAAAAATAGTTTGAATCCTTTGGTGACGCTATCCAACTCGGAGGATGATGATTAAAAACTTTGGGACAAGAATCCTTGGGTGCAATAAGGAAATGATAAAGTTTGAATTAGGCACCAGTGGGGAAAAAATAATCCTTTGCAACGAAATGGTAGGTAAACACAGTGTGGAACACTGATAAATACGTTGTATATTTGTCTTAAAATGTGGGACAGAACACTTTCACTAGGCTGAGGGGCTGTTATCCCCACCCTTCACTCTTCCTTTCTGTCTCGTACTGAATTTATAAACTCATAGCTGCACATTCTACAAAATAAAGATACCCATTTTGCCTTGTCTAATTTCTCACTAAGACGCGGGATGATACACAAAAGCATGATCGGCCTTAAAGAACAGAAAACCCAAAAAAGGGGAAAAGAAAAGAAACAAGAATTTTCAGATTGAATAACCTCTGCACCCGTAAACAATCGAGACACTTGAGGGGCGGGGTCAGGAGCTATAATTTTGATCCTTGCAAACACAAAATGAGTAAAAAACTATTTTTAAATTTTATTTTAACAGTAGGCGTGGCACTGTAAGCAAACTTGTACCTTTGATGGCCTTCAAGTGTCCACTTGTGTCTCGCATTATAAAAATCTTTGCAAGAATTCTAAGAAGCAAGATCTCTAACCACTTGGATACCTGGAGGCTACCTGGAGGGCATTCCCGGGGATCAACGCCCCCGCGGCCCGGTCCACGATGGGGCCTCCCGTGGAACAGGACCTGATCAAACGAGGCTGTTACTGCTGGGCCGCACGAAACCCAACGTACGAACGCAGCCCGGCTGACCCCGGCACCGCCCTTTAGGTACTGTCCAGCTCCCTCTTGAAGACAACCAGATACCCAACATTTTGCACAATCCAGGGCAACATGGGATCGGGGCGGTCACTTCTGCCTCTCACAACTACTGGATCACTATATGGTCTTGGATGCACGGGAAAAGATAAAGGAAATGAAAGATGTATACAGGCTTTGCAAAAGCCTTCAACAAGTGCGATCATGATGTAAATAGCGCACAAAATACATGCTGAAGAAATAACGGGAAAAGTGGGCAGATGGATTTTTTAACTTTTTAACCAACATACACAGTTAAGTCAAAGACAGCCACAGTGAAAAGCTCTGTTCCACAAGGTACAGTCCCTCGTTCCCCATCCTTTACCTCATCCTCATACCTAACACAGAAATATAAACTACAGCACCGTGTCTTCCTGTGCAGACGATACTAGAATCTGCACGAGTGTCATCCATTAAAGACAAGACAAATCTAACAGGATATAAACCAATTTTTTCCAATGGGCCGGGGAAAACAATATGTTCAATGAGGGAAAATTTCAGTTACACTGTTATGGTAAACTTGAAAATTAAAAGCTAGAGGGGAGTATAAAACAAATGTGACCACACGATTAGAGCAAAAAAACTAATGTGAAGAACTTAGTAGTTATAATATCAGAGGATCTAATCTTCAAGGATGACAACAGTGTCACTATCACATCTGCGAGGAAAGCGATAGGATGGATAATTAGAACCTTAAAAACAAAGGATGCAAGCCAATGATGTTTTCTCATTAAGTCACTTCTAACTACCTGGAATACCAGTGTACACTAACAGTCCCATGTAAAGCAAAAGAAATTGCAGATCTAGAGAATGTACAGAGAACTTTCACTGCATGTATTGGTTCAGTCAAGCACCTTAATTACTGGGAACGTTTGAAGTCCCTTATCCACACTCCTTGGAACGCAGGCGAGAGACATTATAACCTACACCTGGAAAATCCTAGAGGGACTGGTCCCAAATCTGGACACACAAATCACTCCTTACGAAAACAAAAGACTAGGCAACATACCCCCAGTGAAAAGGAGAGGTACCATGAGTACACCAGGAGAAAAACCATAAGTGTCTGGGGCCAAAGATTGCTCAACAGCTTCCCATCATATAAAAGGGGGAAACTAAACAGATGCCTGAAGCCAGTGCCCGGTCAGCCGAGTTGTGGTTCGTATGTTGGATTGCGTGCGGCCAGCAGTAACAGCCTGGTTGATCAGACCCTGATCGACCGGGAAGTCTAGTCGAGGACCGGGCCACGGGGGCGTTGACCCCCGGAACCTCCATGTAGACTCCCGCAGGCCGACCCTGAGCTAGGCTTGTCTGGTAAGTCATGCTAAATAGCTGAGAGCTACGTAGTGTTATATACTGTGTATAGACGGCCTACACCAACCGTTCTGGGAATCAAACCTGATGGAATCCCCTCCCTCACGCTGTATAATACCTGAGGATTTAGTGCTCCGTGAATGTAATAATAATAATAATGTTAAGAGGTTATCTGATGAAGCAGTTATACAAATACGTACAGGGAAATGACCTTCCTGTGTGAGTGTTGAAGGTGAGTTTGTCCTTCCAGTACACGTGACCACTCCTATCTTGACCCCGTCCGTCACACCCATGATTAAAACGAAGATAGTAGTAAAACAATAGTCCCCCATTCACTTGAATCAAGACAGTAAAACAATAGTCCATTCATTTGAATCAAGATAGCAAAACAATAGTCCACCATTCACTTGAATCAAGATAGTAAAACAATAGTCCATTCATTTAAATCAAGATAGCAAAACAATAGTCCACCATTCACTTTAATCAAGATAGTAAAACAATAGTCATTCAAATTTTAAAACAAGATAGCAAAAAAATAGTCCACAATTCACTTTAATCAAGACAGTAAAAAATACTCCACCATTTCTTGCAACAAGATAGCAAAACAATAGTGTACCATTTTCTTTCCCAAAAAAAACGGTAGTCAGGGAAACGCCTTCCGCCTGAACAAAAGAAAGGAAAAATAATGAATAACTTGAATAATTATGATAATTTTCTAAGGATTTTAATTAAAAATAAATAAAATAAAAATTGGCCGCCGTGGTTCCAGTAGGATGTTGAGACAGGATCATCTTATGCCCAGGATGGTCTTCTGTGATGTTTTAGAAAAAATGGTGTTGGTTATCCTGGGTGACGGTGTTCGTCCCATGTTCTGGAATTCCTGTCACTACTTGGTCGTAGTACCACTGTTCACATTTCAGAGGTGAGGAATCATAAGAACATAAGAAAGGAGGAACACTGCAGCAGGCCTGTTGGCCCATACTAGGCAGGTCCTTTACAATTCATCCCACTAACAAAACATTGCCCAACCCAATTTTCAATGCCACCCAAGAAACAAGCTCCGATGTGCAAGTCCCTCTCAAATCCAACCCCTCCCACTCATGTACTTATCCAACCTAAATTTGAAACTACCCAAAGTCCTAGCCCTCAATAACCCAACAGGTAGACTGTTCCACTCATCAACTACCCTATTTCCAAACCAATACTTTCCTATGTCCTTTCTAAATCTAAACCTTATACTAATTTAAATACCATTACTGCGGTTCCTCTGGAGAGATATCCTCAAGACCTTGTTAATATCCCCTTTATTAATACCTATCTTCCACTTATACACTTCGATCAGGTCTCCCCTCATTCTTCGTCTAACAAGTGAATGTAACTTAAGAGTCTTCAATCTTTCTTCATAAGGAAGATTTCTAATGCTATGTATTAATTTAGTCATCCTACGCTGAATGTTTTCTAACGAATTTATGTCCATTTTGTAATATGGAGACCAGAATTGAGCTGCATAATCTAGGTGAGGCCTTACTAATGATGTATAAAGCTGCAGTATGACCTCTAAAAAGCTGCAGTATGACCTCTAAAAGCTGCAGTATGACCTCTAATAAAGCTGCAGTATGACCTCTAATCGTAATGACCCACTACGTCCCTTAGACAGGGAACATGCTCCAGTTAACTAGTGTCTACCCTGGTTGACCAGGGCAGCAGCAGAGCTGACAATAAAGAAAACAACACTGGTTACATAAGGGTTAAATCAGTATAACATTGAAGAAAAACAAAGGCTGGTATTCAACTTCAACGTCATTACTGGTAACCAGGTAAATCAGTAACAGTCAACAGAAATACTCCCGGCTGATCACCTTCCTTGATCAGGAGAAAAGTGGAGGTGAAGTAATTCTCCGAACTACAACCCACACCAGGTAAGGTTAATACTACCAGGAATAGAAATTAAGCAAATCAGACCCGAGGAATTGAAGTTTAACCTCAGCCCGCTAAATGGTAGTGCGGGAGGTAACATGCTAATAATGGTTCCTGGGTGTCTGAACAACCATAACCCCCATTTTTTAAGGGCTTTTCCCCTCACAACAATAGTGCACCATTCACTTGAATCAAGATAGTATTAAGATTAATAGTGTACCATTCTCATTACCACAAAAGAAATTCTTGAGAAACCTTTACCACTGGTTACAATAGGTCCTGCTGCCAGGTGCCCGCTCCTTATCCTCCGCAATGAAACTTCTTTATAAAAGGCCAATAATGGCCAGATTCTGGGCATATTTGGGTCATTTTCGTTATTTACATGCTCGTTGAATCCCCTCGTTCAACTACAATACCAAGAGAATTTTCGGTGAGCTAGTTCAGTGATTTTAGCGGCACTATCTGGATACTGTCTTCCAGTGTAGGTGCAAGAATACAGGCTTGTAGAAGTTGTAGGAGAAAAGTTGTAGACGAAAAGTTGTAGAACTTGTTGGAGAGAGGTTGTAGGAGAGAGGTTGTAGAAGACAGGCTGAAAACAAGAAGAGATTTTGTAGAAAGTTTATAAAAGAAGTTGTAGAAGAAAAGTTGTGAGAGAGAGAAATAAAAAAAAATGTTTTCCAGTGTAAAGCAGAAAGAGAGATTCGTAAAAGAGAAGAAAATTGAAAAACAAGGAAATAAGATTAATGATTTTAAAGCAGGAAGTGAAAAATGTGCAAAACAATGAGGAAAAAACAACACACACACACACACACACACACACACCACACACAAAACACACACACACACACACACACACACACACACAGAACCCCACAACCTATCACACCATCTCAACACACACTACAATCCATACCCACAGCTTCCACCCAACACCGAGCTATAGAATCCCCAGATAAGCTACCAGGTCTCCCACCCCCACAGGCCCCCCAAACCACAGTGTTGGAAAGGAAACTGAAGGTATGGTACACAAACGCTGATGGAATAACAAATAAGTGGGAGGAGTGGCACGAAAGAGTCAAAGAGGCATCACCGGACATCATAGCTCTCACAGAAACCAAGCTTACAGGTATGATAACAGATGCCATCTTTCCAACGGGATACCAGATCCTGAGGAAAGACAGAGGGAACAGGGGGTGTGGAGGAGTGGCATTGCTGATCAAAAACCGATGGAATTTTGATGAGCTGGAGAGAGGAGACAGCGGAGAAGAAAATGATTGCATAGCGGGAACGCTTCACTCTGGAGGTCCCAAGGTGGTAATAGCAGTGATGTATAACTCACCACAGAACAGCAGGAGGCCAAGGTAAGAGTACGACGAGAGCAATAGAGCGATGGTTGACATACTGGCTGCAGTGGCCAGAAGAGCTCATGCATGCAGGGCAAAGCTCCTGATCATGGGTGACTTTAACCACAAGGAGATCGATTGGGAGAACTGGAGCCACATGGGGGCCAATGATACATGGAGGGCAAGATGATAGAGGTGGTACTGGAAAACTTCATGCACCAACACGTAAGGGACACTACAAGAGAGAGAGGAGAGGAAGAACCCAAGACTGGACTTAGTATTCACCTTGAGTAGTCCAGATATCGAGGGACATCACATATAAAAGACCCCTTGGGGCCAGCGATATGTGGTTTTAAGCTTCGAATACACAGTAGAGCTACAAGTGGAGGAGAAGCAGGAAGGCCAGGACGAATGAAGCCAAACTACAAGAAAGGGGACTACACGGAATGAGGAACTTCCTGAACGGGGTTCAGTGGGACAGAACTGGACAGGGAAGCGAGTTAATGAGATGATGGAATATGTAGCAACAATATGCAAGGAGGCTGAGGAGAGGTTTGTACCCAAGGGTAACAGGAATAATGAAAAAGCCAGGATGAGCCCATGGTTCACCCAAAGGTGCAGGGAAGCAAAAACCAAGTGTGCTAGGGAATGGAAGAAATATAGAAGGCAAAGGACCCAGGAGAATAAGGAGAGCAGTCATAGAGCCCAGAAACGAATGCACAGATAAGAAGGGAGGCCCAAAGACAATATGAAAACGACATAGCAGCGAAAGCCAAATCTGACCCGAAACTGTTTATACAGCCACATCAGGAGGAAAACAACAGTCAAGGGCCAGGTAATCAGGCTAAGGAAGGAAGGAGAGACAAGAAGAAATGGCCGTTGAAGTATGTGAGGAACTCAACAGAGATTCAAGAAGTGTTCACTGAGGAGACAGAAGGAGCTCCAGAAAGACGGAGAGGTGTGGCACACCACCAAGTGCTGGACATAGTGCACACAACCGAGGAAGTGAAGAGGCTTCTGAGTGAGCTAGATACCTCAAAGGCAATGGGGCCAGATAACATCTCCCCATGGGTATTGAGAGAGGAGCAGAGGCGCTATGTGTACCCCTAACAACAATATTCAATACATCCAATTGAAACGGGGAGATTGCCTGAGGCATGGAAGACAGCAAATGTAGTCCCAATCTTTAAAAAAGGAGACAGACATGAAGCACTAAACTACAGACCATGTGTCACTGACATGTATAGTATGCAAAATCATGGAGAAATGATCATCAGGAGAAGAGTGGTGGAACACCTAGAAAGGAATGATCTCATCAACAGCAGCCAACATGGTTTCAGGGACGGGAAATCCTGTGTCACAAACCTACTGGAATTCTATGACATGGTGACAGCAGTAAGACAAGGGAGAGAGGGGTGGGTGGATTGCATATTCTTGGACTGCAAGAGGCGTTTGACAGTTCCACACACAGAGATTGGTGCAAAAACTGGAGGACCAAGCAGGGATAACAGGGAAGGCACTACAATGGATCAGGGAATACTTGTCAGGAAGACAGCAGCGAGTCATGGTACGTGGCGAGGTGTCAGAGTGGGCACCTGTGACCAGTGGGGTCCCACAGGGGTCAGTCCTAGGACCAGTGCTGTTTCTGGTATTTGTGAACGACATAACGGAAGGAATAGACTCTGAGGTGTCCCTGTTTGTAGATGACGTGAAGCTGATGAGAAGAATTCACTCGATCGAAGACCAGGCAGAACTACAAAGGGATCTGGACAGGCTGCAGACCTGGTCCAGCAATTGGCTCCTGGAGTTCAATCCCACCAAGTGCAAAGTCATGAAGATTGGGGAAGAGCAAAGAAGACCGCAGACAGAGTACGGTCTAGGGGGCCAGAGACTACACACCTCACTCAAGGAAAAAGATCTTGGGGTGAGTATAACACCAGGCACATCTCTTGAAGCGCACATCAACCAAATAACGGCTGCAGCATATGGGCACCTAGCAAACCTCAGAACAGCATTCCGACATCTTAAGGAATCGTTCAGGACCCTGTACACCGTGTACGTTAGGCCCATATTGGAGTATGCGGCACCAGTTTGGAACCCACACCTAGCCAAGCACGTAAAGAAACTAAAGAAAGTGCAAAGGTTTGCAACAAGACTAGTCCCAGAGCTAAGAGGTATGTCCTACGAGGAGAGGTTAAGGGAAATCAACCTGACGACACTGGAGGACAGGAGAGATAGGGGGGACATGATAACGACATACAAAATACTGAGAGGAATTGACAAGGTGGACAAAGACAGGATGTTCCAGAGATTGGACACAGTAACAAGGGGACACAGTTGGAAGTTGAAGACACAGATGAATCACAGGGATGTTAGGAAGTATTTCTTCAGCCACAGAGTAGTCAGTAAGTGGAAGGGATGTTAGGAAGTATTTCTTCAGCCACAGAGTAGTCAGTAAGTGGAAGGGATGTTAGGAAGTATTTCTTCAGCCACAGAGTAGTCAGTAAGTGGAATAGTTTGGGAAGCGATGTAGTGGAGGCAGGATCCATACATAGCTTTAAGCAGAGGTATGATAAAGCTCACGGTTCAGGGAGAGTGACCTAGTAGCGATCAGTGAAGAGGCGGGGCCAGGAGCTAGGACTCGACCCCTGCAACCTCAAATAGGCGAGTACAACTAGGTGAGTACACACACACATACACACACACACACACACACACACACACACACACACACACACACATACATGAGAACTTCATGGATCAACATGTTAGAGATACAACCAGAGAGAGAGGAGAGGATGTTGCAGCAAGGCTGGATCTTATATTCACCTTGAATAGTTCAGACATAAGGGATATCACCCACGAAAGACCCCTTGGCGCTAGTGATCATGATGTCCTGAGTTTTGAATATCTTGTTGAGTTAACAGTGGAGAACGCAGCAGCACGAGAACAGAGAGAGAAACCAAACTTCAAAAAAGGGGACTATACATAGGAATGAGAAGTTTCCTGCGTGAAGTGCAGTGGGAAAGAGAACTAGATGGAAAGATAGTAAATGAAATGATGGAAATAGTAACCACTAAGTGCAGGGAGGCAGAGGAAAGGTTCATACCAAAGGGCAACAGAAAAAATGGTAAGACCTGAGTGAGCCCATGGTTTAATTGGAGGTGTAAAGAGGCGAAAGCCAAGTGTGCGAGAGCATGGAAAAGGTATAGAAGGCAAAGGACTCAAGAAAACAAGGAGCTGAGCAGAAGAACCAGAAATGAATATGCAGGGATAAGGAGAGAGGCCGAGAGGCAATACGAGAACGACATAGCATCAAAAGCCAATTCTGAACCAAAGTTGTTATACAGTCACATTAGGAGAAAAACAACAGTCAAGGACCAGGTAATCAGGCTGAGGAAAGAAGGAGGGGAGCTCACGAAGAGTGACTAAGAAGTATGTGATGAACCAAACAAAAGATTTAGAGAAGTATTCACAATAGTCAAGAATGCTTCCAGCAAACTGTGGAGGTAGGGTGTGCCAGCAGGTGCTGGACACAATACACATAACCAAGGTAGAGGTGAAGAAACTGCTAGACGGACTCGATACCTCAAAGGCGGTGGGCCCAGATAACATATCTCCATGGAAACAGAGAGGGAGCAGAGGAACTGTGTGTGCCATTAGCAGCAATCTTCAGTAATCTATCGAAACAGGGCAGTTGCCCGAGGCGTGGAAGACAGCACATGTAGTTCCAATTTCTAAGAAAGGGGACAGACAGGCAGCATTAAACTACAGACCAGTGTCATTGACTTGTATAGTATGTAAAGTCATGGAAAAGATTATCAGGAGAAAAGTAGTGTAACACATTGAAAAGACTGGGCTCATACATGACAGTCAGCATGGCTTCAGAGATGGGAAATCCTGTGTCACAAATTTACTTGAGTTCTACGATAAGGTAACAGAAGTAAGACAGGAGAGACAGGGATGGATAGATTGCATCTTTTTAGATTGCAAGAAGGCTTTTGACACAGTACCACACATGAGACTGGTGCAAAAATTAAGAGAGCAGGCAGGAATAACGGGGAAAGTACTGCAATGGATTAGGGAATACCTGACAGGAAGGAAACAACGTGTGTTGGTACGTGCTGAAGTGTCGGAGTGGGCGAATGTGTCGAGTGGGGTTCCACAAGGTTCAGTCCTAGGCCCAGTGCTGTTTCTTGTATACGTGAATAACATGGTGGAAGGAATAGATTCAATAGTGTCACTGTTCGCTGATGATGTGAAACTGATGAGAATACAAGTGGGCGAGGATCAGTTAAGACTACAAGGGGATCTGGACAAACTACAAGTATGGTCCGACAAATGGCTCCTGGAGTTTAACCCCAGTAAGTGTAAGGTCATGAAGATTGGGGAAGGACACAGAAGACCGCAGACGGAGTACAGGTTAGGAAACCAACAGCTGCAAACGTCAGTTAAAGAAAAGGATCTTGGGGTAAGCATTATAACGAACATGTCCCCTGAGGCACACATCAATCAAATAACTGCTGCAGCATATGGGAGATTGGCAAACCTGAGATTGGCGTTTAGACATCTGAGTAAGGAGTCATTCACGACATTGTACACGGTGTACGTAAGGCCTATACTGGAATATGCAGCGCCAGTATGGAACCCTCACTTAGTCAAACAAGTCACGAAATTGGAGAAGGTGCAAAAATTTGCAACACGATTAGTCCCGGAACTGAGGGGTATGTCTTATGAGGAGAGGTTAAAGGAACTCAACCTGATGACACTAGAGGATAGGAGGGATAGAGGGGACATGGTAACAACGTATAAAATACTAAGAGACATTGACAAGGTGGACAAGGATCGAATGTTTCAGAGATGGGATACAGAAACAAGGGGACAATTGGAAACTGAAAACCCAGATGAGTCATAGGGATGTTAGGAAGTATTTCTTTAGTCTTAGAGTTGTCAGGAACTGAAATAATCTGGAGAGTGAACTAGTGGAAGCAAGTTCCATAAATAAATTTAAGAAGAGGTATGACAAATATCATGGAGCAGGGAGAGAGTGAATTAATATCGACCAGTGAAGAGGCGGGGCCAGGAGCTATGAATCGACCTCTGCAACCACATATAGGTGAGTACGTACACACACACACACACACACAACCACACACACACATACACACACACACACCATACACACACATACACACACACCACACCATATACACACATACACACACACACATACACACACACACACACAAACACACACAAACACAGCCGAAGAGGAACTGATGGAGACAGGTTAAATTAAGAGCACCAGGATCAGGTGACACTGGTGGAAGTTGAAGACAATGATCAACCACTGTGATGTATTTCTTTAGCCTCAGGGTGGTTGAAAAGTGGAATGATTTGGATGAGGCAGTGGTGGTGGAGGCAAACTCAATACACAGCTTCAGGAGAAGACATGACAAGTCCTACGAGACCAGAAGTCTGTGTTGCCCATCAAGGTGGTCTAGGGGACGGGGCCAGGAGTTGAGTCTCGATCCCCGCAAAACACAAATGGTTGAGTACATACACCCCCCCCACACCCACACACTAATCACAGGTCTAATGTAACAACTGACGGGTTAACTGACAAACACAATATACACAAATAACCCGCACATAGGAGAGGGAAGCTTACGACGACATTTCGGTCCGACCTGGACCATTTACAAGTCCTAGGCTCCCTTTTCCTATGTGGGGATTATTTGAGTATTGTTCCAGTCAAGGTATTGCGACTTCATTTACACCATACATACATACTTACAAAAAAAAAAAACATACAAACCTAAATAACAGTCTGCTGGAACAACTTTCAGCAGACCTTTAATGAAGAGTGACAGACAGGAACCCCAAGTGGTCCAAGACCCTCCACAGGTGACAACATCGGCTCCTCTCAGGGTCTACCTACCTAGAGTCGATTTTTTTTTTTTACACAGGTCAAGCGGGTCACCGTCCCTCGCAGCCCGGTCCAGGACCAGGCCTCCTGGTTGCCAGCCTGATCCACCAGGTTGTTTGTGCCTGGTCGATCAGGCACAAACTTTAAACAATAACACAGAATTAAATCTCTCTCTCTCTTCCTCTTTCCTTTCAAATTCCCTCGTCTTCTAGTCTTTCTCTTTCCCTGCTCCTCATTTCTTCTCCTTCCTCCCTCCGTCCTCTCTCTCTCTGCCTTCCTCTCACAATCTTTACCTTTTTATTCTCTGTTTCAGATGTCCTTTCTTTCACTCTCCCTTTCCCCATCAAGCCTCCCATCAAGCATTAGGGGAATTGCCAATAAACCCCTGGCTGCCTTCAAGAGAGAGCTGGACAGATACCTAAAGTCGGTGCCGGATCAGCCGGGCTGTGGCTCGTACGTCGGACTGCGTGCGGCCAGCAGTAACAGCCTAGTTGATCAGGCCCTGATCCATCGAGAGGCCTGGTCGTGGACCGGGCCGCGGGGGCGTTGATCCCGGAATAACCTCCAGGTAACCTCCCCTCTCTGTTTACCTCTGTCTCTCATAATGCCTCCCGCCTCTCTGTCTCAGATTGTCTCTCTCTCTCTCTCTCTCTCTCTCTCTGCCTCTCTCTGTCTCTCTCTCTCCAGACGAGTCAGTCTAGTCAAGATACTCTGTGGTCGGGTACTGAGTGTCAGGTCTCTGGAGTCTAGTTATTTGATAGTCCACTTCATGCACCTTCCATTGCTTGTCTCTATGCTCTCTTTATTTATCATGCTTTCCTCTCTACTATCATTCACTTTTATATATTTAGTTATACAATGTTTATACTTTCATTAAATACAGAACTTCATGTAGTTGTTTGTACTTGTTTCTGAGTTACGGACCTCGTGTGAGTTTGGAAAAAAATAAAATGAGCGGTATCATTATGAAGAACCATGAATGATTTTGAACCATGACTGAGGGGGCCATAAATGGGGGACCAGAAAAAGGGGGGCATGAAGAGGGGGCCATGAATGAGGGGGGGACCTTTAAATGGGGGGGCCATGAATGGGGGGGGCCATAAATAGGGGACCTTGAATGAGGGGACCATGAAGAGGGGACCTTAAATGGGGGGGCCAGAATGGGGGGCCTTGAAGGGGGGAGCCATAAATGGGGGGGGCCCTGATAGGGGGCCGAATGAGGGACCTTAAATGAGGAGCCATGAATGGGGGGGCCAAAAATGAGGGGACCTTGAATGAGGGGGCCTAATGGGGGGCCCTTTAAAAGAGGGGGCCATAAAATGGGGGGGCCATGAAGAGGGGCCTTTGAAGGGGGGGCCATAAATGAGGGGCCTGAAGGGGGGCCCTTGAATGGGGGAGCCTGAATGAGGGAGCCATGAATGAGGGGCCCTTTGAATGGGGGCCATGAAGAGGGACCTTGAATGGGGGAGCCATGAATGGGGGGGCCTGAATGGGGGGGCCGAATGAGGGGACCTTAAATGGGAGCCATGAAGAGGGGCCATAAATGAGGGTACCTTAAATGGGGGCCAAAATGAGGGACCTTGAATGAGGGGGCCATGAATGGGGGGCCTAATGGGGGGACCTTGAAGGGGGGGCCAAAAAAAAGGGGGGGGCCATAAATGGGGGGGCCCCCCATGAATGAGGCCCTTTGAATGGGGGGGCCATGAATGAGGGGGCCGAATGAGGGACCTTGAAGGGGGGCCCATGAATAGGGGGCCATAAATGGGGGGACCTGAATAGGGGGCCATGAATGGGGGCCATGAATTTCGCTAAGTTCACTCCCAACGTATTTTTATTATAATAAAAAAAGAAGCCTAACCCACAAGGGCATAAAAAACGCTGCACCTAATTTAAACTGTAAAATCGAGTCGAAGCTCCGGGGCCTGGGGTGTGTGTGTATAATAATATAATATATATATATATAAATTAATATTAATAAATATTTTTAAAATTAATATAAAATATTAATGCATCCACAAAAAAAGTTTTTTTAATATATAATGTAAAAAAATAAGACTATACGTAATAACACTGAGGTGGTGTTTAGGTCTCACCTTGTGCAATTGGCGAAGTCTACATATTCTCCATTTTTTGGCCCTGGAGGGGGCCCCTGCCAGGGGTTTGGGGTCAGAGCCCCCACCATCTGGACTCAAACTGGAGGAAGACTTGCTCTTCCCTCTACTGAGGGGGACTACGACTCAACCTGGAGGAAGGGCGATTCGGGAAAGGGGAAGGGGTGGAGGTGACCGGTTGGGGGGTGGCCGCGGTGTAGGGGGGGGGGGTTTGGTGCTGTTTCTTGAGGGAGGCGGGGGGAGGGGGAGGACTGAGGAGGCGGGTGGAGGAGCAGGGGGAAAATTGGAAGTAGGGGGGGAGGAAAAAGGAAGGGGGGGAGATAGGAGGGAAGTGCTGCACAGGTGCCATGGAGAAATGGTTCCAGGTGCCCTGTCGACCCTTTTATCCACGATGCGACCATTCTGGTGGGCAGTGAGTGTGTCCTGGTTGTCCCCCAAAGTGAGGTCATGGGAGGTTACTCTCCCTTTGGTGACTCCCCTAACTCGCACCCAGTACGGGGCCAGACCCCCTTCACCCGCGCTTGGGCTGGCAAACCCCCCCGCCAGCAACGTGCCCTTTAGCGCCTCCCCATCCTCCCCCACCAGCGCACAGGCACGCCGTTGACCAGGGTCATCTCCCTCTCAGTCACCTTTGTAGAGGTAACAGCATCCACCACCCTGGCCCTCCCGGCCCGAAGAGCGGGCCCCGCCCCTGGGGTCCACCACACCCGTCCCGAAACAGACCTTTTTTAAACACACTCCACGTGCCGGCGGGCCGGGGTTTACAACCTGTTAGCGCTACTCAGAAGACAGATGTAGCAACGCTAAAAGCCTCTATAAACCTTTCTACTAAAAACCACCACAACTTAAACCCTTACCACAATCTATAACCACCATAATCTATAATAAACCCCAAACTATAATCCTACAACAGGGAAGTGTATATGAACCAAGGCCTTTTACACTCCATCAGTGCTTTGTCAGGGCTTGAATATGGGACTACGTAAAATCGGGTAAAAAAATCGAAACCGCCAGGAAAGTAGCCAGTAAGGATTGCCACTGAGAGACATACCTTTGTTAAACTTTACTTACAATACGACAAGCTGATGATCAGACACGTGTAAAACTTTATATCTTTACTGCTTTGGGAACTAAGAACCCAAAGGGGTTTAACAGTGTCTTATTCATCCCCCCAGGTGCCCCGTGGTATTATTACCCCGGGAGAACAATAACAATGGTACCCCGTGGGATTATTACCCGGTAAACAAAACAATGGACTCTCTGGGTATTTTTCCCTGGTAAACAATAGCAATGGGGACCCTCGTGGTATTATTTCCCTGGTAGAATAATAACAATGGTACTCTCTGGGAAAATTACCCTGGGAGAACAAAACAAAGTATCTCGTGGATTTTTACCCTGGTAGAACAATAACAATGGGACCCGTGGTATTATTACCCTGGTAGAACAATAACAAGGTACCCTCATGGGGATTATTTCCCTGGGAAAATAATAACAATGGGACGCTCTGGGGGATTATTACCCTGGAAACAAAAACAATGGTACCCCGTGGGTATTATTACCCGGTAAACAATAACAATGGTAAACCCCGTGGGTATTTTTACCCGGTAAATAAAAACAATGGGACCCTCGGGTAAACCATGGTAAACCCAAAGTCCTAAACGAAATATGTTGGGAAGATGTCTTAAATGACAGGATCCAAAACCAGTGCCCTTAAAAGGGATAAACTTCCTGGCACCGAAGCATGTTCAGGAAATTTTCCCCCTAAGAAAGAAATTAGCGGGAGAAACGGGAGAAAGACCCCCCCTCACAAAGACACGAAATCACTGAGCCCCAGGAGTGCAGAATATCGATACCGAAAGGAGGCCGGGACCGGGGAAGGGGAAAAACTATCGAATTTAAGCTAAATCCTTTTTATAGAACCAGGGGGGCAGGAGAGCTTAAAGCTTTTAGTGAAATTGAAAGAAATTAAAAATATTTCTTTTCATATGCCAAAAACAAGGCAAAGCCACATCTAGTATCGGGCCCTTACTCAGACAGGATGGGACTTACACAGATGACAAGGAAATGAGTGAAATATTGAAATCCCAGTACGACTCTGTGTTTAGTGAACCACTAATCGGTCTGAGGATCGACGACCCAAATGATTTCTTCATGAATGAGCCTCAAAACTCCATAAATGTATGCCAGATTTCCGACATTACCCTAACTCCGATAGATTTCGAAAAAGCCATTGACAACATGCCCATGCACTCAGCCCCGGGCCCAGACTCGTGGAACTCTGTTTTCATTAAGAACCTGCAAGAAACCCCTCTCGCGTGCCCTAAGTACACTATGGAGGAGGAGCTTGGACATGGGTGAAATTCCAGTCACTTAAAACAACGGATATAGCGCCACTCCATAAAGGTGGCAGCAAAGCATTAGCTAAGAACTATAGACCAATAGCTCTGACGTCCCACATCATAAAAATCTTTGAAAGAGTGCTAAGAAGCAGGATTGCAAATCACCTGGATTCCCAAAATCTGCACAATCCAGGCAACAGGGGTTTTCAGGGCAGGTCGCTCCTGCCTTCACAACTACTGGATCACTATGATATGGCCTTGGATGCACTGGAAGAAATCAGAATGCAGATGTAATATACACAGACTTTGCAAAAGCATTTGACAAATGCGATCATGGCGTAATAGCCCATAAAATACGTGCTAAAGGAATAACTGGGAAAGTGGGGAGATGGATCTTCAACTTCCTAACAAATCGAACACAAAGAGTAGTGGTCAACAGAGTTAAATCGGAGGCCTCCCATAGTGAAGAGCTCTGCTCCACAAGGCACAGTACTCGCCCCCATCTTATTCCTTATCCTCATATCAGACATAGACAGAGATATACATCACAGCACCGTATCATCCTTTGCAGATGATACTAGGATCTGCATGAGGCTGTCATCTGCTGAGGACGCGGTTAACCTCCAAGAAGATATAAACAAAGTTTTCCAGTGGGCAACGGTAAACAATATGACGTTCAATGAGGACAAATTTCACTACTCCGTTATGGAAAACTGGGGGAGATAATAACTAGAACAGAGTATACTACTGACTCTGGCCATACAATAAAGCGGAAGAATAATGTAAAGGACCTGGGAGTAGTAATGTCAGAGGATCTAACTTTCAAGGATCACAACAGTGCCACGATCGCACGTGCAAAGAAAATGATAGGATGGATAATGAGAACTTTCAAAACGAGAGATGCCAAGCCCATGATGATCCTTTTCAAATCACTTTTTCTCTCTAGGCTGGAATACTGCTGTACATTAACATCTCCATTCAAAGCAGGTGAAATCGCAGATCTAGAGAGTGTACAGAGATTCTTTACTGCACGTATAAGTTCTGTCAAGCACCTTAACTACTGGAACGCTTGGAAGCACTTGACTTGTACTCGTTGGAACACAGGAGGGAGAGATATATCATAATCTACACTTGGAAAATCTTGGAAGGAATGGTCCCAAATCTGCACACAGAAATCACTCCCTACGAAAGTAAAAAACTGGGCAGGCGATGCAAAATGCCCCCAATAAAAGTAGGGCGCCATTGGTACACTAAGGGAAAACACCATGTGTGTCCGGGGCCCAAAACTTTTTTAAAAAGCCCCCACAAGCATTGGGGGCATTGCCAATAAGCCCCGGCTGCCTTCAAGAGAGAGCGGGACGATACCTAAATCAGTGCCGGATCAGCCGGGCTGTGGCTCTACGTTGGGCTGCGTGCGGGCCCGCATAAAGCCGATTTTATCAGGCCCTGATCCCCTGGGGGCCTGGTCATGGACCGGGCCCGGGGGCTTGATCCCCGAATAACCCCAGGGGGTATTATTACCCTGGTAGAATAATAACAAAGGGACCCTCGGGGATTATTACGCTGGGAGGGCAAAAACAATGTACTCTCGTGGGATTATTACCCGTAGAACAAAAACAAGGTACCCTCGTGGGTATTAAATTTCCCGGGAGAACAAAAAACAATGGACTCTCGTGGATTATTCCCCGGTGAACAATACAAGGTACCCTCGTGGATATTTAACCCCGGTAGAAAAAATAACAATGTACCCTCGTGGGTATTATTTCCCGGTAGAGCAATAACAATGGGACCACGGGTTTATTACCCTGGTAGAACAATAACAAAGGTACCTCGGGGTATTTTTAAACCCTGGTAAACAATAACAATGGGGACCCCGTGGATATTTTTACCCCCGGTAGAACAAAAACAATAGTACCCTCGGGGGTATTATTTCCCGGTAGAACAATAACAAAGGGATCCTGGGTATTATTACCCTGGAAACAATAACAAAGGGACTCTCGTGGGGATATTCCCTGGTAGAACAATAAAATGGGACTCCGTGGGGGATTTTTTACCCTGGTGAACAAAACAATGGTACCTCGGGGGTTTATTTCCCTGGGAGAACAATAACAATGTACCCCCCGCGGGGTTTATTACCCTGGTAGAAAAATAACAATGGGACCTCGTGGGTATTATTACCCCGGAGAACAATAGCAATGGACTCTCGAGGGTATTATTACCCTTTGTAAAAA
>NC_069429.1:3268262-3269353 GCF_026875155.1 Cherax quadricarinatus | reverse complement strand
TTTTCACCTAGAATTTCGTCCCCAGTTGGGCTCATATCTACGGCCTACCAAGCTCATCTCGCACCACGCTTACCCTGCCCACTCACGCCCCGGTAGCCTAGAGACAAGCTTACTCACTCTCTCGGGGGCCCTTTGGTCCTCTGGGCCTGGGCCTGGGCCGCCAAAAACACACTGCCTGTGTACAAGAACCAATAAAGCAAAGTCGTTGCCTCCGAAGAGTATCATTTATTCCCGCTACCAGACCTACACCCAATACTACGATAAGATTTGGTCCCAAAATCTGCCTACTGAAACCACAGTCCACGAGAGTAAAGAGGTTTGACAGATGGAGCAAAGGGGGTTCCAATGAAAAGTAGAATGCCTTAAGTCACTAAGAGATAACACAGTAAGTGTGAAGGGCCCAAGACTCTTCACTGCCCTTCATATATTAGGGGAATTACCAACAGACCTCTGGCTGTCTTCAGGAAGGAACTAGATAAATACAAGAAGTTACTGATAAGCCCGGCTGTGGTGCATTAGTTGGTCTGTGATGGATATGTGGAGCAGCAGGCCTCCAGCAGCAACAGCCTGGTTGACCAGGCTAGAACCATGACCGGACTCCTGGAGTAGAAAGACTCTCGAAGCTCATCAAAGGTAAGGTATAGCACCAACAGCCTGGTTGATCAGGAAAGCAGCCAAAAGGTCTGGTCTTGGACTCTGCCGTCAAATAGGCATACCGTTGTTGCATAAAACATCTATCGACACCAGCACTATCTATTGAAGGTGTGTGAGGGAAATACTTGTATGCAAAACTGCCCATTGGTGGGGAAAAAAATACTCAATGGTGGGGTGGGGAAATTACCAACCAGTAGTATAATTTCACCTCAGGGTGAGGGAGAATTTACACGGTGGGGAAATTTACCCAACGGAGCAGGAAATTCAGGGATATTAAGCGGCATTATACACTGGTGCAGGGAATTTCTCCCAGGCGCAAGGACTTACACGGCGGCGGGGAAAAATTGCCAAATGGCAAAGAAAATTACCCTAAGTTCCATAATGACTGACATCAGAGCCTCAAGATTATTTTTGTTTAAATAACTACGATTATTATA
>NC_069429.1:3235762-3263262 GCF_026875155.1 Cherax quadricarinatus | reverse complement strand
ACACACACGAAACAGGCTTACTCATGCAATATATGAGACCTTGTTTGACCACGTGGCACCATGGGGGTGCCAGTGACCCCGTGGCTCACGTGGTAACATCACACTCACATAAGGTGAGTGGTAACCGAGATTGCTTACTCCTGTCATGTGTGGAATGAAAGTAACCATGTGCACGTGTATAATAGCAAGGTGCACATGTATGTTAAAGATACACAATGCACCATTAAGGCAGTCTTAAATTTACCCCACGAGGGTTATTAAGGTTGCACGTCACCTCTTCACCAGTCAAGATTCTCGATGACTGAATACCTAAAATAGGGATTGAAGTATATTCTGTGTATATGTACACAGAGACATACACCTCCCTACCTAACCCACTCACTCACCCTCCCCCCCCCCCCTCTCTCTATTATATATATATATATATATATATATATATATATATATATAATATATATATAATATATATATATGATGTATATGTCGTGCCGATAGTTAAAATTGGTCAATTAGCAAGAACTTGTTTAAAATTAAGTCCTTTCTAAAATTTTCTTTTTTACTGAATCACGAAATCGTAATAACCTCTTTGAGGGGACTTGAGCTAGAGTTCGTCACGGAAACGCTAGCTGGAGATTCGTCTGTAAAAACTTGCATTTGTGGTCAAAGTGGTGCCTATGTTAACCTTCCTATGGTATACAAATATACCTAGTTGGATGAATCTTACTGAAGCTAGCTGACCCAGTGGTTAACGCGACGGTCTGGGGCCCAAGACTGCTCAACTGCCTCCCAGCATACATAAGAGGGATTACCAATAGATCCCTGGCTGTCTTGAAGAAGGCGCTGGACAGGCACTTAAAGTCGGTATCTGACCAGCCAGGTTGTGGTTCCTACGTTGGATTGCGTGCGGCCAACAGTAACAGCTTGGTTGATCAGGCCCTGATCCACCATGAAGCCTGGTCACAGACCGGGCAGCGGGGGCATTGACCCCCGGAACTATCTCCAGGTGTGTGTGTGTGGTGTGGTTATATATATATATATATATATATTTTATATATATATAATATATATATACATATATATAATATAATCTATTTTTATATTATATATATTATAATTATATTATATATATTATATATAATATATATTATATATTAATCTATCTATATATTATTATATAATTATATATATATATATATATATATATATATATATATATATATATATATATATACACATATATATATATATAATCTCTATTTTTCCGTCTCTCTTTTCTCTCTCTCTCTCTAATATACCTCGTTTGGAAACACAAAAGTCCTTCTTGACAAAAGAGAATATATAATAACCACCGAGAGCGCCCAGAGACACTCCTCAAAATTAATTTCTCAAAATGCCTTCATTAATATGCAATTAAAAGCCTAACTGACATTAACACCTTTTTTTAAAAAAAAAAAAAAGACCTTAAAAGTACTATTTTTTCTGAATTTATTAATGACAGGCAAAAGTAACACTAGATTTTTTTTAAATATTTTGGGATATATTGTACTGAGGAATATTTTGATGTCTCCGGGTCTCTTAAGTGGAGGTGTTGGTCCTATGACCAGTGGCGGACCAACATTGTTTGGGTCCCTGAAGCTTGAACTATTATGGGTCCCTGAAGCTTGAACTGTTACAGGTGTCCCTGAAGCTTAAAACTGTTACGGGGTCCCTGAAGCTTGAACTGTTACAGGGTCCCTGAAGCTTGAACTGTTACAGGGTCCCTGAAGCTTGAACTGTTACAGGGTCCCTGAAGCTTGAACTTTTTGCAGGGTCCCTGAAGCTTGAACTGTTGCAGGGTCCCTGAAGCTTGAACTGTTACAGGGTCCCTGAAGCTTGAACTGTTGCAGGGTCCCTGAAGCTTGAACTGTTGCAGGGTCCCTGAAGCTTGAACTGTTACAGGGTCCCTGAAGCTTGAACTGTTGCAGGGTCCCTGAAACTTGAACTATTATGGGTCCCTGAAACTTGAATTGTTACAGGGCCCCTGAAGCTTCAACTGTTGCAGGGTCCCTGAAGCTTGAACTGTTACAGGGTCCCTGAAACTTGAACTGTTACAGGGTCCCTGAAGCTTGAACTGTTACAGGGTCCCTGAAGCTTGAACTGTTACAGGGTCCCTGAAGCTTGAACTGTTACAGGATCCCTGAAGCTTGAACTGTTACAGGGTCCCTGAAGCTTGAACTGTTACAGGGTCCCTGAAGCTTGAACTGTTACAGGGTCCCTGAAGCTTGAACTGTTACAGGGTCCCTGAAGCTTGAACTGTTACGGGGTCCCTGAAGCTTGAACTGTTACGGGTCCCTGAAGCTTGAACTGTTACGGGTCCCTGAAGCTTGAACTGTTACAGGGTCCCTGAAGCTTGAACTGTTGCAGGGTCCCTGAAGCTTGAACTGTTACAGAGTCCCTGAAACTTGAACTGTTACAGGGTCCCTGAAGCTTCAACTGTTACAAGGTCCCTGAAGCTTCAACTGTTACAGGGTCGAAGAATGAGACACTTATGCAGCATATGGGAATCTTTATTCAGGAAACGTTTCGCCACACAGTGGCTTCATCAGTAGAATACAAAGAGGAAGGCGTAAGGAGAGGAGGAGAATGAGGTAATCAGTCCCTCAACCTTGAGTCGATGTGTTCAGTCCATCAGTCTTGTAGAATGTACATTCTACAAGATTGATGGACTGAACACATCGACTCCAGGTTGAGGGACTGATTACCTCATTCTCCTCCTCTCCTTACGCCTTCCTCTTTGTATTGGACTGATGAAGCCACTGTGTGGCGAAACGTTTCCTGAATAAAGATTCCCATATGCTGCATAAGTGTCTCATTCTTCAACATGTCGGTTTTTCAAACCATTCATCACAACTGTTACAGGGTCCCTTTAGCTTGAACTGTTACAGGGTCCCTGAAACGAACTGTTACAGGGCCCCTGAAGCTTGAACTGTTGCAGGGTCCCTGAAGTTTGAACTGTTACAGGGTCCCTGAAGCTTCAACTGTTGCAGGGTCCATGAAGTTTGAACTGTTACAGGGTCCCTGAAGCTTCAACTGTTACAGGGTCCCTGAAGCTTCAACTGTTACAGGGTCCCTGAAGCTTCAACTGTTACAGGGTCCCTGAAGCTTGAATTGTTACAGGGTCCTTGAAGCTTCCACTGTTACAGGGTCCCTGAAGCTTCAACTGTTACAGGGTCCCTGAAGCTTCAACTGTTACAGGGTCCCTGAAGCTTCAACAGTTAAAGGGTCCCTGAAGCTTGAACTGTTACAATGTCCCTGATGCCTGAACTGTTACAGGGTCCCTGAAGCTTGAACTGCTACAGGGTCCTTGAAGCTTCAATTGCTACAGGGTCCCTGAAGCTTGAAATGTTACAGGGTAGCTGAAGCTTCAACTGTCACAGGGTCCCTGAAGCTTCAACTGTCACAGGGTCTCTGAAGCTTCAACTTTTACAGGGTCCCTGAAGCTTCAACTGTTACAGGGCCCCTGAAGCTTCAACTGTTACAGGGTCCCTGAAGCTTCAACTGCTACAGGGTCCCTGAAGCTTCAACTGTTACAGGGTCCCTGAAGCTTCAACTGTTACAGGGTCCCTGAAGCTTCAACTGTTACAGGGTCCCAGAAGCTTCAATTGTTACAGGGTCCCTGAAGCTTCAACTGTTACAAGGTCCCTGAAGCTTCAACTGTTACAGGGTCCCTGAAGCTTGAACTGTTACAGGGTCCCTGAAACGAACTGTTACAGGGTCCCTGAAGCTTCAACTGTTGCAGGGTCCCTGAAGCTTGAACTGTTACAGGGTCCCTGAAGCTTCAACTGTTACAGGGTCCCTGAAGCTTCAACTGTTACAGGGTCCCTGAAGCTTCAACTGTTACAGGGTCCCTGAAGCTTCAACTGTTACAGGGTCCCTGAAGCTTCCACTGTTACAGGGTCCCTAAGCTTCCACTGTTACAGGGTCCCTGAAGCTTCCACTGTTACAGGGTCCCTGAAGCTTCAACTGCTACAGGGTCCCTGAAGCTTCCACTGCTACAGGGTCCCTGAAGCTTCCACTGCTACAGGGTCCCTGAAGCTTCCACTGCTACAGGGTCCCTGAAGCTTCCACTGCTACAAGGTCCCTGAAGCTTCCACTGCTACAGGGTCCCTGAAGCTTCAACTGTTACAGGGTCCCTGAAGCTTCAACTGTTACAGGGTCCCTGAAGCTTCAACTGTTACAGGGTCCCTGAAGCTTCCACTGCTACAGGGTCCCTGAAGCTTCAACTGTTACAGGGTCCCTGAAGCTTCAACTGTTACAGAGTCCCTGAAGCTTCCACTGCTACAGGGTCCCTGAAGCTTCCACTGCTACAGGGTCAATGAAGCTTCCACTGTTACAGGGTCCCTGAAGCTTCAACTGTTACAGGGTCCCTGAAGCTTCAACTGTTACAGGGTCCCTGAAGCTTCCACTGTTACAGGGTCCCTGAAGCTTCCACTGTTTACAGGGTCCCTGAAGCTTCCACTGCTACAGGGTCCCTGAAGCTTCCACTGTTACAGGGTTTCCCCGAAGCTTCAACTGTTACAGGGTTCCTGAAGCTTCAACTGTTACAGGGTCCCTGAAGCTTCCACTGTTACAGGGTCCCTGAAGCTTCCACTGCTACAGGGTCCCTGAAGCTTCCACTGTTACAGGGTCCCTGAAGCTTCAACTTACAGGGTTCCTGAAGCTTCAACTGTTACAGGGTCCCTGAAGCTTCAACTGTTACAGGGTCCCTGAAGCTTCAACTGTTACAGGGTCCCTGAAGCATTCAACTGTTACAGGGTCCCTGAAGCTTCAAACTGTTACAGGGTCCCTGAAGCTTCAACTGTTACAGGGTCCCTGAAGCTTCAACTGTTACAGGGTCCCTGAAGCTTCAACTGTTACAGGGTCCCTGAAGCTTCAACTGTTACAGGGTCCCTGAAGCTTGAACTGTTACAGGGTCCCTGAAGCTTCAACTGCTACAGGGTCCCTGAAGCTTCAACTGTTACAGGGTCCCTGAAGCTTCAACTGTTACAGGGTCCCTGAAGCTTCACCTGTTACAGGGTCCCTGAAGCTTCAACTGTTACAGGGTCCCTGAAGCTTCAACTGTTGCAGGGTCCCTGAAGCTTCAACTGTTACAGGGTCCCTGAAGCTTCAACTGTTGCAGGGTCCCTGAAGCTTCAACTGTTACAGGGTCCCTGAAGCTTCAACTGTTGCAGGGTCCCTGAAGCTTCAACTGTTACAGGGTCCCTGAAGCTTCAACTGTTACAGGGTCCCTGAAGCTTCAACTGTTATAGGGTCCCTGAAGCTTCAACTGTTGCAGGGTCCCTGAAGCTTCAACTGTTGCAGGGTCCCTGAAGCTTCAACTGTTGCAGGGTCCCTGAAGCTTCAACTGTTGCAGGGTCCCTGGGAAACTTCAACTGTTACAGGGTCCCTGAAGCTTCAACTGTTATAGGGTCCCTGAAGCTTCAACTGTTGCAGGGTCCCTGAAGCTTCAACTGTTACAGGGTCCCTGAAGCTTCAACTGTTGCAGGGTCCCTGAAGCTTCAACTGTTACAGGGTCCCTGAAGTTTCAACTGTTACAGGGTCCCTGAAGCTTCAACTGTTACAGGGTCCCTGAAGCTTCAACTGTTACAGGGTCCCTGAAGCTTCAACTGTTAGAGTCCCTGAAGCTTCAACTGTTACAGGGTCCCTGAAGCTTCAACTGTTACAGAGTCCCTGAAGCTTCAACTGTTACAGGGTCCCTGAAGCTTCAACTGTTACAGAGTCCCTGAAGCTTCAACTGTTACAGGGTCCCTGAAGCTTCAACTGTTACAGGGTCCCTGAAGCTTCAACTGTTACAGGGTCCCTGAAGCTTCAACTGTTACAGAGTCCCTGAAGCTTCAACTGTTACAGGGTCCCTGAAGCTTCAACTGTTACAGGGTCCCTGAAGCTTCAACTGTTACAGGGTCCCTGAAGCTTCAACTGTTACAGGGTCCCTGAAGCTTCAACTGTTACAGGGTCCCTGAAGCTTCAACTGTTACAGGGTCCCTGAAGCTTCAACTGTTACAGGGTCCCTGAAGCTTCAACTGTTACAGGGTCACCTTCACAACCTACATAATACAATAATAATCTCTTAATTTTTATAATTATTTTTTGTATTGAATTACACTATATTAATATTGTCTCAATAACTCTTCTCGTACAGTAGACCCAAAATGTTTAAACAATGTGGACTAAAGTGGCTTCTGGGGCCCTCCAGGTTTAGGGCCCTGAGGCTTAGGCTTTGTTTCATAGTAGATATGTCTCTGCCTATGACCGAGGCTTTCCACTGGCTTAGTCATCCAACTTGACCACCTTAGAGGAGAGAAGGACAAGGGGAGACATGAATACTACGTACAAAATACTAAGAGGAATTGATAGGGTAGATAGAGAAACTGAATTAAAAAGCACCAGGATCAAGGTGACACAGGTGGAAGTTGAAGATACTGATGATTCATAGTGATGTCAGGAAGTATTTCTTTAGTCTCAGTGGGGTTGAAAAGAGGACTCGCTACACAGCTTCAAGTAGATAAGTCCCAAGAGACCAGAAGTCAGTGATGCCCATCAAGGTGTTCTAGGAGACAGGGCCAGGAGCTGAGTCGCCACCTCTGACCACAAATTGGTGAGAAAACACCCACACACACACACCCACACACACACACCCACACACACACACCCACACACACACACACACACACCACACCCCACACACACACCCCACACCACACCCCACACACACACCCCACACACACACCCCACACACACACACCCCACACACACACACACACACACACACACACACACACACACACACACACACACACACACACATACAGTTCTTCCGCTCTTTCAACTAACACCTCCTTTATTCTCAGTTTCCGTTATCACAATCCTTCTATTATCGTTTCCCATTTCTCCCCTGCCCCCAAACACACACACACGCCCATCACCCAAAGGACACAGAACTTTCAACTTTTCACTTAGGCAGTATCCTCCCACATTGCCCTCACACTCAAGGCAACTCAACACCCACACTAGTGAATTCTGTCCTTTTATCTTCCTCCCTCTCATCTCCCTTCCTCCCTCTCACACCCTCTATGCCCTTCCTCACTTTTACGCCCTCTTTTAACCTCTATCTCCCTCTTCCATCTCTTATGCTCCCTCCATTCCCTCTTACACCATCTAGTAACATGAGGGGGGAAAGGGTGGTAAAGGGTAATGAAAGAAGGGTGATGGAGATGGATATAATGGATTAATATTAATCCATTATCGTAGTAAAATTGAGGGAAATGGGAGGGAAGGGAAAGAGAGGGATGAGGTGAGGGAAGAGAGGCGATGAAGAGAAATAGGAAGGGAAAAGACTGGGAAATCCCGAGAAAAGTGAAGTACAGTGTGAAGGGGGGTGAAGGGGTAGAACAGGGGTGAGGGGGGGAAAGCCGGGGTAGTAGTAGTAGTATTAGTAGTAGTAGAAGTAGTGTAAGAACAGATGCAGTAGTAGTAGTGTAAGAACATATACGGCGGCAGCGCAGCACCAATTACATAGTTCCCAGAGGTTTCTACAGGCACCTCATTAATTATAAAGTTCCAGAGGTCCCTACAGATACCTCAGTAAATATAAAGTTCCATAGGTTCCTACAGGCACCTCATTAATTATAAAGTTCCAGAGTCCCGACAGATACCTCAGTAATTATAAAGTTCCCCGAAGTCCCGACAGATACCTCAGAATTATAAAGTTCCCCGAGGTCCCTACAGGCACCTCAGTAATAATAAAACCCGTAAGAACGTAGAGAAATCAGCGTTGAGGTCAAAACACGTTCCACAGAGTAACAATAGAAGATCACAGAAGGGGTGTCAGGAGCACTGCCAAAGGTGTTTATGAGTGAGATGTGCACGTCTGATGCTTAGTCCACAGACACATCTCTCAGTGACGATTCCTGATGCAAGAGGGCCAAGAGCAGGGCAAAGAAGTGCCAAGCCCCGCAATTTGGCACTAGAGTCCTCTTGTCATCTTAGGGCCCACCAGGCCAGCCTCTTCCTAAGGAAAACCTATGAAGAATAGGGTCGTAAAGATGAAAAGGCACAATACCGTGACCAAAACAATACACAAATAACCCGCACATAGGAGAAGCTTACGACGACTTTTTGGTCCAAATTAAATGGTCCAAGTCGGGCGAAACGTCGTCGTAAACTTCTCTCTCCTACGTGCGGGTTATTTGTGAATAGTCTCGTTAGAAAATCCTTTCGACTAGGCTCCGCCTATTCATTTCCCGGCCCCCTGTAACAGCCTGGAAGATCAGGCGCTAATCCACCGGAAGGTCTGGTCGGGGACCGGGCCGCGAGGGGGATGGTTGATCCTCTATTAACACCCTACAGGTAGACCAACGTCTCTCGTGTGTTAGTAGGTCTGGGGGAATTATCTTACAACGTGACCTGGGGACAGACCACCCGACATGTCTGGGCACAGACACTCCACATGTCTGGGCACAGACACTCCACATGTCTGGGCACAGACACTCCACATGTCTGGGCACAGACATCACATGTTGGGCACAGACACTCCACATGTCTGGGCACAGACACTCCACATGTCTGGGCACAGACACTCCACATGTCTGGGCACAGACACTCCACATGTCTGGGCACAGACACTCCACATGTCTGGGCACAGACACTCCACATGTCTGGGCACAGACACTCCACATGTCTGGGCACAGACACTCCACATGTTGGCTGCACAGACACTCCACATGTCTGGGCACAGACACTCCACATGTCTGGGCACAGACACTCCACATGTCTGGGCACAGACACCCCACATGTCTGGGCACAGACACTCCCCATGTTGGGCCAGAACTCCACATGTATGGGCACGCACTCCACATGTCTGGGCACGGGAATTTAACATTTTGGGGCCACAGACCCTCCACAGGTTGGCCAGAAAATCCCATGTTGGGCACAGAATTTCCAAACATGTTGGGCCAGAATTCCACATGTTGGGACAGACACTCCACTTTGTCGGGCCCCAGAACTCCACATGTTGGGCCGGGAACACTCCCATGTCTGGGCCAGCCATTCCACAGTTGGGCACAGACACTCCACATGTCTGGGCACGGGCCCTTTTCCACATTTTTGGGGCCAGACACTCCACTTGCTGGCCAAAAGGAAACTCCACATGTCGGGCCCAAAGGGACACTCCACATGTTGGCCACAGACACTCCATGTCGGGCCCACGGGACATCCACATGTCGGGCCCACGGACATCCACATGTCTGGCCCAGACACCCCACATGTCTGGCACGGACACAAAACATGTCTGGCCACGGGAACCCCCCAACTTGTTGGCACGGGCCACCCCACATGTCTGGCCAAGCACTAAACATTTTGGGCCCACGGGAAACTCCACTTGTTGGCCACAGCCCTCACAGGTCTGGCCCCCAAAACCCCCACTTGTTTGGCCACGGGACACTCCAAATGTCGGGCCACAACACTCCACTTGTTGGCCCAGACACTCCACTGTCTGGCCAAGGAAAATCCACATGGGGGGGAAAAGGGACACCCAAATGTTGGGCACAGGCCCACTCCCATTTTGGGGCACAGACACTCACATGTCTGGGAAAACACCCCAAAAATTGTCTGGGCCCCCGGGGACCCCCCCCAAAAGTCTGGGCACAGACACTCCCATGTTGGGCACAGACATCAAACCTTTTTCTGGGAAAAGGGAAAACCCCAAGGGTTGGGGTTTTTTAAAGACACTCCACATGTCTGGGTACAGACACTCCCCATTTTGGGGGTACAGGAACTCCACAGGTCGGGGTACAGACATCCACATGTCGGGGTAAGCACCCCAACTTTCTGGGTACAGAAACTCCACATGCTGGGTACAGAAAATCCACATGTCGGGGTTTTACAGACATCCCATGTCGGGGTTTCAGAAAACCCCACTTGTCGGGGTTTCGGACACTAAACATGTCTGGGTGGGGACACTCCAAATTTGGGTACGGGGAACTCCACTTGTCTGGGCAGACCTCACATTTTCTGGGTACGACCTCCAATGTCTGGGTCAGACCCCCAACATGTCGGGGAAAAGGGACCTCCCATGTCTGGGTACAGACAACCCCAACATTCTGGGTAAAAAAAACCCTCCACATGTCTGGGTACGGGACACTCCACATTTGGGTAAGCACTGAACATGTCGGGGTTTTAACGGGCACTCACCATGTTTGGGTTAAGACACTCCAATGTCTGGGCCCAAAACACCCCCAACATGTCTGGTACAGACACTCCACTTGTCTGGGAAAGGGGACACCCCAACATGTCTGGGTAACCCCCCCCAATGCTGGGTACACCTCCACATTTCGGGTTTTTTGAAACCCATATGTCTGGGTACAGACCTCCCTTGTCGGGGTTTCAGCCACCCCCAATTTTGGGGGTAAAAACCCCCCAATGTCTGGGTTAGGGGGCCCCCAGGCCCGGGGTTTAGATGCCCCACTGTCTGGGTAAAAGACCCCCCATAGGTCTGGGT
The DNA here is from genome assembly GCF_026875155.1 of Cherax quadricarinatus. Taxonomy (NCBI): domain Eukaryota; kingdom Metazoa; phylum Arthropoda; class Malacostraca; order Decapoda; family Parastacidae; genus Cherax; species Cherax quadricarinatus. The sequence continues at coordinate 3,252,728 of NC_069429.1, read as the reverse complement.
ACAAAACCCCCCAACATGTCGGGGTTTACAGAAAAAACTCTCAAAAATTTTTTCTCGCTAATTCTTAAAAGGGTTGAAAAAGCCGTTTTGTGTTTTTTTTGATCTAAAAAAATCGTTAGCTTTAAATTTAACCGTCGTCGCTTGACGGGCGAGGGGGCGAGCCATTTCCCCTTTCCACCTAGGGATTTTTGGCCGTTTCCTCTTGATTTAACAAGAATTACGACCTTTGGGGGATTGCGGGGAAAAAAAGGTGGGGGTGAGTTCGCCCGCTGGGTTTTAAATTTGGCCGCTCCCTCGTAAAAAGATTTAGGGTGTTGAAGCGCAAACGATGTTTAAAACGTAGTTACGACGGGAAAGGTGAGCTCCGTGCTGGGGGAATGTGGCCGCTGCCTTTTTACTCTGTAGGGGTTTACGACGGGGAGAGATAAGGGAGTTCGGAGTTTAGGGCGCTTGATGAATTTACGAGGGGAAGGGTAAGGGTGGTCGGTCGTTAGAGGCTTTATAACTTTATGATTTTCAGAGTCTTGAAAACTCTCGGACCCCGGCCAGGGGCCGGGTTTCGTTTGGTCTCTGCCTTTAGTCCAAAAAGGGTTAAGACAAAAGGACCCCGGGAAAATCAGATTTGAAAAAGTCTATTGGGCAAACCTAGAAAAATTTTTAAAAGAAAAGTTTCGGCCCCGGGGACCTTCACCCACTTCTAAGGGATCAAGGTCCAAGGCCCAAAAACGTTTTCTAGTATACCCTGGTTTTTTTGTTGTGTGTTTCAAAACCAAATTTGTCAGTATTTTAAAACCAAGGTTTTCTTTTAAAGTCTATCTGATCTTGGGCATGGGAGCCTATCCTTCCTTGGCAATTTAAAGGGACCCCTTTCCGAAAAGCCCAAAACCCCCTACAACAGTACAGCCCCCCATTTCTAGCACGGGCCCCCTTTTCCCCTGCCACGACCCTCAAACAGAACGCCCCCATTTCCGTTAAAACCCCCCCTTTTCCCCTGTCATAGACCTTTCAAAAAGTTTACGGCCCCTTTTCAGTTTACGCCCCCCATTTTTGGGCCACAGCCCCCACAACAGCGGACTCTAGTACTTTGGCCCAAAGCGGGAAGCTATCATCAACAGCCGGGTTTGATTTAGGTAACCCAAAAAGGCTGTTGGCCCCTGGCAGGCAACGAGGGTTCAAAATACCCTTTAAAAACAGTCACGGTTTATCTCACTAGCAGAATAACCTCACCCCCCACAGATCTCCACCCGGGTTGGGTTCAAGGAAAACCCGGAGGTCAAACATCGAGGTATCCTCCCGTAAGAACACACGCTTGTCGGCAAGTGCAGTGGTCGAGGAAATCACGATGGCCGGCAAATTAAGGGTTGTCGGGAAGGGACGGGGTCGGGGAAATTACGAGGTCGGAATTTCGGTGGTCGGGAAGCTACGGTGGGCGGGGTTTTTTCCCCCTTACCCCCCCCCCCCCCCCCCCCCTTCCCCCCCCCCCCTTTTTTTTCCCCCCCCCCCCCCCCCCCCCCCCCCCCCCCCGGGTTAAGGGGGCGGGGTTCTTTGGGACCCCTCAGGTGAACCCCAATTTTTCCTTTTTAAGGGGGTCTTGGGACCCAATTTCATCCCAAAAGGGCAATGTTTTTAAAAGGGCTTGGGACCCCCCACGAAGAAAAAAAAAAATATCTCTTACGCCCCCCTGCGTATTACCGAAAGGAAAAAAACCCATTTCTTTGCGTCTTGGGACCTTAAACGAAGAAAATTTGTTTCAAACGAGCCATGAAAAAAGTTACGGTGCTTTTTACGCAAAAACGTGGGGAGGCGGCGAAAGGGGGCTGGGCCCCCCTGATAAGCGCTTAAAACACTACCCCACAAAACCCCATTTTCCCCATTACCAGAGGTCGAAAAAAGATGTTCAAATTTCCTTTTTTGAGGTTATAATGAGTTCGTAACTCACGGGAGAAAGGAAAAGTAGTTTTAAATCTGCACGTCGCAGGAGATAATGTTTTTTTAAATTTTTTAATTTGATACAGGGTTTAAGTTTACAAATCCCCAAAAAAAGGAAAAAAAAAATTATTAATTTTTTATTTTTATTATTAACGCCCCCCCAGCCCGGGGCTTGACCCGACCCTTGGGTGAATCAGGGCCCGATCAGCCAGGCGTTTTCTGCTGGCCGCACGTAGTCCAAAGCCGAAACCCCCAGCCCGGTGATCCCGGACTGACTTCAAAGGGGTCTGTCCCGCTCCCCCTTTTAAGACAAAAGGGGTTATTGGTTAAATTTCCCCCATGGCTGGTGGGGGGCTAGCTACCTTCTCCCTCCCTCTCTTTAAATTTTTGAGGGAGGATACATGCTTGCTTTAAGACGAGGTACGAAAAGGGGCAAAATTTCCCAAAAGTAATCGGGGGAAACGACCGCAAAACAGGCGGGGAAGGAAACTGAGATAGACCCCCGCAACCCATTCCAGTGGAAAATTAGGTTTGCAACACAACCCCACACCAAAACACACACAACCCAAACACTAAACACACACACTCACAACAAAACCCCCAAAAACACCAAAAACCCCACAACACAGATTTCTGGGCATACATAAGGGGGCAATGATGTACAAATGGTCTGAAAAATCAATAAGGTCAATGGGTGTACAAGTGGTCGAACCATAATAAGGTTCCCAAAGAGTTTCATTTTGGTCTGAAAATTATTAAAGGGCAAAAGATGTACAAGTGGTCTGAACCATACATAAGGTCAATGATGTTTCAAGTGGGCTGAACCAAACAAAATAAGGTTTAATGATGTACGGTGGTCTGAAACCTTTACATTTTAAAGGAAAAGTTCGAGTGGGCTGAAAAAATCCATGGTCAATGTACGAGTGGTCTGAAAACCCTCAAATAAGGTCAATTTTACGGTGGTTGAACCTTTAAATTTAAGGGCAATTTATGTACAAATTTGGGTTTAACAATCAAATAAGGTAAAGATGTTTCAGTGGTCTGAAAACCTTACATAAGGTCAAAGTAAGATTTGGGCTGAACCTTTACATAAGGTCAAAGTTCGAGTTGGGCTGAACCATCAAAAAAAGGTCAATGTACGGTGGTTTTGAACCATCCATAAGGGGGAATGTGTAAGTGGTCTGAAACCTTTACTTTAAAGGGCAAATTTTCAAGTTTTTCTGAAAACCCTCAAATAAAGGGCAATGATGTACAAGTGGTCGGGAAAAATACATAAGGTTTTGGGGTGTACAAGTGGGCTGAAAACCTTTACTTAAGGTCAATGTACGAGTGGGTTTTTCCCTTTACATAAGGTCAAAGTACGGTGGCCTGAACCATCAATAAGGTTTAATGTACAAGTGGTCTGGGAAACCCTCACTTTAAGGGCAAAGTTTCCCAAAAAGGTCCCGAACCATCACATAAAGGCAAAGTACAAGTGGTCTGAACCCAAAACCCTAAGGTCAATGTACAAAATGGCCTGAAAACCCTCAAATAAGGGGCAAAGACCAAACATCATCATTAAAACCCCTGTTTCAATTTAACAAACAATCATCCCAAAAAATTGCCATTTGCCTAATTTTCCCTGTAAATTTTAAACCTTTCCCGGGAAAATTGTGTGTTGGTCAAACCCGGCGTGGTGGCGTGCTGCCGGCATCAGTCAGGCCCCCGGTCTAGTACCCGGACAAGGTAAATTTACAGGGGACTCATTAACAGCCCCGTTTTAATTTGGGAGTGAAATTTCCCGGACCTGTTTCAAGAGGGTTTTCTGCCCATCCAAACCTATGGGGGGCCACAGAAAAAATGTTAAGGGGTTTTATATGCCCAAAAAACAGAGGTGTTTGTTTCCCGTGTTTTACCCCCGAGGTGTATGTTTTAGTGTATATACATCGAGGTGTATGTCTTCCAGTGTATTTCCCCTGGGGGTTTTGCCTTTCAGTGTATATAACCGAGGTGGGTTTTCTTCCAGTGTTTAAAACCTGAGGTGTATGCCTTTTAGTGTATATACATCGAGGTGTATGTCTTCCAGGGGTTTATACACGAGGTTTTATGTTTTTCCATTTTATATAATCTGGGTGTATGCCTTTAAATGTATATACCGAGGTGTTTGTTTTTCCTTTGTATATAAATGAGGTGTATGCTTTTAGTTTTATTTACATCGGGTGTTTTGTCTTTTTTAGTGTTTTATACCCTGAGGTGTATTTCCTTTTTTAGTGTATTAATTTGAGGTGTATGTCTTCCCGTGTATATCACCGGGGGGTTGGGGTTTTCCCGGGGTATATACACTGGGGGTGTATGCCTTTTTAGTGTATATACATCGAGGTTTTTGGGCTTCCAGTGTATATACACCCAGGTTGGGATGTCTTCCAGGTTATACAAAGAGGGGGTTTGCCTTTCGTGTTATTCACCGAGGTGTATGTCTTCCCGTGTATATTCACCGAAAGGGGTATGTCTTCCGTGTTTATTTCAATGAGGTGTATGCCTTTAAGGGGGGGTTTTTCTTTGAGGTGTTTGTTTTCCAATGTATTTACATGGGTTTTTTGTCTTCCGTGTAATTTCCCGAGGTGTTTTCCTTTCAGTGTTTATACACGGGTGTAGGGTTTCCCGTGTATTTTTCTCGAGGTTTTATGTCTTCCAGTGTATTTACATCGGGTGTATGTTTTTCCAGTGGGATTTACAAAAGAGGTTTTTTGTCTTCCCGGGTTTTACCCTCGGGTGTATGTCTTCCCGTGTATTTAATCGAGGTGTATGGGCTTCCAGTGTTTTATCCAAAGAGGTTTTTTGTTTCCCGGGGTATGTACACGGAGTTTAAGCCCCCCTTTAGTTATTTAAAATTTCTTTAAATAGCAGCCAGCAGTATTAAAACCCAGTGATAAGACCCCGATCGGACCGGGTCGCAGGAGCGTTGATTCCCGGAATACCCCCCCCGGTAGTGAGGAAAAAGATGTCTGCAGCCCCTTTAAAGCCCCTAGTATAGTTTACAGCCCTTTAAAGACATAGGGATAGTTTGGGCAGCCCTTTAAAGGGCACTTGTATAGTTTACAGCCTTAATTTACACTAATATAGTTGCAGCCTTAAAGACACTAGTATGTTTACAGGGCCCTTTAAAAAAAACCCAGTTTAGTTGAAGGCCCTTAAAAGAAAACTAGTATAGTTGCAGCCCCCTTTATGGCCCTTGGGGTAGTTTTAAAACCCCTTTTGGCCCTAGTGTAGTTGGCAGCCCTTTATGGACCCTTTTTGTAGGCAGCCTTGATGACCCCAGTGTGTTGGGCAGCCTTGTGGGGCCCAAATGTAGGGGGGACAGCCTGGATGGCCCTAGTGTAGTTGACAAACCCCTTTATTTGGGCCCCAGTGTAGTTGACAAACTTGATGGCCCCAGTGTTTGTTTACAGGGCCCTTTATGGCACTAGGTGTTTGAACTATGACAAACAAGGTAGTATGGCCTGTGCAAACCCGGTTGTTCTGGTATCAAAGGGAGCGTGAAAAACAACAGTTTTATGTTTTTAATTTTTCTTCCCCCAAAATTTTTTAAAAAGGGGGGTTCGCATCCTATTTGGGCCGTGCGGAAGTGCCCGCGAGTTGCTCCTGATTTAGTTTGGGATTTGCGCAGTGTTGACGTGACTTGGTTGTGAAGGGCCTGTTTGGCGCTCTCTAGAATTGAAGCAAGATGCCCTCCATCGAGCAACTTTACCAACAGCTTAAGGAAGAATTGAGGTTGGTGAATTTGGAAATTAGGCGATTGGACCGAGGAAAACAAGAAGATTCGTATGTAGTCCTCCTGTTTTGAGTCCTCAGGTCAAGAAGGGAAACTGGTCAGGGGCTGGGACAGCAGGGAAAGAAGTTGATGATCAAGAAGACGAATGGAAAGGTAGAAACGAGGAAGAAGAAAGAGACTGCCGTGGAAACTGTTGTGGAAACATCCAATACATTCTCAGTGCTACCCGACGAATGTGAGTTGACTACTGGGAGCGACACGACGAAAGACATTAAGGAAGGTAAGAATATTGTTGTTGTTGGGGATAGCCAAGTTAGGTATATGGATAGGGCGTTCTGCTTGAAGGACAGGAGTAGGAGACAGAGAGTTTGCTTTCCTGGGGGTGGGATGGAGGATATTGTTAGCCGTCTGGATGACATCATGAGAGGTAATGGGAGCAATCCTATTATCTGTCTCAGTGCTGGAGGCAACGATGTTGGCAGACGTAGGAGTGAGGACCTGATTAGCAGGTATAGGTCAGCAATAGAAATAATTAGAAGTAAGGGTGGGAACCCTCTCATATGTGGTATTTTGAAAAGGAGGGGAGTTGGAAGTGAATGGTTGTCCAGGGCAATTGGTGTCAATTGCTGGCTGGACAAATACTGTAAGGAAAATGCGGTAACATTCATTGACAACTGGGACCTCTTCTATGGCAGAAATGACATGTATGCTAGGGATGGGGTTCACTTATCTAGGTGTGGGGTGGGAGCACTGGCAACTGCAGTGGAGGAGCAGTTAGGACTTTAAACTAGGAATAGTTAGTGGTATGGGTTTTGGCAGGAAAACAGTGAAGTCCCAGTGTAGTAATATTACAATTTCCCTAGGGGAACTAGTAATAATAAGAACGAGATAGATATTGAAAAGCCAGGGACCTTGGGTGATAAGGACAGTAATAGGTTTAGTAGAAAAATAGAAATGAGCAGAAGGGTAAAGAGAAAGGAGAGTCTTTCAATGTTTATTATGCTAATTGCCGTAGTGCTAGGAATAAGATGGACGAGTTGAGATTAGTTGCTAGTGTAGGTAACATTGATGTATTTGCCTTAACTGAGACGTGGTTTAAATTCAAAAAGTCGGGACATGCCTGCGGAATGTCATATTCAGGGTTTTAAAATTGTTCCAAGAAGATAGAAGTATTGGGAGGGGGGGTGGGGTGGCATTGTATGTCCGAGATCGCTTGAACTGTTGCATAAAAACGGGTATTAAGTCTGAAGTAACACATACAGAGTCTGTTTGGATAGAATTTTCAGAGGGGCATGAAAAACTGATTTTAGGAGTGATATACCGTCCCCCTAACTTAGATAGGGACCAAGGGAAACTACTATGGGAGGAAATTTTTAAGGCCACAAGCACGATAATGTAGTAATTCTAGGAGACTTTAACTTTAGTCATGTGATTGGAATTTCTTGACTGGGAATTTAGAATCGTACGACTTCTTATAAGTATTTCAGGATTGTTTTTTGAAGCAGTTTGTGACAGAACCTACAAGGGGAAATAAACCTGCTTGACTTAGTTATGGCAAACAATGAATCCCTTGTTAATAATTTAGAAATTTCAGAGGAACTGGGTGCTAGCGACCACAAATCAATTACATTTAGCATTGAATGGAAGTACGATAGTAGCGATAACTCAGTAACAGTCCCAGATTTTCGCTTAGCAGATTACGATGGCTTAGAGAACACTATATCATCTGTTGACTGGGTAACGAAGAGAGCTATCAATATGACAGTTTTCTGAACACTATACATGCTGCTCAAAGAGCGTTTATCCCATATAAAGAAATTAGATCAAATAGAAATGACCCAAAATGGATGAATAATAGGCTGAAATATCTACTAGGGCATAAGAAAGAATTTAATAGGCGTATCAAAGAGGTGAGGGTCATCTTATGAATCAGTATATTGACATTAAGAGGGACATTAAAAAGGGGATAAGAAAAGCTAAAAGGGACTATGAAATTAAAGTTGCTAGGATTCTAAAACTAACCCAAAAAGTTTTTTCCAGGTCTATAGAACAAAAGTTAGAGATAAGATAGGTCCCCTTAAAAATAACTATGGGCACCTTACTGACAATGAGAATGAAATGTGCTTGATTTTAAATAATTATTTTCTCTCAGTTTTTACACAGGAAGACACTAACAATATTCCAGTAATTAATTTTTACAGTGGGCTAGAAGAAGATAAATTATGTAACATCACAGTCACTAGTGAGATGGTTTGAGGCAGATAGACAGACTGAAGCAAAATAAGTCGCCGGGTCCTGATGAGGTTTTTTCAAGGGTTCTTAAGGAATGCAAAATGGAACTCTGTGAACCATTAACTAATATTTTAATTTATCTCTTCAAACAGGTGTAGTGTCTGATATGTGGAAGATGGCTAATGTAACTCCTATTTTTAAAACAGGGGACAAGTCGTTACCGTCAAATTACCGCCCAATAAGCCTGACCTCAATTGTAGGCAAATTACTAGAGTCAATTATAGCTGAGATTATAAGAAGCCATCTCGATAAGCATAGCTTGATTGATACTCAGCATGGATTCACAAGAGGCCGGTCTTGTCTAACTAATTTATTAACTTTCTTCAGTAAGCTTTGAGGCTGTTGACCACAATAAAGAATTTGATATTATTTACTTAGATTTTAGTAAGGCTTTTGATAGAGTTCCGCACCATAGACTGTTAAAGAAAGTGGCAGCTCATGGCATTGGGGGAAAAGTGCTCTTGTGGATCGAGTCATGGCTCACTGACAGGAAGCAGAGAGTGTCCATAAATGGGGTTAAATCCGAGTGGGGATCTGTAACAAGTGGCGTTCCACAGGATCAGTCTTGGGCCCGTTGTTATTTATAATATATATCAATGATCTGATGAGGAATTACTAGTGATATGAGCAAATTCGCCGATGACACAAAGATAGGTAGGATAATTGATTCAAACGTAGATGTTAGGGAACTTCAGGAGGATTTAAACAAACTCTATTCTTGGTCAGAAAAGTGGCAGATGCAGTTCAATGTAGATAAATGCAAGGCTCTGAAGCTTGGGAGTGCCCATAACCCTAGTACTTATAAATTAAATGATGTAGAACTTAGCCATACAGATTGCGAAAAGGACTTGGGGTTATGTGAGCAGCAACCTTAAACCAAGACAGCAATGCCTAAGCGTACGTAATAAGGCAAATAGATTACTGGGATTTATATCAAGAAGTGTAAGCAACAGAAGTCCAGAGGTCATACTGCAGCTTTATACATCATTAGTAGGCCTCACCTGATTATGCAGCTCAGTTCTGGTCTCAGTATTACAAAATGGACATAAATTCGTTAGAAAACATTCAGCGTAGGATGACAAAATTAATACATAGCATCAGAAATCTTCCTTATGAAGAAAGATTGAAGACTCTTAAGTTACATTCACTTGTTAGACGAAGAATGAGGGGAGACCTGATCGAAGTGTATAAGTGGAAGATAGGTATTAATAAAGGGATATTAATAAGGTCTTGAGGATGTCTCTCCAAGAGAGAACGCGCAGTAATGGATTTAAATTAGATAAGTTTAGATTTAGAAAGGACATAGGAAAGTATTGGTTTGGAAATAGGGTAGTTGATGAGTGGAACAGTCTACCTAGTTGGGTTATTGAGGCTGGGACTTTGGGTAGTTTCAAATCTAGGTTGGATAAGTACATGAGTGGGATGGGTTGGATTTGAGTGGGACTTTCACATCAGAGCTTATTTCTTGGGTGGCATTGAAAATTGGGTAGGGCAAATGTTTTGTTAGTGGGATGAATTGTAAAGGACCTGCCTAGTATGGGCCAGCAGGCCTCCTGCAGTGTTCCTCCTTTATGTTCTTATGTTCTTATGTATTTACAATTATGTACACTATGTACAGTAATGTACGTACAGTAAGTGTACAATATGGTGAACAAGGAGGCAAAAGCAAGAGTCAGAAAATGAACCGTGTACGACCAGCAGCCCAGACAAGTCTGTTAATTCGCGTGTCACAAGTGAACCAGTTGCTTCGCAGCTTTGGCGAGCTTGTCTGTGATTGGCTAATGAACCGAGGTACTGACATAACGACGGGGCCCCTACTGCTCGTTAACCCTTAGCACCTGGTTGAGAGGCAGCCTATATGGGAGAGTGATATACGCCGAATAACATGTACCATACTGGTAGCCTTAATGGCTCTAGTGTATGTTAACAGCCTTAATGACCCTAGTGTAGTCAGCCTTAATAACCCTAATGTAGTCATCCTTAATGACCCTAGTGTAGTCAGCCTTAATGACCCTAGTGTAGTCAGCCTTAATGGCCCTAGTGTAGTCATCCTTAATGACCCTAGTGTAGTCATCCTTAATGACCCTAGTGTAGTCATCCTTAATGACCCTAGTCATCCTTAATGACCCTAGTGTAGTCATCCTTAATGACCCTAGTGTAGTCATCCTTAATGACCCTAGTCATCCTTAATGACCCTAGTGTAGTCATCCTTAATGACCCTAGTGTAGTCATCCTTAATGACTAGTGTAGTCATCCTTAATGACCCTAGTGTAGTCATCCTTAATGACCCTAGTGTAGTCATCCTTAATGACCCTAGTGTAGTCATCCTTAATGACCCTAGTGTAGTCAGCCTTAATGACCCTAGTGTAGTCAGCCTTAATGACCCTAGTGTAGTCAGCCTTAATGACCCTAGTGTAGTCAGCCTTAATGACCCTAGTGTAGTCAGCCTTAATGACCCTAGTGTAGTCAGCCTTAATGACCCTAGTGTAGTCAGCCTTAATGACCCAAGTGTAGTCAGCCTTAATGACCCAAGTGTTGTCAGCCTTAATGACCCTAGTGTAGTCATCCTTAATGACCCTAGTGTAGTCATCCTTAATGACCCTAGTAGTAGTCATCCTTAATGACCCTAGTGTAGTCATCCTTAATGACCCTAGTGTAGTCATCCTTAATGACCCTAGTGTAGTCATCCTTAATGACCCTAGTGTAGTCAGCCTTAATGACCCTAGTGTAGTCAGCCTTAATGACCCTAGTGTAGTCAGCCTTAATGACCCTAGTGTAGTCAGCTTTAATGACCCTAGTGTAGTCAGCCTTAATGACCCAAGTGTAGTCAGCCTTAATGACCCAAGTGTAGTCAGCCTTAATGACCCTAGTGTAGTCATCCTTAATGACCCTAGTGTAGTCATCCTTAATGACCCTAGTGTAGTCAGCCTTAATGACCCTAGTGTAGTCAGCCTTAATGACCCTAGTGTAGTCAGCCTTAATGACCCTAGTGTAGTCAGCCTTAATGACCCTAGTGTAGTCATCCTTAATGACCCTAGTGTAGTCAGCCTTAATGACCCTAGTGTAGTCAGCCTTAATGACCCTAGTGTAGTCAGCCTTAATGACCCAAGTGTAGTCAGCCTTAATGACCCAAGTGTTGTCATCCTTAATGACCCTAGTGTAGTCATCCTTAATGACCCTAGTGTAGTCATCCTTAATGACCCTAGTGTAGTCATCCTTAATGACCCTAGTGTAGTCAGCCTTAATGACCCTAGTGTAGTCATCCTTAATGACCCTAGTGTAGTCATCCTTAATGACCCTAGTGTAGTCAGCCTTAATGACCCTTTAATGACCCTAGTGTAGACAGTCTTACTACCCCTAGTGTAGTTGAAAGTCTTACTACCCCTAGTGTAGTTGACAGTCTTACTGACTCAAGCGTAGATGACAGCCTTTATCATAGTTACACAGTGGTAACTCCCACAGTCTGCTGCTGCACTATTCTATATGATAGTTAAATTGTGGGTACAATTGTTGGCTTCTCCCACCACAACCACCATCCATATTATAGACAGTGGTGACATCACCACTACCACAGGCACTGCCACCATTACCACAGGTACTGCCACCATTACCACAGGTACTGCCACCATTACCACAACCAATGCCACCATCACCATAAGCACCACCACCACCACAAGCACCACCACCACACCACAAGCACCACCACCCACCACCACAAGCACCACCACCACAAGCACCCCCCACCACCACCCACCACAGGCACCACCACCACCACAAGCACTACCACCACAAGCACCACCACCATAGGCACCACCACCCACCACCACAGGCACCACCACACAGCACCCCCACCACCACCACAGGCACCACCACCACCACCACCACAGGCACCACCACCACCACCACAGGCACCACCACCACCACCACCACCACAGGCACCACCACCACCACCACCACAGGCACCACCACCACCACCACAGGCACCACCACCACCACCACCACAGGCACCACCACCACCACCACCACAGGGACCACCACCACCACCACCACAGGCACCACCACCACCACCACCACAGGCACCCACCACCACACCACCACCACCACCACCACCACCACCACCACAGGCACACCCCACCACCACCACAGGCACCACCACCAAACCCCCACCACAGGCACCACCACCACCACCACAGGCACCCACCACAGGCACCACCACCACCACCACAGGCACCACCACCCACAGGCACCACACCACCACAGGCACACCACCACCACCACAGCACCAACACCACCAAACCCCCACCACCACCACCACAGGCACCACCACACCACACCACAGGCACCACACCACCACCACCACCACCACAGGCACCACCACCACCACCACAGGCACCACCACCACAGGCACCACCACCACAGGCACCACCCCCACCACAAGGCAGGTTAATTATACAAGCATTCTGGAACTTTCCCATAATGACAGTCATTATGAAGGATAATGTTTAATACTTTCTTAATTAGTGAGAAAAATATCTAGACCAGTGGCACTATTGTAGTGGCACTCTAGTTGCATTACTCTCCAGGACACTATAGTGACACTACTCTAGTGACACTAGTCCACTATAGTGGCACTACTTTCTAGTGGAACTACTCTCTCTAGTGACGCTACTCTTTCTTGTGGCACTGCTCTCTAAAATGGAGCTACTCTAATGACACTCTAGTGGCATTACTCTCTCTAGTGGAACTACTCTCTTCTTCCCATCCCACCCCCTCCCCAACCTTCTCCACACCCCACAACCTTCTCCCCACCCCAACCTTCTCCCCATTCCACAACGTTCTCCCCACCCCACAACTTTCTCCCCACCCCACAATCTCCCCACCCCACAGCCTTCTCCCCACCCCACAACCTTCTCCCCACCCCACAATATCCTCATCCCACAACCTTCTCCCCACCCACAATATCCTCATCCCACAACCTTCTCCCCACCCCCCACCTTCTCCACGCCTCAATCTCCCCACCCCGCAACCTTTTCCCCACCCCACAATATCCCCATCCCACAACCTTCTCCCCACCCCACAACCTTCTCCATACCTCAGTCTCCCCACCCCACAACCATCTCCCCACCCCACAATCTCCCCATCCCACAACCATCTCCCCACCCCACAATCTCCCCATCCCACAATCTTCTCCCCATCCCACAATCTTCTCCCCATCCCACAACCTTCTCCCCATCCCACAATCTTCTCCCACAATCTCCCCACCCCACAACCTTCTCCCCATCCCACAATCTCCCCACCCCACAACCTTCTCCCCACCCACAACTTCTCCCTACCCCACAATCTCTCCACTCCACAATCTCCCCACCCACAATCTCCCCAGTCCACAACCTTCTCCCCACCCCACAATCTCCCCACCCCACAATCTCCCCACAACAACAACCTTCTCCCCACCCCACAACCTTCTCCCTACCCCACAATCTCCCCACCCCACAATCTCCCCACCCCACAACCTTCTCCCCACCCCACAACCTTCTCCCTACCCCACAATCTCCCCACCCCACAACCTTCTCCCCACCCCACAATCTCCCCACCCCACAACTTCTCCCCACCCCACAATCTCCCACAAGCCAGCTACTGTCATTACACTCGACGGCTCATTTACTAAATTCCAACTGACACGTTGACGAAATTTACAAGTTAGTGTAAAATGAAACTCAGGGAGCCTACTGTGTGGAGCACTGGAACACTCAGGGAGCCTACTGTGTGGAGCACTGGAACACTCAGGGAGCCTACTGTGTGGAGCACTGGAACACTCAGGGAGCCTGTGTGGAGCACTGGAACACTCAGGGAGCCTACTGTGTGGAGCACTGGAACACTCAGGGAGCCTACTGTGTGGAGCACTGGAACACTCAGGGAGCCTACTGTGTGGAGCACTGGAACACTCAGGGAGCCTACTGTGTGGAGCACTGGAACACTCAGGGAGCCTACTGTGTGGAGCACTGGAACACTCAGGGAGCCTACTGTGTGGAGCACTGGAACACTCAGGGAGCCTACTGTGTGGAGCACTGGAACACTCAGGGAGCCTACTGTGTGGAGCACTGGAACACTCAGGGAGCCTACTGTGTGGAGCACTGGAACACTCAGGGAGCCTACTGTGTGGAGCACTCGAACACTCAGGGAGCCTACTGTGTGGAGCACTCGAACACTCAGGGAGCCTACTGTGTGGAGCACTGGAACACTCAGGGAGCCTACTGTGTGGAGCACTGGAACACTCAGGGAGCCTACTGTGTGGAGCACTGGAACACTCAGGGAGCCTGTGTGGAGCACTGGAACACTCAGGGAGCCTGTGTGGAGCACTGGAACACTCAGGGAGCTTACTGTGCGCTCACCGAGGAGAGGCATCGAGCACTGGAACACTCACGAAGCCTACTGTGTGCTCACTGAGGAGAGGCATCGAGCACTGGAACACTCACGAAGCCTACTGTGTGCTCACTGAGAGAGGCATCGAGCGCTGGAACACTCACGAAGCCTACTGTGTGCTCACTGAGGAGAGGCATCGAGCACTGGAACACTCACGAAGCCTACTGTGTGCTCACTGAGGAGAGGCATCGAGCACTGGAACACTCACGAAGCCTACTGTGTGCTCACCGAGGGGAGGCATCGAGCGCTGGAACACTCACGAAGCCTGTGTGCTCACCGAGGAGAGGCATCGAGCACTGGAACACTCAGGAAGCCTACTGTGTGCTCACCGAGGAGAGGCATCGAGCACTGGAACACTCAGGAAGCCTACTGTGTGCTCACTGAGGAGAGGCATCGAGCACTGGAACACTCAGGAACCCTACCGCGTGCTCACCGAGGAGAGGCATCGAGCACTGAAACACTCACGAAGCCTACTGTGTGCTCACCGAGGAGAGGCATCGAGCACTGGAACACTCAGGAAGCCTACTGTGTGCTCACCGAGGAGAGGCATCGAGCACTGGAACACTCAGGAAGCCTACTGTGTGCTCACTGAGGAGAGGCATCGAGCACTGGAACACTCAGGAAGCCTACTGTGTGCTCACTGAGGAGAGGCATCGAGCACTGGAACACTCAGGAAGCCTACTGTGTGCTCACTGAGGAGAGGCATCGAACACTGGAACACTCAGGAAGCCTACTGTGTGCTCACTGAGGAGAGGCATCGAGCACTGGAACACTCAGGAAGCCTGTGTGCTCACTGAGAGGCATCGAGCACTGGAACACTCAGGAAGCCTACTGTGTGCTCACTGAGGAGAGACATCGAGCACTGGAACACTCAGGAAGCCTACTGTGTGCTCACTGAGGAGAGGCATCGAGCACTGGAACACTCAGGAAGCCTACTGTGTGCTCACTGAGGAGAGGCATCGAGCACTGAAACACTCAGGAAGCCTACTGTGTGCTCACTGAGGAGAGGCATCGAGCACTGAAACACTCAGGAAGCCTACTGTGTGCTCACTGAGGAGAGGCATCGAGCACTGAAACACTCAGGAAGCCTACTGTGTGCTCACTGAGGAGAGGCATCGAGCACTGAAACACTCACGAAGCCTACTGTGTGCTCACTCTACTAGAGGCATGAGGAGCAGGAAGGTAGTGACAGGAGGATGAGGAAGAAGAGGAAGGTAGAGGAAGAAGAGGAAGGTAGAGGAAGAGGAGGGAGACAGAAAGGAAAGAGGGGAGGATGAGTAAGATAAAGAGGAAGCAAGATTAAGGAGGAATAACAGGAAGGAGAGCGTGGTTATACCCACGTTCTAAGAAACTCTTATAATACCCGCATCCCTCGCTGCCAGACGTAAATACACAAACAAGCGTAAACATATACACAAATATAAATTTATTACATTTCTATATATCGCATGACGTTCAGCTGTGACTGATGTATCAACCAGGAGGTCTGACCCCGGCCCTGACCCCGGCCCTGACCCCGGCTGACCCTGGCCCTGACCCCAGCCCTGACCCCGGCCCTGACCCTGGCCCTGACCCCGGCCATGGCCCCGGCCCAGGTCCCGGCTCAGGCCCCAGCCATGGCCCCGGCCCTGACCCCGGCCCTGGCCCCGGCCATGACCCCGGCCATGACCCCGACCCTGGTCCCGGCTCAGGCCCCAGCCATGACCCCGGCCCTGACCCCGGCTCAGGCCCCGGCCCTGACCCCGGCCATGACCCCGGCTCTGGCCCCGACCCTGGTCCCGGCTCAGGCCCCGGCTCAGGCCCCGGCCCTGGGAAATCACCGGTAAATCCCAGGTGCATCCCAATTAAATCTCAGGTAAATCCCCAATAAATTTCACATAAATAGGAGATAATCACTCTCAGCTCAACACCTAACATCAACACCCTATATACCTTACAACAACCTTAACACCAAAAACACCTGCCAACAACCTTAACACCTGTCAACCTCAACACCCTAGACACCATTTACCGTCTATCATTGTTCTCTTTCTTTCCCTCTCTGCATCATTTTCACCTGTTCCACCGGTTCCTATTCCACCAGTGGCAACATCCACCTATTTCCTATCTCTATTCCGGTTCTTCCTCTTCGTATTCCTTTTCCTCTTCCTATTTCTCTTATTTTTCCTCTTCCTCCTCTTCCATCCCTTCATCTTTCTCGTATTCCTTCTGTTCCTTATTCTGTTAAACGTAATAATTCCATTTTTCACCTTTTCTTCCCATTCTCCAATTCCTTGCTCTTCCAGTTTCTCTGCCTATTCATCCATTTCTCCACTTTTGCATTTTCTTCCCATTCCTTAACCTCTTCCTCCTATTCCTTATTTTCTTTTAAATTAGCTATTCCATTTCCATTCCCCTTCCTCCTCCTCTCGTCCTACACTGCTTTTTTCTCTTACACTCCTCTTCTCTCATCTTTCTCTTACCTCTTCTCCTCTTATCTTTCGCTTATTTCTTCTCTTCTCATTCTCTTATCTATTCTCCTACCCTTTAATTTCTTTTTATCTCTTTCTTCACTTATCTCTTCGCCTCCCCACC
>NC_069429.1:3215316-3235262 GCF_026875155.1 Cherax quadricarinatus | reverse complement strand
ACAGAAATGTAAACCACAGCACTGTAACATCCTTTGCAGACGATACTGGGATCTAAAGGGGACACGGCAAAGCCAAGAGATATAAACCAAGTTTTCCAATGGGCAACAGAGAACAATATAATGTTCAATGAAGACAAATTCCAACTACTCCGTTATGGAAAACTGGAGGAAATAATAACTAGGACTGAATATACTACAAACTCCAATCACACAATAGAGCGGAAAAGTAATGTGAAGGACCTGGGAGTGGTAATAAAAGTAGGGCGCCATTAGTACACTAAGAGAAAATAAGTGTCCTGGTCCCAGCAATAAGGAGAATTAACCAACAGACCCCTGGTGGTCTTCAAGTAGCTGGACAGATACCTAAAGTCAATACCTGATCAGCCTGGCTGAAGCTCGTACGTTGGACTACGTGCGGCCAGCAGTAACAACCTGGTTGATAAGGCCTTGATCTACTTGGAGGCCTGATCATGGACCGGCCCCGGAGGCGATGACCCCCGGAACACACACCAGGTAGAAAAAGCTAAGAACTGTTACCTACATCAGTTTATTTCAAAGCCTTTCAACTGTTACAAGATATACAAACAAGGAACCTATGTGTAAAATTACAATACAACTTTATTTGTTTTCTGCCGTATACATAATGTAGTTTACGTAAAAATACTGTTAAGCAACAAAATAAGGGCAGTAACATGCAGTGTAAACACGTAAGACAAACTGACTATTTCCACTGAGCGCTTGTATCTTCATGCCAGGGACTCCAACCCGCGTCTCCCTGTTCCTCTCTTTCCCATACGCCACGCCTTTTCCCCTCCCTCTCCACTTCCTCATGCTTCTATCTCTCTGCGTTTTCCCTTTCTGCCTCCACTTCCTCATCTGCCCCACTTTATTTCCGTTTTCTATTCTTCACATACCTTCTCCTTACTCACGTCTCTCCCTCTTCCTCCCTCTCTCTTCTTACTCACGTCTTTTCCCATCCTTCCCCCTCTCTTCTTACTCACGTCTCTCCCCTCTTCCTCCCTCTCTCTTCTTACTCACGTCTCTCCCTCTTCCTCCCTCTCTCTTATTACTCACGCCTCTTCCTCCTTCCCTCCACTTCCCCTCCCTCCCTGGTGCTAGGCCTACTGGGGTAATCCCGCGGCATGTTGTGACTGACGTTAGGCCTGGCACGTTGTGTTGGGTAAACAGTAGGAGAGGAAAGAAAGGGGAGGGAGAAAAGGAAGAGGGAAAGAAAACAGTAATATAAGGCGTAGAGAGACAATGAGGAAAAGGTGGAAAAGGAAAACGGAAGGAGGGAGGGAGGGAAGGAAGAGAGAGGAGGAGATATATTCCTATGATTTTCTTCCCCTTCTGTGGCTAGTTTATTTGGATTCTCCAATCTCTCTCTCTCTCTATATATATATATTATATAATATATATATATATATATATATATATATATATTATATAATATATATATATATATATATACACACATATATATACATGCATACACACACATCTTCCTCTCCTTTTCTCCTTATCTTTCTCCTCCAATGTCCTCCCTCCATCGCTTTCCATCTTCGCTTATTACCATCTCCCTCTCAATCTCCATTACCAGCCGACTCAATCCCTCAATTTGCCCCTCAACTGCATCTGAATCCCACTACTCTGAAAACCATCCTTCGTAATCCTACTCTTCCCTTATCCATTCTTCAACCTTTCCCCACTGCCTGTGTGTGTGGGGTGTGTGTGTTGTGTGTGTGTGGTGTGTGTGGGGTGTTGGGGTGTGTGTGTGTGTGTGTGTGTGTGTGGGGTGTGTGTGTGTGTGTGTGTGTGTGTGTGTGCGCGCGCGCGCGCTCACCTATTTGTGGTTGCAGGGTTCGATTCACGCTCCTGACCTCTCCTCTTCACTGGTCGCTACTAGTCCACTCCTTCCTGCCCCAAGAGCGTTATCATTATCTCTTCTTAAAGCTATGTATGGAGCCTGCCTCCACTACATACTCTTCAGATTGTTCCACTTCCTGACAACTCTAAGGCTGAAGACATACTTCCTAATATCTCTATGATTAGTCGGAGTTAACTTACAGTCGTGTCCTCTTGTTGTTGTGTCCCATCTCTGAAATATTCTGGACCTGTTCACCTTGTCTGAGAGAGAGAGAGAGAGAGAGAGAGAGAGAGAGAGAGAGAGAGAGAGAGAGAGAGAGAGAGAGAGAGAGAGAGAGAGAGAGAGAGAGAGAGAGAGAGAAAAGATTATATCTGCCTGATGAACTCATTCCATCTCTAAACCGATAGGATGGGACCACCTCTATTAGTAGTCAAGAGACAGCGGACGTCTTTGCCGAACAAACACTTTGCTACCAAAATGCAAGTTCCTGATCCAGCAAGGGACCCTCCTTCGCTAGCTGCAAAAACGGTGTCAAAAACTGTCAGTGGTGACCAAAGGCCAGGAGGTGATGTATTTCCTACTTAAATCGCTTGACCAAGAAAAGGTTGTGGCCCAGCATGTTTGAGCCCAAGATTGTTGAGAAGATGTGCAGATCAGCTAGCAGCACCTCTGACTCGCATCTTTCAGCACTGCCTAGTAGTGTAAATGGCCCTCTCTGTGGAAAGAGGCAACTGTAGCCCTGTTCACAAAAAAGAAGAGCAGAGCAGAAATCAGCAACTACAGACCAGTGTCACTTCTGTCAATCACTGGCAAGATCCTTGAGACAATCTCAAGACATGGTAAAAGACACTTATGTGAAGTTCAGGACATTTATTAAATGAAACATTTCGCCACGAGTGACTTCTTCAGTCCTAATACAGAGAAAACTAAGAAAACGCGTATATATAGTGGCAGGAGTCAGGTGAAGTGTCGTGTGGGTAGAGGTGGTGGTGGTGGTAGTAGTAGTAGTAGTAGTAGTAGTAGTAGTAGTAGTAGTAGTAGTAGTAGTAGTAGTAGTAGTTAGTAGTATAGTAGTAAAGTAGTATAGTAGTAGTAGTAGTAGTGAGGTGAGACGGATGGCTAGAGAGGGACCTGCTGACATCAATGTAACAGCAGTTCCCAGAATGGGTAATACCCTGTCGATTAGCAATTTTGAGATACTGAACTACCGGATTTTGCTTTATAGTGTTACTGACAGTGATTAGTGCAGCTTACACCTCCTTAGTTTCCACTACTACTACTTACTACTACCACCTCGGCCCACATGTCACTTCACCTGACTCCTGCCACTATATATAAGCGTTTTCTTAGTTATCTCTGTATTAGGACTGAAGAAGTCACTCGTGGCGAAACGTTTTCTTTGATAAATGTCCTGAACTGTACATAAGTGTCTTTTACCACATCCTGTCGGTATCACCATACCATTTCCCCTTAATCTCAAGACAAATGACAGATTTTTGACTACCACTCACTACTTTGTGACCGTCAATATGGCTTCAGGAAAAGTTACTCTCCTGCTGACCTCTTGTTAAACCTCTCCACTAAGTGGCACCAGTCACTGGATGAATCCAAAGTCAGCTGTGTGGTAGCACTGGACATTGCTGGTGCTTTTGACCGGGTGTGGCACCAGGGCCTCTTAGCAAAACTTCAAGCACTGGGAATTGCAGGCTCTACGCTACGCCTCCTCAGTGATTACCTTCATGATAGATATCTAAGGGTAGTTCTCAATGGAACAAAATCAGAAAGAAATCTATTGGGGCAAGTGTTCATAAGGAAGTGTGCTGGGACCACTGTTATGTAATGTCTACTTCAATGACCTTCATCTCATCCCAGAATCCCGTGCATATGCAGACATACGCTGACATTTACTTATCCAAGAGAAGAAATGCCAGCTGCTCTAAGCTGTATCAATCACTAGCTAAGAGCTATATCAGCTTGGGGAAATAGATGGCAAGTAACATTTGCACCTGAGAAAGCCCAAATGATGATGGTCTCTAGGCACAATGATGGTAATGCCGAAGCAGTATTAAGTATGAATGGGAGAGTGTTGGTACCAGGGGAAGAAGTTGATATCCTTGGGGTGAAATTTGAGTCCAAACCGACCATGAAGAACCATGTTGTAAATCTAGCAAACAAGGCAGCCAGTGTAGACAGCCTGTACTGTCAGAGCACACAGCCTAGCCGTCTGCTTTGACTAGTTCATATTTCGCGGCATTCAGTGCTGCCCTCTGTAGGCCTACCTAGGTCGGTGGGAAACACAGACCACCCGCTCTCACTCCTGCCTCGACCGACTTGACGTACACAAGTACTTCCCCTCCACGGACTGGCTTGCGGTCACTCCCTCACACTGCCCGTTGTGTACTCACTCCTACCCGATTAAAGCCAATCTAGTCCACGGCCGTATCATTGCTACCTACGCTACCTTCATCGGCACTAAACCGCTGTTCAGCAGTAAGAACAGCAATAACACCAGGAAGCTTACAGGACTGTGTATCTCGCGTCTGCTTGACAGCAGGGGTTGCAAGATTCTGTATGAGGAACAAGTACGCTCACACCTTGAGTATGCTCCACTTTCTTGGTTTGCCTGCCCCTCCCCCCTCTCATCTGCGACTGCTTGACAGAGTAGAGAACAGAGCAAGACGTCTCATCTCTCGCCTGGACCCATCCTAGATAGATCTGTAATTTCAGCAGAGCCTTTAACACAGGAGGGATGTGGGTGGCCTTACTGTTATGTACAAGGCCAACATTGTCAAAGTATCACACTTGGATCCACTTCGAGGACAGCGTGAAGCAAGCTTCTATACCACAAGACGGGCAGAAAGCAGCAACTTCACTCTGGCTGTAACCTTCTCCAGAACATCACTTCATCTGAGATCATTTTTCTCCAGGATGACTCGAGTCTGGAACACATTCGTACAGCATTATGATGTCAACGAGATGAAGTCAGTTGATCAAATGAAAATGCTGGCCCACAGATGGCTCCATCATCATCCTGTTCCCTACTTGTATGTCTCATAACAAAAAAATACTTGTATGTTTCATAACAATAAAAATGCTTTCAAACGAGCTGATGTAGGTAACAGCTCTTAGCTTGTCAATAAAGTTAGGAAACCTTAACCTTTAAATAGCTTGTCAATAAAGCTAGGGATCCTTAATTAAACCTTGTTAAACCCTGTGTGCTGGAACCAAAAACACTGAAGTTGTCTGAACCCCCAAAGCTCACACAGTGCCTGGGGAATGGAGGACAGGCAGGTTTGAGCTTAGGAAGGAGAGGGCAGCTCAAAGTCCTTTAATTATGATCACAAACACAAAAGCAACCACCTCCATCCACTCTCTCAATGAATAGGGTAACAACTTTTATTCCCACAGTTTTAACTATCATATATTCTAGTGTAGAAGCACACTGTATATATAACAGAATAATGCACACTTTGGGTGTTCCCACAATAACACTTCCTCCTCTTCCATCTTTTTTTGTTACTCTCCTCTTTTCATCCCTCTTTCCTCTTGCTTTTGTTCCCTTTCTCCGTCTCTCGCCGCCCACCTTCCTGTCGCTGTAATGGGTGCCGCTCACTCGTCCACTTACCGTAGATATTAACCTATTACACTGATCACTCACTCTACCAGATCATGTGGACTTCCTGGCAACCAACGAGAGAAAAAAAAAGAAAAAGAGAGAGAGAGAGAGAGAGAGAGAGAGAGAGAGAGAGAGAGAGATGGGGATAATGTTACTTTTTATGGGCTGCGAGGGCTTATACCAAGTTCTTTTTGTTGGTGGTTTCTAGGGCAATTTGCTGCTTGCACCGTATATAAAGAGAAACAGCCAGCACATAACAGACAAATTTACGACGACGTTTCGGTCCGACTTCAAGTCGGACCGAAACGTCGTCGTAAGCTCCTCTCTCCTATGTGTGGGTTATTTGTGTACTGTTGCAGTCCCGGTATTGTACCTTCTTATGTAAACTAACATATACGCTGTAAACATATCACGCGCTGCTAAACACAAGCTGCTCGTTTAATGTTATTTCCTCGTTTGTGGCTAACTTAGACGTTTAAGTAAACCTCTGACCACGTTATTAGAATTTGTATGTAACTGGCAACCATGTAATTATAATCAAAAGAAGGGTCATACAGCGCACTGGCATCCATAGAGTCGCTACTTCCGGAGCCCGGCCATGGGCCAGGCTCGTCTGGTGCTTGCCTGATTAACCAGGCTGTTGCTGCTGGAGGCCCGCTGCCCCACAAAGTCTTCCAGTGGACCACCGACAACATGATGATGATCAATGAGGGCAAGTTTCAGTTACTACGTTGCGGAAGAAAGGAGAAAAACAAGATCGAAACACAAAACAAGACCACTCAATAGCACGATATCAAGATCCTAATGGAAATAAGTCACTCTGACTTTTTTGGGTTATCCCAGGTTCTCTACACACATGCTGCTATGTATGATAATCTATGTAACTGTATTTGTGTATACCAGAATAAACTTATTTGCTTAATCTCAAGTCCAAGAAGCAGAACAATGTTATTGCAACTGTAAGAAAAATAAAGGTTGGATAACTGGAAACCTCAAAACAAGAGATGTTGATAAAAGGACACAAGTGCAACTAATGTGACGTCTTATTGTGGCAAGGTTTCATTCTCCAGGAGCTTTGTCAAGCCGTTTCGCTCCTGGAGAGCGAAACGTTGCTACAATAAAATGTCACATTAGCTGCACTTGTGTCCTTTTACCTAACATATTGTGGGTAATTCTACCAACATTAATACAAGAGATATTGAGCCGATGATGACACTCTTCAAGTCACTTACACAAATAACCCACACATAAAAGACAAGAGCTGACGACGACGTTTCAGTCCGACTTGTTCCAGTCACGGTATTGTGCCTTTTTTGTTATTCAAGTCACATATTGTCTCTCAGCTGCAACACTGTCTCTCAGCTGCAACTCTGTCTCAGCTGCAACATTGTCTCTCAGCTGCAATGTGATGCAGTTCAGATGGGCTTGTGAGGTCTCTAGGGAGACCTAATTATATGGTCACACCTGCCTTAGCAAATGTCGGGTAGTCACGCCCACGTCTGAGGTCTTTTGTTCTTGACGGCGTCAGACCTCGGCGTCAGGTCGTAACACATGATACATACCCCATTGGGGAGGGGGTACTTTGACTACGATATAAGCCCAGGGAACAGCTGAGCAAGGAGGTTGTTGGTGACAGGTCCGGGGAGCGAGAGCTCTGGACAGCTGCGTGTGTAGTGGACCACGCATTGGGAATCTCGGGTCAGCTGGTCGGTGAATTAAGAGTGAGTACTAGTCCATGTTACTGATAACTTTCCCCCTGGTAATAAGTCTCATAGATCAATTGTTATATTATGTAAATGTCCATCAGTATATGTGGTATTCTAGCCCTTTTATGTTATTAAATAAACTATAGCCATAGTTCCCATTTTTTTTATTTTGTACCTCCATATGCTATTCCCTATTCTGTTAAGCACTGGGATACACAGGAGACGTGCTCACTCGCTGGGATACCTCAGGTAGAGTGGGTAGAGGTCTCACAGCAACACTGTCTCTCAGCTGCAACATTGTCTCTCAGCTGCAACACTGTCTCAGCTGCAACACTGTCTCTCAGCTGCAACATTGTCTCAGCTGCAACATTGTATCTCAACAGCAACACTCAGCTGCAACATTGTCTCTCAGCTGCAACACTCTCTCAGCTGCAACACTCTCTCAGCTGCAACATTGTCTCTCAGCTGCAACATTGTCTCAGCTGCAACATTGTATCTCAGTTGCAACACTCTCTCAGCTGCAACACTCTCAGCTGTAACATTGTCTCTCAGTTGCAACATTGTCTCTCAGTTGCAACACTCAGCTGCAACACTGTCTCTCAGCTGCAACACTGCTGTTCTCAATGATCCTGCTAATGGAATTTTACACTTTAAACAATAAATTCCATAAATCTGGTGTTGCATGAGTGGAAATTTTTCTATTTCGTTCTACGGAATTATGTGGCCTTAAAATTTTGTAAAAAAAAAAAAAAATTTATTTCCACTTTCATTTATATCGCTTTTGAGAGTTTCATTCATTTCTTTCTCGTCGAGATCAACCAGGCAGCAACAATCTGGTTGACCAGGCAAGCACCATACGAGCCTGGCCCATGGCCGGGCTCCGGGAGTAGAAAAGCTCCCGGAACTCATCGAGGTTACACGTGTAGAAATATTTGGAGTTTCTTGCAATATCTTCGACATATTCTTGTCGATTCTTTTCTCTACGACATCTTAATTTATTTTCTATATCGGTGATCTGTCAATCGTGACATTCACGTTGTCAAGCCGTACAGTTCCCTTTAATATAGACAAATAGCCAGCACATAGAGAGGAGCTTACAACGACGTTTCAGTCCGACTTGGAGTATTTACAAAGTCAGTGTGACTTTGTAAATAGTGCAAGTCGGACCTAAATGTCGTTTATGCCTCTCAGTGGTACATGTATTAACTTATCAAATATTTCTTCTCGTATCTATTACTGGAGCTGCCCGAGTGTATGCTCGTTTGTACTCTACGATGGTATGATCCGAGTGTATTATGTTTGTACTCTCTGATGGTGTGATCAGTGTAATGTGTTTGTACTCTATGATGGTGTCATCAGTGTAATGTGTTTGTACTCTCTGATGGTGTCATCAGTGCAATGTGTTTGTACTCTATGATGGTGTCATCAGTGTAATGTGTTTGTACTCTCTGATGGTGTCATCAGTGCAATGTGTTTGTACTCTATGATGGTGTCATCAGTGTAATGTGTTTGTACTCTGATGGTGTCATCAGTGTAATGTGTTTGTACTCTGATGGTGTCATCAGTAATGTGTTTGTACTCTATGATGGCGTCATCAGTGTAATGTGTTTGTACTCTCTGATGGTGTAATCAGTAATGTGTTCGTACTCTATGATGGCGTCATCAGTGTAATGTGTTTGTACTCTCTGATGGTGTCATCAGTGCAATGTGTTTGTACTCTATGATGGTGTCATCAGAGTACATGTGTTTGTTACTGTACTACTTCTAGTTAGTTTCTCGTTCTTCACCAATATCAAATCGAGTGAATTTTCATTTCAAGTGGGTTCTGCTTGTAAATCCTTCCTTCGGGTACGTAAATCCTTCCGTCGGGCACACAAATCCTCCCGTCGATCATGCAAATATTTCCTTCGGGTACGTAAATCCTTTCAACATTCGCGTAAATCCTTCGGGTACGTAAATCCTTCCTTCAGGCAGGTAAATCCTCGTTTAGTTGGTCAAACGAGACACTAACACAAGCTCTTTAAAACATGTCCCATTAACATTGAAGTTATGAATCATGTAGTGGTGATGCAGTGGTAATGATGTAGTGGGTTGGTAAGTCTTGTTGTGGGTCTAGTGGGTCAGTGGGTCTAGTAAGTCGGTGGGTCTAGTGGGTCAGTGGGTCTAGTAAGTCGGTGGGTCTAGTCGGTCGGGGGTCTAGTCGGTCGGTGGGTCTAGTCGGTCGGTGGGTCTAGTCGGACGGTAGGCCTAGTCGGTCAGTGGGTCTAGTACGTCGGTGGATGTGGATCTAGTACGTCGGTGGGTCTAGTCGGTCAGTGGGTCTAGTACATCGGTGGGTCTAGTCGGTCGGTGGGTCTGGTCGGAGGTGCCAGGAGGCAGTGGCAGACACTTCTAAATGGAGATGTTGGCAAGGAACCTAGACTAATAGGCCTATCTTAGTGACGAGGGGAACAAACAGGAGACCAACACGAGGATGTGAGGGGGAAGAGGAGGATGTGAGGGGGAAGAGGGGGATGGAAGGGGGAAAAGGAAGATGTGAGGGGGAAGAGGAAGATGTGAGGGGGAAGAGGAGGATGTGAGGGGGAAGAGGAGGATGTGAGGGGGAAGAGGAGGATGTGAGGGGGAAGAGGAGGATGTGAGGACGACGAGGAGTATGTGAGGAGGAAGAGAAGGATGTGAGGGAAATAGAATGTGAGGGGGAAGAGGAAGTGAGGAAAAAGAGGAGGATGCGAGGCGAAAAAGAGGATGAGGTGAGGGGAAAAAAGAAGGAAGTGAAGGGGAAGAGGGAGATGTGAGGGGGAAGAGGAGGATGTGAGGGGAAAGAGGAGGATGTGAGGGGAAAGAGGAGGATGTGAGGGAAAGAGGATGTGAAGGGGCAAAGAGGAGGATGAATATGTGCAAGGCTCGGTGAATGAGGGTGAGTGAATGGGTGAGCTGCATCGTCACTCTACGAGTTGATTGTGCGTGACGGGGTTAATGGGTGCTAATGCCAAGGTTGCCGGTGGTAACGGCACTAATGGGGGGGTGGAGGGGGGTCACCCCATTATGCAAATGGGAGCGAACGGAAAGGTGAACTGGAGAAGAAGAAAATGACAACATGGAAGACTAAAGATATGAATCCTCGGTGAAGGAAGCAAGGAAGAGAAGAAGGGAACCTGGAGGTTACCTGGAGTTTATTCCGGGGATCAACGCCCCCGCGGCCCGGTCCATGACCAGGCCTCCCGGTGGACCAGGGCCTGATCAACCAGGCTGTTACTGCTGGCAGCACGCAGTCCAACGTACGAGCCACAGCCCGGCTGATCCGGCACTGACTTTAGGTATCTGTCCGGCTCTCTCTTGAAGGCAGCCAGGGGTTTATTGGTAATTCCCCTAATGCTTGATGGGAGGCTGTTGAACAGTCTTGGGCCCCGGACACTTATAGTGTTTTCTCTTAGTGTAACAATGGCACCCCTACTTTTAATTGGGGCCATTTTGCATCGCCTGCCCAGTCTTTTACTTTCGTAGGGAGTGATTTCTGTGTGCAGATTCGGGACCATTCCTTCCAGGATTTTCCAAGTATAGATTATGATATATCTCTCTCTCCTGCGTCCCAACGAGTACAAGTCAAGTGCTTCCAAGCGTTCCCAGTAGTTAAGGTGCTTGACAGAACTTATACGTGCAGTAAAGGTTCTCTGTACACTCTCAAGATCTGCAATTTCACCTGCTTTGAACGGAGATGTTAATGTACAGCAGTATTCCAGCCTAGAGAGAACAAGTGATTTGAAAAGGATCATCATTGGCTTGACATCTCTCGTTTTGAACGTTTTCATTATCCATCCTATCATTTTCTTTGCACTTGTCATCGTGGCACTGTTGTGATCCTTGAAAGTGAGATCCTCAGGCATTACTAGTCCCAGGTCCCTTACATTATTTTTCCGCTCTATTGCATGGCCAGAGTTTGTAGTATACTCTGTTCTAGTTATTATCTCCTCCAGTTTTCCATAACGGAGTAGTTGGAATTTGTCCTC
Source organism: Cherax quadricarinatus (assembly GCF_026875155.1). Classification (NCBI taxonomy): domain Eukaryota; kingdom Metazoa; phylum Arthropoda; class Malacostraca; order Decapoda; family Parastacidae; genus Cherax; species Cherax quadricarinatus. The sequence continues at coordinate 3,224,066 of NC_069429.1, read as the reverse complement.
ATTGAACATCATATTGTTTACCGTTGCCCACTGGAAAACTTTGTTTATATCTTCTTGGAGGTTAACCGCGTCCTCAGCAGATGACAGCCTCATGCAGATCCTAGTATCATCCGCAAAGGATGATACGGTGTTGTGATGTATATATCTGTCTATGTCTGATATGAAGATGAGGAATAAGATGGGGGCGAGTACTGTGCCTTGTGGAACAGAGCTCTTCACTATAGCAGCCTCCGATTTAACTCTGTTGACCACTACTCTTTGTGTTCAATTTGTTAGGAAGTTGAAGATCCATCTCCCCACATTCCCATTTATTCCTTTAACACGTATTTTGTGCGCTATTACGCCATGATCGCATCTGTCAAATGCTTTTGCAAAGTCTGTGTATATTACATCTGTATTCTGATTTTCTTCCAGTGCATCCAAGGCCATATCATAGTGATCCAGTAGTTGTGAGAGGCAGGAGCGACCTGCCCTGAACCCATTTTGCCCTGGATTGTGCAGATTTTGGGAATCCAGGTGATTTACAATCCTGTTTCTTAGCACTCTTTCAAAGATTTTTATGATGTGGGACGTCAGAGCTATTGGTCTATAGTTCTTAGCTAATGCTTTGCTGCCACCTTTATGGAGTGGGGCTATATCTGTTGTTTTAAGTGACTGTGGAATTTCACCCATGTCCAAGCTCCTCCTCCAAAGTGTACTTAGGGCACGCGAGAGGGGTTTCTTGCAGTTCTTAATGAAAACAGAGTTCCACGAGTCTGGGCCCGGGGCTGAGTGCATAGGCATGTTGTCAATGGCTTTTTCGAAGTCTATCGGAGTTAGAGTAATGTCGGAAATCTGGCATACATTTATGGAGTTTTGAGGCTCATTCATGAAGAAATCATTTGGGTCGTCGATCCTCAGACTGATTAGTGGCTCACTAAACACAGAGTCGTACTGGGATTTCAATATTTCGCTCATTTCCTTGTTGTCATCTGTGTAAGTCCCATCCTGTCTGAGTAAGGGCCCGATACTAGATGTGGTATTTGCCTTATTTTTGGCATATGAAAAGAAATATTTCGAATTTCTTTCAATTTCACTAATAGCTTTAAGCTCTTGTCTCTCCTGGTTCCTGTAGGAGTCATTTTACTTAAGTTCGATAGTTTCCACTTCCCTGGTCAGCTCCTCCTTTCGAGTATCAGATATTCTAGCACTCCTGAGGAGCTCAGTGACTCTTCATTGTCTTCTGTAGAAGGAGCGTCTTTCTCTCTCCAGTTTACTCCTGCTCCTCTTCTTTCTTAGGGGAATGTGCCTAGAACATGCTTCAGCTGCCAGGAAGTTGATCTTTTCAAGGCACTGGTTTGGATCCATGTCATTTAAGATATCTTCCCAACATGTTTCATTTAGGACATGGTTCACCTGGTCCCAGTTGATGTTCTTGTTGTTGAAGTTGTATTTTGTGAAGACACCTTCACAGGTACATGCATTCTGCTGATCAAGACCCCTATGCATATACGTCTGGACTTCGATTAGGTTGTGATCGGAATTAGTTGTTTTTGATATTCTTATGTCTCTTATCAGGTCCTCATTATTTGTGAAAATAAGGTCAAGTGAAAGAAGGAAAGAAGGAAGCAAGGGAGAGAAGGAAAAGGGAAAGCAGCAAGGGAGAGAAGGAAAAGGGAAAGAAGGAAGCAAGGGAGAGAAGGAAAGAAAGGAGAGAGAGGGAAAGGAAACAAGGAAGAGAGGAAGAAAGCAACGGAGAACGGAGGCAAGATATGGAAAAAGGAATGAAAAAAACAGAAAGGGAGAAATGGAGAACTGAAGGGAGATAGGAAGCAAGAGAGAGGAAGAGAGAAAGGAAGCAAAGCAGAAAAATGAAGCAAGAGAAGGAAAAGAAGCAGGGAAGATAGGGAGAAAGGAAGCAAGGGAGATTGGGAGAAAGCAAGGAAAATAGGGAGAAAGGAAGCAAGAGGGAGAAAGAAAGAGCTTGTATATTAAACAAAATTGGATACATCAGCAGTGTGCTTCTACCTTATTTTATATGATAGTTACACACACAGTGTAAACAAGAGAGAGAGAGAGAGGAGAGAGAGAGAGAGAGAGAGAGAAATCTTACCAGTCTGAATATACAATACCACCCACGAGTGTATTCTCATCCATACCTGCAAAGAAAAAATATTCTTATTAAAAATAAATACATTTATAATATTCTAATATATATATATATATATATATATATATTATATATATATATATATATATATATATATATATATATATATTTCACGACAGGCTATACATGCAATAGTAATAGTAATTCTAATATTCCAACACTGTTCTTAGTGAATATCAAAATGGTATATAATACCGGCAGGTTGGTAAGCGAGACACATGCAGCAGTTAGGCATCTTTATTCGGAAACGTTTCGCCTACACAGTAGGGTTCTTCAGTCGAGTACAGGAAAGTTGGCATTAGCAGTAGAGATGTGAAGATGTAATCAGTCCATCAGCCTTGAAGACGTAGTTTTGTGGTGGCCAGTCTCTCAGCATGGAGAAGAGTTTTGCTCCATAGTCTGAAACAATGTGAAGTTTAAGCGACAGTATGGAGACTTATATACTGTCAGAAGGAGAGGTGTAGTCCAATAGTAGAAAGAAGGTATTCAGTAAGAAGTCATGTCCCTCCCAATCCAACCATTCTTACGTAGATGGTAGTTAAGACGACCAAACGACCACTGAGGAAGGACAAATGACTTATTTCGTGGTTGAAACACAGCAATATCCTTAGTCACGACCTCTACCTACTACTTCTACCAGAGCCACTACTACTACTACTACTACCACCACCACTATTACAGCCACTACTACCACTACTACCAATACCAACACTACTAATACAACTATTACTACTAATACAACTACTGTTGCTACTACCACCACCGCTACGGACTAACCACCACCACCACCACAACTACTACTATCACCACCACTGTAGCCACTACTTTTACCACCATTACTGTCCTCCTATTAGAGGATCTCGCCTTCAAAGACCAAAGCAATGTATTTACCGCATCTGCTAGAAAAATGACAGGATGGAAAATGAGAATCTTCAAAACTAGGGACGCCAAGACCATGATGATTCTCAGCAAATCGCTTGTTCTCTCTAGGCTAGAATACTGCTGTACACTAACAGCCCCTTTCAAGGCTGGCGAAATTCCTGACCTGGATAGTGTACTAAGAACTTTCATGACACACATAAGTACGATAAGGCACCTAAATTAATGGGAACGGTTGAAGTCCCTTGATTTTTATTCCCTGGAACGCAGGCGAGAGAGATACATGAAAATATACACTTGGAAAATACTAGAGGGATTAGTACCAGACTTGCACAAGAAAATCACTCCACATGAATGCAAAAGACTCGGCAGGAGATGCAACATTCACCCAATGAAAAGCAGGGGTGCCACGAGTACAGAGAGACAACACATTAAGTGTCAGGGGCCCAAGACTGTTCAACTGCCTTCCAGCATACATAAGGGGGATTACCAATAGACCCCTGGCTGTCTTCAAGAAGGCGCTGGACAGGCACCTAAAGTCAGTACCTGACCAACCGGGCTGTGGTTCGTGCGTCAGTTTGCATGCGGCCAGCAGTAACAGCCTGGTTGATCAGACCCTCATCCACCACGAGGCCTGGCCTCAGACCTGAGCGCGGGGGGCGTTGACCCCTGAAACCCTCTCCAGGTATCCTCCAGGTATACCACCACCACTACAGACCCTACTACTACAACTACTACTACCACTACAGGCACTACCACCACAACCACCTCTATCACTACAGCCACTCTATTACAACAACCACCATTACAGGCACTTTCACTACAACCACCGCCACCACCACTACAGCCTACTACTACTACAAACCACCACTACAGCCACTACTACTACAACTACCACTACAGCCACTACTACCATCACCTACTACAACCTCCACTACCACTACAGCTACTACTACAACCACCACTAACACTACAGCCACTATTACTACAACCACCACCACCACTACAGCCACTACTACAACCACTACAGCTACTACTACAACCACCACTACAGCCACTATTACTCCAACCACCACCACTACCACCATTACAGTCACTACTACTATTACCACCACCACCACCACAACTACTGCTTTTAAGATTCACAATGTATATGTCTTGCTCTCTATAACCAGATTCAGTAATTTAGCAGACAAGTTATGAAGGATTACCCCCGAGTATTTTCAAGACTTAACTTGATAACTCAATAAGTGTAAAGGGACCAAGACTCTTCAACACCTTCCGTTCATAAGGGGTACTGACAACACACACATGACTCTTCAAGATGGAACTTAATATGTTCTTCAAATTAGTTCCTGATCAACCAGGTTGTGGTGAACACGATGGAATGTATACTCTTACCACCAACAGCCTGGTTGATCAGGTTGTTGCTGGTAATCTCCAGGTAAAGTGAAACTTGATAAAGTTGAAGTGCAAATCCGATCAGCACGAGTGTAATCCTGGTAATGCTTTCAAGAGGATTGTTTTAATGGATGTGTGTATGTGTGTACTCGCCTATTTGTACTCCCCTATTTGTGGTTGCAGGGGTCGATTCATAGCTCCTGGCCCCGCCTCTTCGCTGATTGCTACTAGGTCCTCTCTCTCCCTGCCCCATGAGCTTTATCATACCTCGCCTTAAAACTATGCATGGTTCCCGCCTCCACTACGTCACTTTCTAGGCTATTCCACGGTCTGACTACTCTATGACTGAAGAAATACTTCCTAACATCCCTTTGATTCATCTGAGTCTTCAACTTCCAATTGTGACCTCTTGTGTCTGTGTCCCATCTCTGGAACATCCCGTCTTTGTCTACCTTGTCTATTCCGCGCAGTATTTTGTATGTCGTTATCATGTCTCCCCTGACCCTCCTGTCCTCCAGTGTCGTCAGGCCGATTTCCCTCAACCTTTCTTCGTAGGACAATCCCCGTAGCTCTGGGACTAGTCTTGTTGACAACCTTTGCACTTTCTCTAATTTCTTGACGTGCTTGACTAGGTGTGGATTCCAAACTGGTGCTCCATACTCCAGTATGGGCCTGACGTAAATGGTGCACAGAGTCTTGAACAGATCCTTACTGAGATATCGGAACGCTATCCGTAGGTTTGCCAGGCGCCCGTATGCTGCAGCAGTTATCTGATTGATGTGCGCCTCAGGAGATATGCTCGGTGTTATACTCACCCCCAGATCTTTTTCCTTGAGTGAGGTTTGCAGTCTTTGGCCATCTAAACTATATTGTGTCTGCGGTCTTCTTTGCCTTTCCCCAATCTTCATGACTTTGCATTTGGCAGGGTTAAACTCAAGGAGCCAGTTGCTGGACCAGGCTTGTAGCCTGTCCTGGTCTTTGTAGTCCTGCCTGATCCTCGTCCGATTTGATTCTTCTCATTAACTTCACATCATCTGCAAACAAGGACACTTCTGAGTCTATCCCTTCCGTTACGTCGTTCACATATACCAAGAACAGCACAGGTCCTAGGACTGACCCTGTGGAACCCCGGCTTGTCACAAGGGGGGCCCACTCTGACACCTCGCCACGTACCATGACTCGTTGTGACTCCCTGTCAGGTATTCTCTGATCCATTGCAGTGCCTTTCCTGTTATGTGTGCCTGATCCTCTAGCTTTTGCAGTAACCTCTTGTGAGGAACTGTCGAAGGCCTTCTTGCAGTCCAAAAAATTGCAGTCGATCCACCCCTCTCTCTCTTGCCTTACTTCTGTCACCTTGCCATAAAACTCTAGTAGGTTTGTGACACAGGATTTTCCTTCCTTGAAACCGTGCTGGTTGTCAATTATACACTTGTTTCTTTCCAGGTGCTCCACTACTCTCCTCCTGATGATCTTCTCCATGACCTTGCATACTATACACGTTAGTGATACAGGTCTGTAGTTTAGTGCCTCATGTCTGTCTCCCTTTTTAAAAATTGGGACTACATTTGCCATCTTCCATACCTCAGGGAGCTGCCCAGTTTCAAATGATGTGTTGAAGATCTTTGTTAATGGCACACACAATATCTCTGCTCCCTCTTTAAGGACCCACGGAGAGATGTTGTCTGGTCCCACTGCCTTTAAGGTGTCAAGTTCGCATAGCAGCTTCTTCACCTCCTCCTTGGTTATATGTACCTCATCCAGCACTTGCTGGTGTACCCCCCTGTTCTGATTTCCTGGAGTCCTACTGGTTTCCACTGTAAATACTTCTTTAAATCTCGTGTTGAGCTCCTGACATACCTCTCGGTCGTTTCTTGTGAATTCCCCATCACCCTTCCTCAGTCTGATTACCTGGTCCTTGACTGTTGTTTTCCTCCTGATGTGGCTGTACAACAGCTTCGGGTCAGTCTTGACTTTCGATGCTATGTAATTCTCATATTGTGTGTGTGTGTGTGTGTGTGTGTGTGTGTGTGTGTGTGTGTGTGTGTGTGTGTGTGTGTGTGTGTGTGTACTTATACTCAGTTGTGGTTGCGGGGCTCGATTCACAGCTCCTGGCCCCGCCTCTTCAACTGGCTGCTACCAGGTCACTCTTCCCGCTCCGTGAGGTCTATCATACCTCTTCTTAAAGCTATGTATGGATCCTGTCTTCACTACATCCCTACCCAGGCTATTCCACTTCGTGTGTGTGCGTGTGTGTACTCACCTAGTTGAGGTTGCGGGGGTCGAGTCCGAGCTCCTGTGTGTGTGTGTGTGTGTGTACTCGCCTACCTGTGGTTTCAGGGGTCGATTCATAGCTCCTAGCCCCGCCTCTTCACTGACTGCTACTGGGTCCTTTCTCTCCCTGCACCATGAGCGTTACCAAACCTCGTCTTAAAACTATGTATGGTTCCCGCCTCCACTTCGTCACTTTCCAAGCTATTCCACTGCTTGACAACTCTATGACTGAAGAAATACTTCCTAACATCCCTGTGACTCATAGGCATCTTTAACTTCCATTTGTGACCCCTTGTTTTTGTGTCCCATTTCTGTCCCATCTTTGTCCACCTTGTCAAGTCTTCGCAGTATTTTTTATGTCGTTATCATGTCTCCCCTGACCCTCCTGTCCTCCAGTGTCGTCAGGCCGATTTCCTTTAACCTTTCTTAATAGGTCAATCCCTTAGCTCTGTGTGTGTGTGTGTGTGTGTGTGTGTGTGTGTGTGTGTGTGTGTGTGGGGTGTGATAAGATAAGATTTCGTTCGGATTTTAACCCCGGGGGGTTAAGCCACCCAGGATAACCCAAGAAAGTCAGTGCGTCATCGAGGACTGTCTAACTTATTTCCATTGGGGTCCTTAATCTTGTCCCCCAGGATGCGACCCACACCAGTTGACTAACACCAGGTACCTATTTGCTGCTAGGTGAACAGGACAACAGGTTTTAAGGAAACGTGTCGAAATTTTTTCCACCCGCCGGGAATCGAAAACCCCGGGGCCCTCCGTGTGTGAAGCGGGAGTTTAGCCACCAGGCCACCGGGTGTGTGGTGTGTGAGGAAGAGAGAGAGAGGGAGAGAGAGAGAGAGGAGAGGGGAGAGAGAGAGGAGAGAGAGGAGAGAGAGAGAGGGGGAGAGAGAGAGAGAGAGAGGAGAGAGAGATGCGTCATACATTACCAGCAGTTTTGGGCCTACTATATTTATTGACTTGTGTTGATGGAGGGGTAGTATGGGGGAGAGAGGGGGAAAGTAAAAGAATGAGAGAGAGGGGAAATGAAGGGATGAGAGGGGAAGTGACTGGATGAGTTATCCCAACTTTTCATAAGAAGTTTTTTTGTACCGTCTGCCAGCCTTACTCTTTGTGGGAGTGATTCGTATGTGCAGATCTGAGACCAGTCCCCCAGAGTTATCCAAGTGCAATTAGTTCATCTTCGTTCCGATACATAATTTGGGGTTAAATGTATACGAGAAAAGAAGGTTCTTTGTACATTCACCAAAGCTGTAACTTCCCTGCATTCAAAGGATCTGTTAGTGTACAGCAATATTCCAGCCTTGTGTGAACAAGTGACTTAATTTGAAGGTTCTAGTTATCCAGCCTATTACTTTACCTTAAATTTTAAGTTCCATCTATCCAGCCTATTACTTTACCTTAATTCGAAGGTTCCATCTATCAGCCCATTTTCTTTACCTTAATTGAAGGTTTCATCTATCCAGCCTATTACTTTACCTTAATTCGAAGGTTCCATCTATCCAGCCTATTACTTTACCTTAATTTGAAGGTTCTATCTATCCAGCCTATTACTTTACCTTAATTTGAAGGTTCTAGTTATCCAGCCTATCACATTGTTGTGACCCTTTTTAGAGTGTATTTCTGCTAAGTTCCTCACACAAGTCTTCCACTCGAGCGAGTGTTTACGTTTGTTTTATATTCTCTTCCGGTCTTTATTTCCTCAGTCTTTCCATAATGTAGTAACTGAAACTTGTCCTCATTGATCATCATATTGTTGTCAGTGACGCACTGCAAGACTTTGTTTACATCACCTTGGTGGTTTACTGTGTCCTCAGTGTTGTCAGTGACCCACTGCAAGACTTTGTTTACATCACCTTGGTGGTTTACTGTGTTGTCAGTGACCCACTGCAAGACTTTGTTTATATCACCTTGGTGGTTTACTGTGTCCTCAGTGTTGTCAGTGACGCACTGCAAGACTTTGTTTACATCACCTTGGTGGTTTTTACTGTGTCCTCAGTGTTGTCAGTGACCCACTGCAGACTTTGTTTATATCAGCTTGGTGGTTTAC
>NC_069429.1:3197816-3210316 GCF_026875155.1 Cherax quadricarinatus | reverse complement strand
GACCAAACTTGAAACCTTCAACTTGTCAGTTCTTCATTGACAAACTTCAAACCTTCAACTTGTCAGTTCTTCATCTGACAAACTTGAAACCTTCAACTTGTCAGTTCTTCATCTGACAAACTTGAAACCTTCAAATTGTCAGTTCTTCATCTGACAAACTTCAAACCTTCAACTTGTCAGTTCTTCATCTGACAAACTTCAAACCTTCAACTTGTCAGTTCTTCATCTGACAAACTTCAAACCTCCAACTTGTCAGTTCTTCATCTGACAAACCTCAAACCTTCAACTTGTCAGTTCTTCATCTGACAAACTTCAAACCTTCAACTTGTCAGTTCTTCATCTGACAAACTTCAAACTCCAACTTGTCAGTTCTTCATCTGACAAACTTAAAAACCTTCAACTTGTCAGTTCTTCATCTGACAAACTTCAAACCTTCAATTTGTCAGTTCTTCATCTGACAAACTTCAAACCTCCAATTGTCAGTTCTTCATCTGACAAACCTCAAACCTTCACCGCGATAACTTAATACCTAAGCAATAAGCTTCAATAAATCTATTTAATCATATGCAAGTCCCACACAAATCCAACCCCTCTCACTCGTGTATTTATCCAACCTAAATTTTAAACTACAGAAAACTACACAATGCCATTTACTTCGGCTTTCAACTTTTAAACTTGGTCGTTCTTGTTACAAATTTATATCTATACTTGGTTGTGTTCATCGTAATTAACCATTTTTTATTTAAGAATATGGGATATTACAATTTCAGTACCTGGCTGTGGCTCGTACGTCGGTTTGTGTGTGGCCAGCTGTAACAGCCTGGTTGATCAGGCCCTGACCCACTCCAGGTATTAATTTCCATGTGATAACTTGCAAAAACCTCTTCCCCTTTCACTAAAAATATTCAACGCCGATATTTAACAGCCTTACAAACTTAAGCCGCACTCTACACTATTCCGCATGCACTGAGGTACAGGGGGCTGGGGTTGTGCAACAAGGGGACACCTTTCTTAGGGATCGCGCAACGACCTATAGCCATCTAATTATGATGATCAAGAGAATAACTTATCAGTCCACAGAGCTTGTATATTGCAATAGTTACACCCAAGTGTTCAACACGTGAGCAACAAGTGTGCAACATGTGAGCAACAAGTGTGCAACATGTGAGCAACAAGTGTTCAACATGTGAGCAACAAGTGTGCAACATGTGAGCAACAAGTGTGCAACATGTGAGCAACAAGTGTGCAACATGTGAGCAACAAGTGTTCAACATGTGAGCAACAAGTGTGCAACATGTGAGCAACAAGTGTGCAACATGTGAGCAACAAGTGTTCAACATGTGAGCAACAAGTGTTCAACATGTGAGCAACAAGTGTTCAACATGTGAGCAACAAGTGTGCAACATGTGAGCAACAAGTGTTCAACATGTGAGCAACAAGTGTTCAACATGTGAGCAAAAGTGTTCAACATGTGAGCAACAAGTGTGCAACATGTGAGCAACAAGTGTTCAACATGTGAGCAACAAGTGTGCAACATGTGAGCAACAAGTGTTCAACATGTGAGCAACAAGTGTGCAACATGTGAGCAACAAGTGTTCAACATGTGAGCAACAAGTGTGCAACATGTGAGCAACAAGTGTGCAACATGTGCAAAAAAAGTATCAGTACTGGTGCTCAGGTGTGTCAGGGAGGGAATGTAGAGAATGAGTAAAGGAGCAGAGGTAGGGAAGAAGGAATGGAAAGTTAGGAAGGGATTAACGAAACGGAGAGAGAGAGAGAGAAAAGAGAGAGAGAGAAAGAGAGAGAGAGAGGGGAGAGAGAGAGAGAGAGAGAGAGAAAGAGAGAGAGAGAGATAATGGGAAGGAAATGCTGATGAACGAATGAATTGAGATGAAAATGCTGGCCCACAGATGGCTCCAACTTCACCCTGTTCCTTAGTATGTCTCATAACAATAAAAATGCTTTCAAATGAGCTGATGTAGGTAACAGCTCTTAGCTTGCCAATAAAGTTAGGACTCCTTAACCTGTAAATAGCTTGTCAGTAAAGCTAGGGATTCTTAACTTTGAAGATTGAGACACTTATGCAGCATATGGAATCTTTATTCAGGAAACGTTTCGCCACACAGTGGCTTCTTCAGTCCAATACAAAGAGGAAGGCGTAAGGAGAGGAGGAGTATGAGGTAATCAGTCCCTCAACCTGGAGTCGATGTGTTCAGTCCATCGACACATCGACTCCAGGTTGAGGGACTGATTACCTCATTCTCCTCCTCTCCTTACGCCTTCCTCTTTGTATTGGACTGAAGAAGCCACTGTGTGGCGAAACGTTTCCTGAATAAAGATTCCCATATGCTGCATAAGTGTCTCAATCTTCAACTTGTCGGTTTTTCAAACCATTCATCACATTCCTTAACCTTGTCAAACCCTGTGTAAAAAAAAGAAAAGAGGAATGGATAAAGACATAAGAAGGGAGCAGAAAACAGTAAGTCCCTCCCTACATAAAAGGTATTAAGAACAAACTCTAGTTGTCTTCCAGAGGGAACTGGACAAGGTACTCAAATTAGCTTCTGATCAGCCGGGTTGTACGACTCGAAGATTGGGCTACATGCGGCCAGTAGTAATAACCTAGCTGATCAAGCCTTGATCCACCAGAGGGCCTGGTCTGGGACCGGAAGAGAAAACTTCATAACGTGTGAATAAAGAACTTAAAGGCACAATACCGTGACTGGAATAGTACAAGAATAACACTAACATAGGACAGAGAGAAGAATATGACGACGTTTCGGCCATTTACAAGTCACACTGTGCTTGTAATTGGTTAAAGTCGGACCGAAACATCGTCATAAACTATTCAATGTGCGGGTTATTTGTGTAATGTGTGATTGTTTGTAACAGGGTTCAACAAGGCTCTGAGACGCATTCCACAACAGTCTGAGACCTACCTCTACTTAGTTTCGAGAGTTGTTCTACATCTTACAGCCAGGTCTGAGACCAGGCTCGGTAAGATTCATCAGGAAACAGGACAAATTTTTCCTGACGCCGCTGAAGCTTTTGGTCATGTGACCGAGGCCTTCCACTGGCTTACTCCTCCACCCCTTTCAGAATTGTTACGATTATAGCCATTTTTCTGAGGCCAGGCTTCCGGGGTTAACAGCCTGGTTGACCAGGTAGCACCAGACAAGCCTGGTCCAGGCTGCGGCAGAAGAAAAGCTCTGAAACTCGTCAAGGTATATCACAGGTGGTTAGTCAGGCTCCTGGTGCTGAAACAAAATGGCGTCTAGAATCACGTCAAAAAACTGACGCTTAACGTCGTTAAACCAATCAGGGCCTAACTAATCCTTAAATTACACAATCAGAGCTGGAACACTCAGATCTTGCTCTTACTGTTAATATAAATAATTAATTCTTAATCACAGATATTAAAAAAACATTAAAACGTAATCCACGACAGAGGAAAAACGTTTAAAATCCCGCCGAGCTTCGTTTAATGACGAAGGTTTAAAAAACGTGAGAGATTTCAAGGTCTAACAAAGTTTATGTTCATCCAACAATGACGTCATGTTGATGAACAAGACACTGGTGCAACACCTGGGGATCTCTATTAATGAAACGTTTCGCCTGCTCAGCAGACTTCTTCAGTCGAATGCAGGGGAATATAACGCTAGACAGAGTATAGGAGGAAATGTTGAGGTGGTTAGTCCCTCAGCCTTGACAGAAGGAGATCTGTCCCTCTGCCTTGATACGCGGTGGTAGTCAGTCCCTCAGCCTTGACAGGTGGTGGTGGTCAGTCCCTCAGCTTTGGCAGGTGGTTATAGTCAGTCCCTCAGCCTTGGCAGGTGGTGGTAGTCAGTCCCTCAGCCTTGGCAGGTGGTGGTAGTCAGTCCCTCAGCCTTGGCAGGTGGTGGTAGTCAGTCCCTCAGCCTTGGCAGGTGGTGGTAGTCAGTCCCTCAGCCTTGGCAGGTGGTGGTAGTCAGCCCCTCAGCCTTGGCAGGTGGTGGTAGTCAGCCCCTCGCCTTGGCAGGGGGGGAGTCAGTCCCTCACCTTTGGCGGGGGTGGAGTCAGCCCCTAGCCTTGGCAGGTGGGGTGTCAGTCCCCACCTTGCGGTGGTGGTGTCACCCCCTCACCCTTGGAGGGGGGGGTAGTCAGCCCCTCAGCCTTGGAGGTGGGGGTAGTCAGCCCTCAGCCTTGGCATGGTGGTAGTGCCCCTCACCCTTTGGGGGGGGGTGGTAGTCACCCCTCAGCCTTGGCATGGTGGTAGTCCGCCCCTCAGCCTTGGCAGGTGGTGGTAGTCAGCCCCTCAGCCTTGGCAGGTGGTGGTAGTCAGCCCCTCAGCCTTGGCAGGTGGTGGTAGTCAGCCCCTCAGCCTTGGCGGGTGGGGGTAGTCAGCCCCTCAGTTGGCGGGTGGTGGTAGTCACCCCCTCACCCTTTGGGCGGGTGGGGGTAGCAGCCCCCGCCGGGGCAGGTGGTGGTAGTCAGCCCCTCAGCCTTGGCAGGTGGTGGTAGTCAGCCCCTCAGCCTTGGCAGGTGGTGGTAGTCAGCCCCTCAGCCTTGGCAGGTGGTGGTATCACCCCTCGCCTTGCAGGGGTGGTAGTCACCCCCTCAGCCTTGGCAGGTGGGGTGTAAGCCCTCACCCTTTGGCGGGGGTGGTAGTCACCCCTGCCTTGGCATGGTGTAGTCAGCCCCACCCTTGGGGGTGGGGTAGTCCCCCCCCTTTGGCAGGTGGTGGTAGTCAGCCCTCAGCCTTGGGGTGGGGTGTCAGCCCCTCAGCCTTGCAGTGGTGGTAGTCACCCCCACCCTTGGGCAGGGGGGGTAGTCAGCCCCCAGCCTTGGAGGTGGTGGAGTCACCCCTACCCTTTGGCAGGTGGTGGTATCACCCCCTCGCTTGGCAGGGGGTGGTAGTCGCCCCTCCCCTTTGGGCAGGGGGTGGTGTCAGCCCCTAGCTTGGCGGTGGGGGGTAGTCACCCCCTCACCCTTGGCAGGTGGTGGTAGTCACCCCCCTCACCTTGGCAGGGGGTGGTAGTCGCCCCTCAGCCTTGGCAGGTGGGGTAGTCAGCCCCTCAGCCGGGGCAGGTGGGGTATCACCCCCTCAGCCGGCGGGTGGTGGTAGTCACCCCCTCCCTTGGCAGGTGGGGGTAGTCAGCCCCTCACCTTGGCAGGTGGTGGTATCGCCCCTGCCTTGGCAGGTGGTGGTAGCACCCCCCTCACCCTTGGGGGGTGGGGGTAGTCCCCCCTCACCCTTTGGCGGGTGGGGTAGCAGCCCCCCCAGCCTTGGCAGGGGTGGTGTCGCCCCTCCCTTGGCAGGTGGTGAAAGGTCGCCCCTCACCTTGGGCAGGTGGGGTATCACCCTCGCCTTGCAGGGGGTGGTGCAGCCCTCAGCCTTGGAGGTGGTGGGGGTCACCCCTCAGCCTTGGCAGGTGGTGGTAGTCAGCCCCTCAGCCTTGGCAGGTGGTGGTAGTCAGCCCCTCAGCCTTGGCAGGTGGTGGTAGTCAGCCCCTCAGCCTTGGGGTGGGGGTATCAGCCCCCAGCCTTGGCGGTGGGGTAGTCAGCCCCTCACCTTGGCAGGTGGTGGTATCACCCCCTCCCCTTGCAGATGATGCCCCTCGCCTTGATAGGCTTGGTGGTCATCCTCAGATTGATGGCGGGGGTAGCAGTCAAGAAAAGAATACCAAGCAATGATGATTCTTTTTAAACACTTCTCTCTAGGTGGAATATTGCTGCTTAACACCCCCGAAATTGCAGAACTGGGGGAAGTATAGAAAACCTTTACTGCACGTTGGTTTCCCATCAAACCCCTTAACTACGGGGAGAGCCTGGAAGCACTTGACTTGTACTCATAGAGCGCGGCGAAGAGATACATCAAAAACTCACCTGGAAAATCTGGAGGGATGGTCCCCAATTGCAACGAAATCCTCCCCACGAAAGCAAAAAGATTGGCAAGCGATGCAACTACCCCCATTAAAAATAGGGGCCCTTTGTACACTGAGAGAAAAACGTAAGTGCCGGGGCCCAAGACTGTTCAAAAAGTCTCCCCCCAGCCATGGGGGAATTCCAATAGACCCGGTTGTCTTCAAGAGGGAGTGGACAGATACCAAAATCGGTGCCGGGGAAAACAGGGGTTGGTTCGTAAATTGGGGCTACGTGTGGCCCGCAGTAACAGCCTCGTTTATAAGGCCCTATCCACCGGGGGGGCTGGTCATGGGCCCGGGGCCCCGGGGGTGTTTTCCCCCGAATTCCCCCCAGGTAGACTCCGACTTTAAGGGGGGGTGGTAAAAGTCCTCAGCCTTGATAGCGGTGGAGTCAGTCCCTCACCTTTAAAAGGGGGTGGTGGTCAGTCCTCAGCCCTTGATAGGCGGGGGTGGGAGCCCCCAGCCTTGTAGGGGGTGGTAGTCGGGGCCCCAGCCTTATAGGCGGGGGTAGTCAGTCCCCCAGCCTTGTGGGGGTGGTAGTCAGTCCCCCCGCCCTTTTAGGGGTGGTGGTCAGTCCCTCAGCCTTGATAGGCGGTGGTGGTCAGTCCCTCAGCCTTGATAGGCGGTGGTGGTCAGTCCCTCAGCCTTGATAGGCGGTGGTGGTCAGTCCCTCAGCCTTGATAGGCGGTGGTGATCATCCCCTTGCCTTGTTTTCTTTTAGGGGGACTGATGTAGGGGTGAAGAAGAAGACAAAGTAAGGTAAGGACAAGAAGACACACAGAAGGTTAACGTCAACAAAATAACATGAAGACAGACGGATAGAAAAGGTAACTACAAGAACAAATACAAACAAGAAAAAAAGCGGGGAACAGGGGGGAGAGGCAGACGGTTGATACCTCGGGTTGTTACTTTTGTTTTGTCCTCTGGTGTTATTTAGACCCGTACTATGATGGAATTTCCTGGATCACAGCAGAGAGAAGAGAGAGAGAGGAGAGAGAGGAGAGAGAGAGAGAGGAGAGAGATAGAGAGAGAGAGTGGTTTTTTAAAAATTGGGGTACGGATCATATGATTTCCAAAATACGTATTAAAATGATGGGTCTGCAGAAAAGTTGTTCACAAATTATGGTGTTAGATGTACCTTTTAAATACCGTTGATGGGTTTCCAGAGTTTTCTTATGGGCGGCCCGTCTTGTTGGGTGTGGTCTGGGCAACCAGGCTGTTGCATTTCTGGCCCACTAATGCACCATAGAACATGACAATGAACAGAGCAGGACAGAAGAACGCAGCGCAGAACACAGCAAGACAACAGAAGAAAAAAGAACAGACAAAGAACAGCAGGACAATATACAGTACAGAAAATGAGTAGAACAGAACGCAGATGCCAAGAGATGCCAAGCCCATGATGATCCTTTTCAAATCACTTGTTCTCTCTAGGCTGGAATACTGCTGTACATTAACATCTCCATACAAAGCAGGTGAAATCGCAGATCTAGAGAGTGTACAGAGATCCTTTACTGCACGTATAAGTTCTGTCAAGCACCTTAACTACTGGGAACGCTTGAAAGCACTTGACTTGTACTCGTTGGAACGCAGGAGGGAGAGATATATCATAATCTACACTTGGAAAATCTTGGAAGGAATGGTCCCAAATCTGCACACAGAAAATCACTCCCTACGAAAGTAAAAGACTGGGCAGGCGATGCAAAATGCCGCCAATAAAAAGTAGGGGCGCCATTGGTACACTAAGAGAATAACACCATAAGTTGTCCGGGGCCCAAAACTGTTCAACAGCCTCCCATCAAGCATTAGGGGAATTGCCAATAAACCCCTGGCTGCCTTCAAGAGAGAGCTGGACAGATACCTAAAGTCAGTGCCGGATCAGGCCGGGCTGTGGCTCGTACGTCGGACTGCGTGCGGCCAGCAGTAACAGCCTAGTTGATCAGGCCCTGATCCATCGGGAGGCCTGGTCGTGGACCGGGCCGCGGGGGCGTTGATCCCCGGAATAACCTCCAGGTAAACCTCCAGGTAACGCAAGAAAAAAAGAACAACGCAAGAAAAAAAGAACAGAACGCAAGAAAAAAAACAGAACGCAAGAAAAAAGAACAGAAAAAAAAAGAACAGAACGCAAAAAAAAAAGAACAGAACGCAAGAAAAAAAGAACAGAACACAAGAAAAAAAGAACAGAACGCAAGAAAAAAGAACAGAACGCAAGAAAAAAAGAACAGAACCCAAAAAAAAAAAAAAAACAGAACGAAAGGGAAAAAAGAACATAACACAAGAAAAAAAGAACAGAACACAAAAAAAAAACAGAACGCAAGATAAAAAGAACAGAACGCAAGAAAAAAAGAACAGAACAAGAAAAAAAGAACAGAACGCAAGAAAATGAGCAGAACGCAAGAAAATAAGCAAACGAAAGAAAAAAAAAAACAGAACAAAAGGGAAAAAAACAAAAACGCAAGAAAAAAAGAACAAAAACGCAAGGAAAAAAGAATAGAACGCAAGAAAAAAAAGAACAGAACGCAAGCACAACAAAACAACCACAAATGACCAATACCGTAATTACCCTAAGTAAACCACAAGAGTAACAAGCAAAAACTGCATGAAACCTCTTAACAAGTACTGCTGCAAGCCTCTAGCAAGTACTGATTGAAGCCTATAACAAGTACTGCATGAAGCCTCTAACAAGCAAACTATAATTAAATGTGGTTAGGTAAGTTCTATCTGGCTCCGCCTACTCAACTGGATGACCTTGGTAGGTTAGAGTGGGTTGGTGGAAGCCTGGGGTGGGTTAGGAAGGCTAGAACTAATGGAAGCCTTGGGTGGCTTAGGAACGATAAGGTGAGCTAGTGGAAACCTGGGTAGGCAAGTGGATTGCTGGTGAAGGATAGGGATAGTGGGATAGGGAAAAGGTCTGGAGGGAGAGAGAGAGTGAGAGAGAGGGGGAGAGAAGAGAGAGAGAGAGAGAGAGAGAAGAGAGAGGGGAGAGAGACGAGAGAGAGAGAGAGGGGAGAGAGAGAGAGAGAGAGACAGACAAGATAGAATCATGCAGGCACCACCAGCTAACACAGCCTCTCCCAGGCAACAGAGAGGAGGGAAGGGTAGGGTAGGGCTATCAAGAGAAAATCCATCATCACAGTGTAATCCAAAGGTAATATAGACGGGGAGAAGTAATTACAAGCAATTACCCAGGTGTGGGAAGGAGGGGTCACACTAATTACCTCCAGGAAGGGTCCATGGTGTGAAAACAACAGGGTAAAATCTTAAATAATATCAGTCGTTCTTCATTAACTGCTGTACGACGGGGGTCAGACTCTTGCTAGGAGCACGTAGGTGCAAAGGGGACCTCGCTGGGGAACACGCTAGGTGCAGGGGCACTCGCTGGGAACACGCTAGGTGGCAGGGGCACCTCGCTGGGAACACGCTGGTGCAGGGGCACCTCGCTGGGGAAAACGCTAGGTGCAGAGGCACTCGTGGGAACACGCTAGGTGCAGAGGCACCTCGCTGGGGAACCGCTAGGTGCAGGGGGCACCTCGTGGGAGCACGCTAGGTGCAGAGGTACCTCGCTGGGAGAACGCTAGGTGCAGAGGTACCTCGCTGGGAACACGCTAGGTGGCAGAGGCACCTCGCTGGGAAAAACGCTAGGTGCAGAGGCACCTCGCTGGGAACACGCTAGGTGCAGAGGCACCTCGCTGGGAACACGCTAGGTGCAGAGGCACCTCGCTGGAACACGCTAGGTGCAGAGGCACCTCGCTGGGAACACGCTAGGTGCAGAGGCACCTCGCTGGGAACACGCTAGGTGCAGAGGCACCTCGCTGGGAAACCGCTAGGTGCAGAGGCACCTCGCTGGGGAACACGCTAGGTGCAGAGGCACCTCGCTGGGGAACACGCTAGGTGCAGAGGCACCTCGCTGGGAACACGCTAGGTGCAGAGGCACCTCGCTGGGAACACGCTAGGTGCAGAGGCACCTCGCTGGGAACACGCTAGGTGCGGAGGCACCTCGCTGGGAACACGCTAGGTGCAGAGGCACCTCGTGGGAACCGCTAGGGGCAGAGGCACCTGCTGGGAACACGCTAGGTGCAGAGGCACCTCGCTGGGACTCGCTGGTGCAGGGCACCTCGCTTGGGAACACGCTAGGTGCAGAGGCACCTCGCTGGGAACACGCTAGGTGCAGAGGCACCTCGCTGGGAACACGCTAGGTGGGAGAGGCACCTCGCTGGGAACACGCTAGGTTGGGAGAGGCACCTCGCTGGGAACACGCTAGGTGCAGAGGCACCTCGCTGGGAACACGCTAGGGGCAGAGGCACCTCGCTGGAACACGCTAGGTGCAGAGGGGACCTCGCTGGGAACACGCTGGTGCAGAGGCACCTGCTGGGAACACGCTAGGTGCAGAGGCACCTCGCTGGGGGAAAACCTAGGTGCAGAGGCACCTCGCTGGGAACACGCTAGGTGCAGAGGCACCTCGCTGGGAAAAACGCTAGGTGCAGAGGCACTCGCTGGGAACACCTAGGTGCAGAGGCACCTCGCTGGGAACACGCTAGGTGCAGAGGCACCTCGCTGGGAACACGCTAGGTGCAGAGGCACCTCGCTGGGAACACGCTAGGTGCAGAGGCACCTCGCTGGGAACACGCTAGGTGCAGAGGCACCTCGCTGGGAACACGCTAGGTTTCAGAGGCACCTCGCTGGGAGCACGCTAGGTGCAGAGGCACCTCGTGGGGGCACGCAGGGGCAGGGCACCTCGCTGGGAACACGCTAGGTGCAGAGGCACCTCGCTGGGAACACGCTTTGGGCAGAGGCACCTCGCTGGGAACAAGTAGGTGCAGAGGCACCTCGCTGGGAACACCTAGGGGCAGAGGCACCTCGCGGGAACACCTAGGTGCAAAAGGCACTCGCTGGACACGCTAGGGCAGACACCTCGCTGGAACACGCTAGGTGCAAGGCACCTCGTGGAACACGCTAGGTGCAGAGGCACCTCGCTGGGAACACGCTAGTGCAGAGGCACCTCGTGGGAACACCTAGGTGCAGAGGCACCAGCTGGGACAGCTAGGTGCGAGGCACCTCGCTGGGAACACGCTTTGTGCAAGAGCACTCGTGGGAACACGCTAGGTGAGAGGCACCTCCCCGGGGAAAACGCTAGGTCAGAGGCAACCCCGCTGGGGAAAACGCTAGGTGCAGAGGCACCTCGCTGGAACACGCTAGGTGCAGAGGACCTCGACTGGGAAACCGCTAGGGTGAGGCACCTCGCTGGGGCACGCTAGGTGCAGAGGCACCTCGTGGGAACACGCTAGGTGCGAGGCACCTGTGGGAACACGCTAGGGGAGGGCACCTCGCTGGGAACAGCGGTGCAGAGGGACCTCGTGGGAACACGCTAGGTGCGAGGGACCTCGCTGGGGGAAAACGCTAGGTGCAGAGGCACCCGCTGGAACCCTAGGGGAGAGGCACCCGCTGGGAACACCTAGGGGCAGAGGCACCCGCTGGGAAAACGCTAGGTGCAGGGCACCTCGCTGGGAACACGTAGGTGCAGAGGCCTCGCGGGAACCGCTATGGCAGAGGCACTCGTGGGGGAAAAGCTAGTGCAGGGCACCTCGCGGGAACACGCTTTTGCAGAGGCACCTCGCTGGGGGAACCGCTATGTCAGAGGCACCCCGCTGGGAAAACCTAGGTGCGAGGCCCTCGTGGGAACACGCTAGGTGCAGAGGCACCCGTGGGGAAACCCAGGTGCAAAGGGACCCGCTGGGAAAACGCTAGGTGGAGGCCCTCGCTGGGAAAAGCTATTTGGGGAGTGGCACCTCGCTGGGAACACGCTATGTGCAGAGGCACCTCGTGGAACCGTATGTGCAAGGCCCTCGCTGGGGAAAACGCTATGTGCAGAGGCACCTCGCTGGGAACACGCTATGTGCAGAGGGCCCCCGCTGGGAAAGCTATTTGGAGAGGCCCTCGCTGGGAACACTATGTGCAGAGGCACCTCCTGGGAACACGCTATGTGCAAGGCACCTCGCTGGGAACCGCTAGGTGCAGAGGGCACCTCCGGGGAAAAACGTAGGGCAGAGGCACCTCCTGGGAAAACCTAGGGGCAGGGGCCTTGCGGGAACCGCTAGGTGCAGGGGCACCTCGTGGGAACAGCTAGGCGCAGGGCACCTCGCTGGGAACAGCTAGGTGCAGGGACCTCGGGGAAAAACGCTAGGGGCAGGGGCACCTTGCTGGGAACCGCTGGTGCAGGGGACCTCGTGGGCCGCTGGGGCAGGGGACCTCGCTGGGGAAAACGCTGGTGCAGAGGCACCTCGCGGGAAAAGCGGTGCAAAAAGGACCTTGCTGGGAAACGCTAGGGGGCGAGGGACCTTGCTGGGAACACGCTGGTGCGAGGCACCTTTTTGGGGAACACGTAGGGGCAGGGCACCTTGCTGGGGAACACGTAGGTGCAGAGGCACCTTTTGGGAACCGCTAGGGGCAAGGACCCTTTTGGGAACACGCTGGGCAGAGGGACCCTTTTTAGAATTCTAACCTTCAAGCAAATAATAACGTACATTTTTACACGAAGATTCAAAAACTCACTCACGGAAAAAACTCGCTATTTAACGTCAAATAAGAATATAAATTGTT
>NC_069429.1:3142075-3197316 GCF_026875155.1 Cherax quadricarinatus | reverse complement strand
GAAAGGGGTACTGGCTTGGGGCATTTCTCGTGCTGTGTAGTTTTGGGGCCCTGTGGCTTATTTCCTGGTAAACCCATTCTCTAAAACCATATTGAAATTATTTTCTTTTTCGTCAAGTTGATTGTTTTCCCCTTCTCACGCTTACATACCATCCCTTTTATCTAAACCACAAAATTGTTCTCCTTTTTCCCAAAAATATATTATTGTAAAAGGGACTTAATAATAAAGTGGTTTGAGTAGAATGTAATTTCACTGCCGTTATTTATTATTCATTATTTTTTTCAAGTAGGAGGGGGTGAGTGTGTGGTGGGAAGTAATGAAGGTGAAGTTGTAGTCACCCAGGACCTCTCTTTAAACCCCCTCCGTAATCATCTCACCCCTACCACCTCGCCTGCCTCTCCCGCCTACTACCCCTTTTATTCCCAAATTTTCCCCCAAATTTATCCTTACTTCCACCCCCCCCTAATGACAGGTTTTAAAGGGGTGGTGGTTCTTTTTTTTTTATAGGAACAACCCTGTGTCTTATTTTTGATTGGTTTTTACTTATGTTATGCTCCATTTGCTACCAGTTTTTTTTTGTTGGTAAGGTTTAAAAGAAAATTTTTTGGGGGATATAACCCCAGTGCCCTTTAAAGCCCTTTTTTTGAGGGGGTCGAGTAATTGTGGGGTTTTGTATTATTTTTTGGGGGAGTTGGGTTTTGGTTTTGGGATAAATGGGGGAAAAGGTGTAGGTTTGGGTAGGACTTTTGGGGGAAACTTTTACTGGCCGAAATAAATATTTAGAGAAAAAGAGATCACCAGCCCGCCTTGATGTCCCATCACCCAACTGAGTGCCCCCTTTGATGTATTGCTGCCCTGGTCGTCATCCTTTTTTGGGGTCTGTCCGTCACCCAGCCTCTGACCTCCCGGGGACCGCCGTTCCCGCAGTTGCCCGGGATGGGTGACCGCCCTGCTGTCGATACCTGAAATGGGGCCTCACCCCACCTCGAGCAAAAACCCGCCGCCCGGCTGTCAGCTCTTTATGCTGTGGCCGGGCTGTGATGTGTCTGCTATGCTGTGGTCGTGCTATGATGCCGAGATGCTGTAGCTGTGCTGAGATGCCGGGACCGTGCTGCGATGCTGTGGCCGTGCTGTGGTGCTGTTGATGCTGTGGTCTACTGAGGCGAGGCCTTCTGATGCTGTCTGCTATGCTGCGGCCGTGCTGTGATGCTGAGATGTTGGGACCGTGCTGCGATGCTGTAGCTGTGCTGCGATGCTGTGACTGTACTGTGTGCTGCTGTGATACGGCCGTGCTGTGATGATGGCTATGCTGTGGCCGTGCTGTGATGCTGCAGTGCTGCCTAGCTCAAGAGGAGATGGCGGTGGTGCTGCAGCGGTGTGTGAGGGATTCTGGCTGGTGTGCCAGGATAAGAGAGCCTGCTATCAAGGACGGTATGGAGGTGTATCCTACCTTGCTGGTCGACCTGTACGACCGGTATGCGGGGATGCCCTGCCAGCCATGAGAGACAGTTAAGAGTGCGAGATGTCCCCAGCCTACTTTGACTTGCCAGAAGTGTTATTGTTACCTGTGTGAAATAAGGTGACCTTGAAAACGGTCCAGTGATTATGGCCGCCTTTTTTTTGAGGCCATGAATCCTAGTAGTGGCATAGGATAATGGAGGGTCTTAGCTGCCATGCCGCCCTGTCTCGATTTTCAGATGTTGAAGTATGTATGTGAAGAGTGCTGAAAATGCGACCTTGGTGGTCATGAAGTGGTTCAGTTGCAGTTACTTGAAAGAATGCAACCCGTTGGAGCAGTTTTCCACGCCAAAGAAGCCTAGAGAGGTTTGGCCCAATGGTTAACGTGCGAGGGTGACTAGCATTGGCTAGTGCATTTCTAGTAGAAGTAGGGAAGGCACTGGAGCCCGATATTTAGGTTTAAGGAGAAATGACGGGTAAGGAGGCTTTGCACCAGAGAGCAACTATTATGCTGGCAAACTGCGAGGTGTACTTATTATACTGCCTTGTGGGAGTTGAGAAGACTGAGGGAAATATATGTAGTGGAATAATTTTGTATTATGTATAATTTTGTCTTTGTATTGTAATAGATTTAAAGGATTAGGATTAAAATAGTCTAACAACTTAGGACAAATTGTCCTAGTTCTCAGATATTTTAAATTGGGGGAGAAAGGGGGATGTGATGTAGTTCAGCTGGGCTTGTGAGGTCTCTGGGGAGACCTAATTTAACGAATTATATGGTCACCTTGCCTTGGCAAATGTCTGTCAGAGACACGCCTTTTCGGCTTATGTATCAGCTCCTTTGTTCGTCACTGGCGTCAGATCCAGGCGTCAGGTCGTACACGTGGTTGTGGAGGGTGCTTGGACCACCATAAAAGCCCTAGGAACAGCCGAGCAGGGGAGATTCGAGCGGAGCTGCTGCTGGGGTGCAGAGCTCTGAGCAGAGAGACTTCGAGCAGAGCTGCTGCTGGGGTGCAGGGCTCGGGAGAAGGCTGCTGAAGTCTCTGGACGAGACTGTTGGAGACAATGGGCAGAGTACTGGCTTGGTGCTGTACTCGTGCTGTGTAGGTCTTGGGACCTGTGGCTTAGTTCCTGTGATGAACCATTCTCTGAACCATATAAGAAGAACATAAGAACATAAGAACGAAGGAACACTGCAGAAGGCCTACTGGCCCATGCGAGGCAGGTCCAAGTCTCCTACCGGCTTAAGCCAATGCACCCAACCTAGTCAGGTCAGGTCACATTGACTTAAGGGAGGAACACGGCAACCGACCTGTTAGCACAAGCTATCAGGTCTAACTCACACCCACCCACATCTACTCATGTATTTATCCAACCTATTTTTAAAGCTACACAACGTTCTGGCCTCTATAACGGTACTTGGGAGTTTGTTCCACTCATCCACAACTCTATTACCAAACCAGTACTTTCCTATATCCTTCCTGAATCTGAATTTTTCCAACTTAAAACCATTGCTGCGAGTCCTGTCTAGGCTAGATATTTTCAGCACACTATTTACATCCCCTTTATTTATTCCTGTCTTCCATTTATACACCTCAATCATATCCCCCCTAATTCTACGTCTTTCTAGAGAGTGCAGTTTCAGGGCCCTTAGTCTATCCTCATAGGGAAGGTTTCTGATACAAGGGATCATCTTTGTCATCCTCCTTTGTACATTTTCCAGAGAATCTATATCCATTCTGTAATACGGTGACCAAAACTGTGCAGCATAATCTAAATGAGGCCTAACCAAGGATGTATAGAGTTGAAGAACAACCTGAGGACTCCTATTATTTATGCTTCTTGATATGAAGTCAAGGATTCTATTAGCTTTATTGCGAACACTTATGCACTGTTGTCTTGGTTTCAGATTACTGCTAACCAGAACTCCTAAATCTTTTCCGCAATCCGTAATATTAAGATCTACATTATTTAGTTTATATGTGGTATGGTTATTGTCCTGTCCAACATTTAGAACTTTGCATTTGTCTATATTAAACTGCATCTGCCACTTCTCCGACCACTGCATCAGTCTATTCAAATCTTCCTGGAGTGCTCGAATGTCCTCGTCAGAATGAATTCGACGGCCTATTTTGGTGTCATCGGCAAACTTGCAAGTTATATTCATTTTCGTCAAGTTGATTGTGTTCCCTGTCTGCTTATACATACCATCCCATTTATATAAATACAATAATGTTCTCCTGTTCCCAAATATATTATTGTACAAAGACTTAATAATAAACTGTGTTTGAGTAGAATAGTAATATTCACTGTCCCCGTTATTTACTCATTTCTCCAGCTTGTGCTAACAGGTCGGTTGCCGTGTTCCTCCCTTAAGTCAATGTGACCTGACCTGACTAGGTTGGGTGCATTGGCTTAAGCCGGTAGGGACTTGGACCTGCCTCGCATGGGCCAGTAGGCCTTCTGCAGTGTTCCTTCGTTCTTATGTTCTTATGTTCTTATTTATTTATGTTTAGTTAAAGTAGTGAGAGGGTGAGTAGGATGGTGGGTAGAGTAATGAGAGGTGAAGTTGGTCACCAGTGACCTCACATTACCTACCTACCTACCTACCGCTCACCTCTCCTGTCATCACATTACCTACCTCCGCCGGGCGTCACCTACCTCCGCTAATCATCTCTCCTACCACCTCGCCTGCCTACTCCCTCCTCCGTTTACTCACATACTCCCCAAAATGACTTACGTTCCATTACCCCCCTACATGACAGTCTCTGGATACATTGAAAAAATCTGAATCAAAATTATTTTAATTATTTTTTCTAAAATATTTTAAATAAAATTTTATTCTGCTTTATTTTTTTCCTAAATTGTTCTAATTCAATTTTTTTTCTAAATTATAATTGTTGGAAATTGACACAGAACCTCAAGACTCACGAAATCGTAATGACACGATTGCAAACAAACCATACCATTTAGTGTGTGTATCCCTCCGTTGAGAGTGTTTTAACTCACATTACCCAGGTAACGAGTAATGTATTACTCACTACCTTGGTAATACCAGTTCATTGATGCCCGTAGCTCAGTATCTGCAGGCAACATGCATGCATTTGCATGCATCAGTCTGATTACTTACTGGAAATGACTCTCCCAAAAACTCACAGTTGTGATGCATGAGATAGTGTTGACTATTTGACTAGTGTTGGAATAGTGGTAACTATCTGACTAGTGTTGAAATAGTGGTAACTATCTGACTAGTGTTGAAATAGTGGTAACTATCTGACTAGTGTTGGAATAGTGATAACTATCTAACTAGTGTTGGAATAGTGATAACTATCTGACTAGTGTTGGAATAGTGATAACTATCTGACTAGTGTTGAAATAGTGGTAACTATCTGAGTAGTGTTGAAATAGTGGTAACTATCTGAGTAGTGTTGAAATAGTGGTAACTATCTGAGTAGTGTTGAAATAGTGGTAACTATCTGAGCAGTGTTGAAATAGTGGTAACTATCTGACTAGTGTTGGAATAGTATCGGCAGTGATTGTGTGGTATTAACAATATGTGAGTATCCAGCCAACAGTGTGAAACACGGGGAAGTATTTTGGATTTACAGGAGGTTGGCTTGGCTTTTGCTAGATCAACCAGGCTGTGATGGATATGTGGACCAGCAACAACAGCCTGGCCCAGGAGTAGGAAAACTCTGGAAACCCATCAAAGGTACATTAAAGGTATATGGTAATAGGGTTCATAAAAGCTTTAGTTAATAGAGTAATGTAGGTCATATGAGCTTTGAAATATAGTTTTATCATCAGCCATTTAATATGAACATGTTGCCTCATTTGCATATATGTGAGCCTGCTATGTCCTGACTGTTATATTCTCTGTGAATGTCTGTCAGTATGTCTGTGTATGTGTCCCTCTGTGTCTACATGTGAGTTTTTGTCTCTCTACATGTGTGTCTGCATGTCTGTGTATGTCTACATGTGTGTGCATATGTCTATCTACATGTGTGTCGGCATGTCTGTGTCTGCATGTGTGTTTGTGTGTGTCTTTGTGTATCTGCATGTTTGTACACTGTGTGCATGTATGTTTGCACACTGTGTGTTTGTGTGTGCATGCTTGTACACTGTGTGTTTGTGTGTGCATGTTTGTACACTGTGTGTTTGTGTGTGCATGCTTGTACACTGTGTGTTTGCATGTTTCTACCTGTTTTGTGTGTGTTGATAGTTTGTACACTGTGTTGTGTGTGTATGCATGTCTGTGTATTCTCATGTGTGTACATTATGTCTATCTACATGTGTGTCGCCCATATGTTCTGTGTATGGTGTTTGTGTGTGATGCTTGTACCACTGTGTGTGTTATGCAATTTTGGGTACTCTGTGTTTGTGTGTCTGCAAGTTGTTTGTACCTGTGTTGTTGGTGTTCATGTTGGTTGTCTATATCTCTATTTGTTCCTTGCATGTCGTCGTGTCTTGTAGTGTCCTCTCTCTGCCCCTCTCTATCTCTTCATTTACCTTCCTTAATATTCCCATTCCAGTTGTACTCTTCTTCTCTCTCTCTCTCTCTCTCTCTCCCTCCCTCTTTATTTGTATGGTAATTACCGTTTTTTCCCCTTTTATGGATTTTCTCTGTTGTTCGCGTCTCTTGTGTAATTTCATGTCAGGTTGTGGGATGTTCCCACAGTGTTACCTAGATGCTTGATGTCAGTGGTAGAGTTGTGGTAGTTCTCTCCCTGCCTTCCTTGATGTCAGTGGTAGAGTTGTGGTAGTTCTCTCCTGCCTTCCTTGATGTCAGTGGTAGAGTTGTGGTAGTTCTCTCCTGCCTTCCTTGATGTCAGTGGTAGAGTTGTGGTAGTTCTCTCCCTGCCTTCCTTGATGTCAGTGCTAGAGTTGTGGTAGTTCTCTCCTGCCTTCCTTGATGTCAGTGCTAGAGTTGTGGTAGTTCTCTCCTGCCTTCCTTGATGTCAGTGCTAGAGTTGTGGTAGTTCTCTCCTGCCTTCCTTGATGTCAGTGCTAGAGTTGTGGTAGTTCTCTCCCTGCCTTCCTTGATGTCAGTGGTAGAGTTGTGGTAGTTCTCTCCCTGCCTTCCTTGATGTCAGTGGAAGAGTTGTGGTAGTTCTCTCCCTGCCTTCCTTGATGTCAGTGCTAGAGTTGTGGTAGTTCTCTCCCTGCCTTTCTTGATGTCAGTGGTAGAGTTGTGGTAGTTCTCTCCCTGCCTTCCTTGATGTCAGTGGTAGAGTTGTGGTAGTTCTCTCCCTGCCTTCCTTGATGTCAGTGGTAGAGTTGTGGTAGTTCTCTCCCTGCCTTCCTTGATGTCAGTGGTAGAGTTGTGGTAGTTCTCTCCCTGCCTTCCTTGATGTCAGTGGAAGAGTTGTGGCAGTTCTCTTCCTGCCTTCCTTGATGTCAGTGGAAGAGTTGTGGCAGTTCTCTTCCTGCCTTCCTTGGACAGTGTCTGACGTCAGAGTTAGTTGAGGTAGGGTTCCAGGACTATGTTGGGTTCCAGGGCCGTGTTGGGTGTCAGAACCATGTTGGGTTCCCTGACATTCAGGTGGAGTTTGTGGCCATGGCTAGGGTTTCAAAACAGTGTTCGAGTGTTGTGGCCATGCCTAGAGTTTCAAGAGAGTGTTCGGGTGTTGTGGCCATGGCTAGGGTTTCAAGACAGTGTTTGGGTGTTGTGGCCATGGCTATGGTTTCAAAGACAGTGTTCGGGTGTTGTGGCCATGGCTAGGGTTTCAAGACAGTGTTTGGGTGTTGTGGCCATGGCTATGGTTTCAAAGACAGTGTTCGGGTGTTGTGGCCATGGCTAGGGTTTCAAGACAGTGTTGGTTTTTGGGGCAGGGCTAGGTTTCAAGACATGTTTGGGTGTTGTGGCCATGGCTATGGTTTCAAAGACAGTGTTCGGGTGTTGTGGCCATGGCTAGGGTTTCAAGACAGTCTTCTCTCCTTGTTATTGTCTTCTCGACAATTGTGTTTGTTCCCATAATCTACCTGTTCTCTCTCTTCCAGTAGGGAATTTTCTTTTTCTTGTTATTGAGGCTTTTTTCCCCTGCCATTGATGCATTTTCCCCTATCATTTGGGGCGTTTTCCCTAACAGTGCATTTTAGCTACCATTGGTGTAAATTTTCCTTACCGTTGGTTCATTTTCCCTACCATTGGTGCAATTTCCCTGCCATTGTGCATTTTCCCCTACCATTGGGGCATTTTCCCTGCCATTTGTGCAATTTCCCTGCCATTGTGCATTTTCTCCTACCATTGGGGCATTTTCCCTGCCATTTGTGCATTTTCTTCCCCGGTTCTTCGTTTCTTCACTTGAATACCCCCACATATATATGCAAGAGGCTGGGCCAGAGTGAATTTGCTTGCGTCTTGCTTCCCTCCTTCACTGTGCCCTGGGTATCCTCGTTTTGCATTCTCATTTGCATTTTACTTGCTCTTGTGTTTGTCTGTCTTCCTGCCTGTCTTCTTGTGCTCCTGTTCTCCCGTTTTGTGTCTTCCTGTCTGTCTTCTTGTGCTCCTGTTCTCCCGTTTTTGTGTCTTCCTGTCTGTCTTCTTGTGCTCCTGTTCTCCGTTTTGTGTCTTCCTGTCTGTCTTCTTGTGCCCTGTTCTCCCGTTTTGTGTCTTCCTGTCTGTCTTCTTGTGCTCCTGTTCTCCGTTTTGTGTCTTCCTGTCTGTCTTCTTGTGCTCCTGTTCTCCCGTTTTGTGTCTTCCTGTCTGTCTTCTTGTGCTCCTGTTCTCCCGTTTTGTGTCTTCCTGTCTGTCTTCTTGTGCTCCTGTTCTCCCGTTTTGTGTCTTCCTGTCTGTCTTCTTGTGCTCCTGTTCTCCCGTTTTGTGTCTTCCTGTCTGTCTTCTTGTGCTCCTGTTCTCCCGTTTTGTGTCTTCCTGTCTGTCTTCTTGTGCTCCTGTTCTCCCGTTTTGTGTCTTCCTGTCTGTCTTCTTGTGCTCCTGTTCTCCCGTTTTGTGTCTTCCTGTCTGTCTTCTTGTGCTCTGTTTCTCCCGTTTTGTGTCTTCCTGCCTGTCTTCTTGTGCTCCTGTTCTCCCGTTTTTGTGTCTTCCTGTCTGTCTTCTTGTGCTCTGTTCTCCCGTTTTGTGTCTTTTTGTCTGTCTTCTTGTGCTCTGTTCTCCCGTTTTGTGTCTTCCTGTCTGTCTTCTTGTGCTCCTGTTCTCCCGTTTTGTGTCTTCCTGTCTGTCTTCTTGTGCTCCTGTTCTCCCGTTTTGTGTCTTCCTGTCTGTCTTCTTGTGCTCCTGTTCTCCCGTTTTGTGTCTTCCTGTCTGTCTTCTTGTGCTCCTGTTCTCCCGTTTTGTGTCTTCCTGTCTGTCTTCTTGTGCTCCTGTTCTCCCGTTTTGTGTCTTCCTGTCTGTCTTCTTGTGCTCCTGTTCTCCCGTTTTGTGTCTTCCTGTCTGTCTTCTTGTGCTCCTGTTCTCCCGTTTTGTGTCTTCTGTCTGTCTTCTTGTGCTCCTGTTCTCCCGTTTTGTGTCTTCCTGTCTGTCTTCTTGTGCTCCTGTTCTCCCGTTTTGTGTCTTCCTGCCTGTCTTCTTGTGCTCCTGTTCTCCCGTTTTGTGTCTTCCTGTCTGTCTTCTTGTGCTCCTGTTCTCCCGTTTTGTGTCTTTTTGTCTGTCTTCTTGTGCTCCTGTTCTCCCGTTTTGTGTCTTCCTGCCTGTCTTCTGTGCTCCTGTTCTCCCGTTTTGTGTCTTCCTGTCTGTCTTCTTGTGCTCCTGTTCTCC
The DNA here is from genome assembly GCF_026875155.1 of Cherax quadricarinatus. Taxonomy (NCBI): domain Eukaryota; kingdom Metazoa; phylum Arthropoda; class Malacostraca; order Decapoda; family Parastacidae; genus Cherax; species Cherax quadricarinatus. The sequence goes on along the minus strand of NC_069429.1, from coordinate 3,188,141 downwards.
CGTTTTGTGTCTTCCTGCCTGTCTTTTGTGCTCCTGTCTTTCTCTTCTCATTCTTTCTCTCATTCTTACTTGTAATCGTTGTGTGAGTGTATTCCTGTTTATATTCCCTGTATTCCTGCTTTTATTCCTTGTATTCTTTGTATTCCTTGTATTACTCTTTATATGCCTGCTTGTATTCCTGCTTGTCTTGGTATTGGTATTCCTTGTCTTGGCGCTGGTATTCCTGATTGTCTTGGTATTGGTATTCCTTGTCTTGGCGCTGGTATTCCTGCTTGTCTTGGCGCTGGTATTCCTGATTGTCTTGGTATTGGTATTCCTTGTCTTGGCGCTGGTATTCCTGATTGTCTTGGTATTGGTATTCCTTGTCTTGGCGCTGGTATTCCTGCTTGTCTTGGTATTGGTATTCCTTGTCTTGGCGCTGGTATTCCTGCTTGTCTTGGTATTGGTATTCCTTGGCGCTGGTATTCCTGATTGTCTTGGTGCTGGTATTCCTGCTTGTCTTGGTGCTGGTATTCCTGCTTGTCTTGGTGTTGGTATTCCTTGTCTTGGTGTTGGTATTCCTTGTCTTGGTGTTGGTATTCCTTGTCTTGGTGCTGGTATTCCTGCTTGTCTTGGTGCTGGTATTCCTTGTCTTGGTGTTGGTATTCCTTGTCTTGGTGTTGGTATTCCTTGTCTTGGTGTTGGTATTCCTTGTCTTGGTGTTGGTATTCCTTGTCTTGGTGTTGGTATTCCTGCTTGTCTTGGTGTTGGTATTCCTTGTCTTGGTGTTGGTATTCCTTGTCTTGGTGTTGGTATTCCTTGTCTTGGCGCTGGTATTCCTGATTGTCTTGGTATTGGTATTCCTTGTCTTGGCGCTGGTATTCCTGCTTGTCTTGGTATTGGTATTCCTTGTCTTGGCGCTGGTATTCCTGCTTGTCTTGGCGCTGGTATTCCTGATTGTCTTGGTGCTGGTATTCCTGCTTGTCTTGGTGCTGGTATTCCTTGTCTTGGTGCTGGTATTCCTGCTTGTCTTGGTGTTGGTATCCTTGTCTTGGTGTTGGTATTCCTTGTCTTGGTGTGGTATTCTGCTTGTCTTGGTGCTGGTATTCCTTGTCTTGGTGCTGGTATTCCTGCTTGTCTTGGTGTTGGTATTCCTTGTCTTGGTGTTGGTATTCCTTGTCTTGGTGTTGGTATTCCTTGTCTTGGTGCTGGTATTCCTTGTCTTGGTGTTGGTATTCCTTGTCTTGGTGTTGGTATTCCTGCTTGTCTTGGTGTTGGTATTCCTTGTCTTGGTGTTGGTATTCCTTGTCTTGGTGCTGGTATTCCTTGTCTTGGTGTTGGTATTCCTTGTCTTGGTGTTGGTATTCCTGCTTGTCTTGGTGTTGGTATTCCTTGTCTTGGTGTTGGTATTCCTTGTCTTGGTGTTGGTATTCCTTGTCTTGGTGTTTGTATTCCTTGTCTTGGTGTTGGTATTCCTTGTCTTGGTGCTGGTATTCCTTGTCTTGGTGTTGGTATTCCTTGTCTTGGTGCTGGTATTCCTGCTTGTCTTGGTGTTGGTATTCCTTGTCTTGGTGTTGGTATTCCTTGTCTTGGTGTTGGTATTCCTTGTCTTGGTGTTGGTATTCCTTGTCTTGGTGCTGGTATTCCTTGTCTTGGTGTTGGTATTCCTTGTCTTGGTGCTGGTATTCCTGCTTGTCTTGGTGTTGGTATTCCTTGTCTTGGTGTTGGTATTCCTTGTCTTGGTGTTGGTATTCCTTGTCTTGGTGCTGGTATTCCTGCTTGTCTTGGCGCTGGTATTCCTTGTCTTGGTGTTGGTATTCCTTGTCTTGGTGCTGGTTATTCCTTGTCTTGGTGTTGGTATTCCTTGTCTTGGTGTTGGTATTCCTTGTCTTGGTGTTGGTATTCCTTGTCTTGGTGTTGGTATTCCTTGTCTTGGTGCTGGTATTCCTTGTCTTGGTGTTGGTATTCCTTGTCTTGGCGCTGGTATTCCTTGTCTTGGTGCTGGTATTCCTTGTCTTGGTGTTGGTATTCCTTGTCTTGGTGTTGGTATTCCTTGTCTTGGTGCTGGTATTCCTTGTCTTGGTGTTGGTATTCCTTGTCTTGGTGCTGGTATTCCTTGTCTTGGTGCTGGTATTCCTGTGTCTTGGTGTTGGTATTCCTTGTCTTGGTGCTGGTATTCCTTGTCTTGGTGTTGGTATTCCTTGTCTTGGTGTTGGTATTCCTTGTCTTGGTGTGGTATTCCTTGTCTTGGTGTTGGTATTCCTTGTCTTGGTGTTGGTATTCCTTGTCTTGGTGCTGGTATTCCTGCTTGTCTTGGTGTTGGTATTCCTTGTCTTGGTGTTGGTATTCCTTGTCTTGGTGCTGGTATTCCTTGTCTTGGTGCTGGTATTCCTTGTCTTGGTGTTGGTATTCCTTGTCTTGGTGTTGGATTCCTTGTCTTGGTGCTGGTATTCCTTGTCTTGGTGCTGGTATTCCTTGTCGTGGTGTTGGTATTCTTTGTCTTGGTGCTGTGTATTCCTTGTCTTGGTGTTGGTATTCCTTGTCTTGGTGCTGGTATTCCTGCTTGTCTTGGTGCTGGTATTCCTTGTCTTGGTGTTGGTATTCTTTGTCTTGGTGCTGGTATTCCTTGTCTTGGTGTTGGTATTCCTTGTCTTGGTGTTGGTATTCCTTGTCTTGGTGCTGGTATTCCTTGTCTTGGTGCTGGTATTCCTTGTCTTGGTGTTGTATTCTTTGTCTTGGTGCTGGTATTCCTTGTCTTGGTGTTGGTATTCCTTGTCTTGGTGTTGGTATTCCTTGTCTTGGTGCTGGTATTCCTTGTCTTGGTGTTGGTATTCCTTGTCTTGGTGTTGGTATTCCTTGTCTTGGTGCTGGTATTCCTTGTCTTGGTGCTGGTATTCCTTGTCTTGGTGCTGGTATTCCTTGTCTTGGTGTTGGTATTCCTTGTCTTGGTGTTGGTATTCCTTGTCTTGGTGTTGGTATTCCTTGTCTTGGTGCTGGTATTCCTTGTCTTGGTGCTGGTATTCCTTGTCTTGGTGTTGGTATTCCTTGTCTTGGTGTTGGTATTCCTGTCTTGGTGCTGGTATTCCTGCTTGTCTTGGTGCTGGTATTCCTGCTTGTCTTGGTGCTGGTATTCCTGCTTGTCTTGGTGCTGGTATTCCTGCTTGTCTTGGTGTTGGTATTCCTTGTCTTGGTGTTGGTATTCCTTGTCTTGGTGCTGGTATTCCTGCTTGTCTTGGTGCTGGTATTCCTGCTTGTCTTGGTGTTGGTATCCTTGTCTTGGTGCTCGTATTCTTGTCTTGGTGCTGGTATTCCTTGTCTTGGTGTTGGTATTCCTTGTCTTGGTGTTGGTATTCCTTGTCTTGGTGCTGGTATTCCTTGTCTTGGTGTGGTATTCCTTGTCTTGGTGTTGGTATTCTTTGTCTTGGTGCTGGTATTCCTTGTCTTGGTGTTGGTATTCCTTGTCTTGGTGCTGGTATTCTGCTTGTCTTGGTGCTGGTATTCCTGCTTGTCTTGGTGTTGGTATTCCTTGTCTTGGTGTTGGTATTCCTTGTCTTGGTGCTGGTATTCCTGCTTGTCTTGGTGCTGGTATTCCTGCTTGTCTTGGTGTTGGTATTCCTTGTCTTGGTGCTGGTATTCCTTGTCTTGGTTGCTGGTATTCCTGTCTTGGTGTTGGTATTCCTTGTCTTGGTGTTGGTATTCCTTGTCTTGGTGCTGGTATTCCTTGTCTTGGTGCTGGTATTCCTTGTCTTGGTGTTGGTTATTCTTTGTCTTGGTGCTGGTATTCCTTGTCTTGGTGTTGGTATTCCTTGTCTTGGTGCTGGTATTCCTGCTTGTCTTGGTGCTGGTATTCCTTGTCTTGGTGTTGGTATTCTTTGTCTTGGTGCTGGTATTCCTTGTCTTGGTGTTGTATTCCTTGTCTTGGTGCTGGTATTCTTTGTCTTGGTGCTGGTAATTCCTTGTCTTGGTGTTGGTATTCCTTGTCTTGGTGTTGGTATTCCTTGTCTTGGTGCTGGTATTCCTTGTCTTGGTGTTGGTATTCCTTGTCTTGGTGTTGGTATTCCTTGTCTTGGTGCTGGTATTCCTTGTCTTGGTGCTGGTATTCCTTGTCTTGGTGTTGGTATTCCTTGTCTTGGTGTTGGTTATTCCTTGTCTTGGTGCTGGTATTCCTTGTCTTGGTGTTGGTATTCCTTGTCTTGGTGCTGGTATTCCTTGTCTTGGTGTTGGTATTCCTTGTCTTGGTGTTGGTATTCCTTGTCTTGGTGCTGGTATTCCTTGTCTTGGTGTTGGTATTCCTTGTCTTGGTGCTGGTATTCCTTGTCTTGGTGCTGGTATTCCTTGTCTTGGTGTTGGTATTCCTTGTCTTGGTGTTGGTATACCTCCTGCCAGTAGGTTTGGGAACGCCTTTGTTTTATTTTTGTTTGCTGGTAACATAAACAATTTTCCCGAGATGAGTTCTAACATTTTTACCGTGTGTGTGTGTGTGTGTGTGTGTGTGTGTGTGTGTGTGTGTGTGTGTGTGTGTGTGTGTGTATTTGTTTGTGTGTGTGTACTCACCTAATTGTATTTGCAGGGGTCGACTCAGCTGTGTGTTGTGTGTGTGTGTTTGTGGTATGTGTGTTGTTTGTGTGTGTGTGTGTGGGCTGGATGAGGAAGTGAAGATGGTTGATATTACAAAAACACTAGTTGGGCTTACACTAGTTGGACTTACACTAGTTGGACTTACACTAGTTGGACTTACACTAGTTGGACTTACACTAGTTGGACTTACACTAGTTGGACTTACACTAGTTGGACTTACACTAGTTGGACTTACACTAGTTGGGACTTACACTAGTTGGACTTACACTAGTTGGGCTTACACTAGTTGGGCTTACACTAGTTGGGCTTACACTAGTGCAGTAATATAAAAGTTCGGGATACGTAATACACACAAAACAATATAATTTTTACTAGCATATAAAAACAATCTTTGGTCTAGAGGTATTATATAATAATCAATCTCTAATATATTAACATCTAATAAAAACCTATTATCTCTGGTACATATATACATGTTACAATAATAAATTATAATTACTTTGTACAGATATATACATATAAATCCTAAAATAAATTATAATTAATTTGCGACCCTACCACACACACGGGTACAACTCTTGACACTACTGTGTCACACTGTCACTAATTACATGGAGTTATACTACACTCCTGTCTCACGACACCCTTATCTGTTATGACGCTCTCTGTGTCACACGACACCCTTGTCCGTGTTGTGACGCTCCTTCTCTGCATGACACTATTGTCAGTGTCACATTACAACAGCGTCAGCTCTGCGTCACACACACGTGTCTACTGTGTCACACTTGACACCCTTGTCTCTGCGTCACACACTCGGCTATCAGCCGCATAGCGTCTTTCTTCTCAGGGGCCAGCAATCTGTCACATGACACTATTCGTCAGTGTCACACTACGATCCTATCTCCTTCAGTGTCACACGACACCCTCGTCTCTCAGTGTTCCACTACGATCCTGTTATCTTACTTCAGTGTTACACTCTGTCATACTTCCTTCAGTGTCACACTACGGTCCCAGCCTTTTTCAGTGTCACAATCCGACTCTATCTTCATTTAGTGCCACACTACAACAGCGTCAGCATGACTTGGCCCGCAGTTGACTAGAGTCGGTGGTGAGTCCGTAGACATCACGTACTCCTTGAGGTAGTCTTGTAAATACTCTCTAAGGCCAGTAGATGTACACCATAAGGTGGTCTGGTGAGTACTGTCTACTGCCTCTAAGACCAGTTGATATACACCGTAAGGTGGTCTGGTGAATATTGCTTCTAAGGCCGGCTCAGCAGTCCCCACATTGGGTCTGATGACATACCCAGTGGTACTGCCGGCCGTCAGGTTAACAATCTAACCACTAGTTTGGCAGGGGGCCGTCACAGATGACAAGGTAATAGCAACAGCAGCACAGCAGCAGCATTAATAGCAACAACAGCACATCATGAGCAGTAAGAGCAGCAGCAGCAGGAACAGCTGTAATAGCAACAGCCGTAATAACTTCAGCAGCAGCAACAGTAATAGCAACAACAGAATCGGTAATAGCAACATTGTGACATTGTGACTGCTGTACAAAAGTAAGGTCAAAGATGTCCAGGGACCACACTAACTAGTGGTAATTTGCCACACCCTGGGTCATCACACTGCTTGATGAAGTCCCACGGGAGGTGACCTAACCAGACCCAAGAGGAAGAGCCCTAGCTGGGTGCAGGGTTGTAGCCAATGTGGGATCTTGGGACCTGAGGCTAGAGGCTAGCTGGTCTCCAAGGAGTAAGCTGGTTTAATAACTATTTTCTAAGTGTACATTCCTTTGTAAGTGTTTTTTCCCGGTTTTAAAGACCCGACTTATAAAACTAGTTTGGAAGCATTGTGACGTAACGTACAAGCACCCTTGCCCTTGACTAAAGACGCAGGGATTTTCGAAGGCTTTGGGGGCAAAAAACGCGTTAATCCCGGGAAAAATAAGGTAATTTTTTCCCCCAGTCTCGTGATTCTTGTTTCATCAGTTACTTAAATATAAAACCCTGCTTCTCTTTGACCAAATTTTTATACAAAAAAAAATTAAAATATTGTAATTGAGTGGAATATATTCACTGTGTTATTTTTTTGTTAAAAAATGAAGGGTTGGAAAAAAATTTGTCAGGGAAAAAGGACAAGGTTTCTGACGGGGTTTTTTTAAACAAATGAGACCAAGTGGAGTTTTGGTATTTACCCGGGCCCTTTCCCCTGGCTTTCCCCCCCTCCCTTTTTAAAATTTGGTCAGGTATAACCATTAAATAGTGTTAAATGAGGCGAGGGGTGTGTATGATGGATCTCCCCTGACCCGTGTATGGAGGAACTGATATCCCAGACTACTGTCCCCCACTCCGTTTTCTCTTTCCTTACCCCCTTACACGACATCCACACTAATAATTTAACAGACTATTAAAAACAGAGCCCAAAAAAGTAAACCCACGCGAAAACAAAAGCAAAAAACATTAAAAAGCAGGACAGTAAAAGCAAAAACAGCAACAACAATAATAGTAACAACGTATACAAAAGAGCAACACCACTAATACCAACAAAAACAGCAGCAGCTAATAAAACGGCAACAATATTTGAGCAGAGCGTGTAAATTTTAAAAAAAAGGAATAACAACATAAAGCAACCAGCAACAACAATAATACAACAACGTAATAGCAACAAAACAAACCCCAAAAACCAAAGCAGAGCAGCAGCAGAAAACAACGGAAAATTATAGAGCAGCAGCAGTAGTAATTTAACGGGAATAACAAAAGTAATAGCAACAGCACAGTGGTGGTGCACCTGTCAAAACCTGGGAAGGGTTTGTTTACATCCCCCCAGTCAGCATCTAGATTGGAAGAAAAGCCTTTTTTATTTCCCCCCATGGGGGGCGGAGGGGGGGGTCCCCGTCTGTGAGGGGGAGGGGGGCTTTACTCATCCTTGGGGACCTGACCACCACCTATCAAGACTGAAGGGGACTGGACACCACCTATCATTATGAGGGGACTGACCACCACCTATTCATTAATGAGGGAGTGGGACCACCACCTATCATTACTGAGGGACTGACACACCTATCATTACTAAGGGACTGACCAATACCTATCATTATGAGGGACTGACACCACCTATCATTACTGAGGGACTGACCACCACTATCAAGACTGAGGGACTTGACCACACATATCAAGACTGTGGGGATGACACCACCTATCAAGACTGAGGACTGGACCACACTATCAAGGACTGAGGGAACTGACCACCACCTTCAAGACTGAGGGACTTGAACACCACTATCAAGTCTGAGGGACGGACCACCACCCATTCATGACTGAGGACTGACAACAACTCTCAAGACTGAGGGACTGACCACCACTATCAAGACTGAGGGGACTAACACCACCCTATCATTACTGAGGGGACTGACCAACCACTATCATTATGAGGGACTGACCGCCACCTTCATTACTGAGGATGACCGCCACCCTATCAAGGTATGTGGGACTGACACCACCTATCAAGACTGAGGATGACCACTCCTATCAAGACTGAGGGACTGACCACCACTATCAAGATGAGGGACTTGACCACCACCTATCAAGACTGAGGTACGGACCACCTGCATCAAGACTGTGGGAATGACACCACCTATCAAGGACTGATGAAAGGACTGACCACCCACCGTCAAGACTGAGGGAACGACCACTACCTATCAGACTGGAGGGACTGGCACCACCTATCAAGACTGTGGGACTGCACCACCACCTTATCCAAAGGATGTGGGACTGGACCACCACCTATCAAGACTGTGGGACTGACCACCACCTATCAAGACTGAGGGACTGGAACACCACCTATCAAGACTGAGGGACTGACCACCACCTATACATTACTGAGGGACTGACACCAACTATCTTATGAGGTCAGACACCACCTTCATTACTGAGGGACTGACAACCACTTTCATGAACTGAGGGACTGACCACACCTATCAAGACTGAGGGGACTGACCAACCACCTATCAAGACTGAGGAATGACCACCACCTATCAAGTTGTGGACTGACCACCCACCCATCATGACTGTGGAACTGACCCCCATATATCAAGACTGAGGGATGACCACCACCTATCGAACTGAGGGACTGACCCAACCAACCTATCATTACTGAGGGACTGACACACCTATCTTACTGAGGGACTGGACCACCACCTATCATTACTGCGGGATGACACCACCTATCAAGACTGATGGGACTGACCACCACCTATCAAGACTTGGGACTGACCACCACCTATCAAGACTTAGGGACTGACACTCACCTATCAAGACTGTGGGACTGACCACCCACCTATCAAGATGTGGGACTGACCACCACCTTATCAAGAATGTGGAATGACACCACTATCAAGACTGAGGGACTGACCACACAACCTATCAATTACTGAGGGATGACCACCACTATCATTACTGAGGGGTCTGACCACCAACCTATCATTATGAGGGGACTGACCACCACCTATCAAGACTGAGGGACTGACCAACACCTATCAAGACCTGAGGTTACGGCCACCACCTATCAAGAATGTTGGGGATGACCAACCACTTATCAAGACTGAGGGACTTGACCACCCCTATCAAGATGAGGGTTTGACCTGACCACCTATCAAGACTGAGGGACTGACCACACCTAATCAAGACTGAGGGACTGACCACGGTACCTATCAAGGACTGTGGGATGACCACCACCTATCAAGACTGTGGGACTGACCACCACTATCAGGACTGAGGGACTGACCACCACCTATCATTACTGAGACTGTGACCACCACCTATCATACTGAGGGGGACTGACACCACCCTATCCATTATGAGGGACTGACCACCATATCAAGGACTGTGGGATGACCACCACCTATCAAGATGAGTACTGAACACCCCTATCATGACTGTGGGACTGGACCAACACTATCAAGGACTGAGGGAATGACCACCACTATCAAGACTGAGGGACTGACCACCACCTATCAAGACTGAGGGACTGACCACCACCTATCAAGACTGAGGGACTGACCACCACCTATCAAGACTGAGGGACTGACCACCACCTATCAAGGTTGTGGGACTGACCACCTTAAAATTCCTTTTGTCTGCAATGTTAAGTCCTATATTGAACTGAAGAAGCCTGCTGAACAGGTTATGTCCCACCAGTAATAACAAGGAGGTAGAAATGAACCTTGACGAAAGGTGTGCTGGAAAATTATTGTTTACGAGTGATGGAAGATTAAATTAAGTTGAAAGAAACAATGGTAAGGATTGTAACCTTTGATGCATGACTGTGTGGACAGCAATGGTGTGGTGGGCCCCCCCCCCCCCCCCCCCCCCGGTGAGTGTAAAAGCCCCCAGGCAGGGCAGCTAGCAGCTGCAGCAGCAGCACCAGAAGACTATGATGTCTGCCTTGGTCACAAGGGAGTCAAGTGATTTACATAATACAGTGAAAGAGAGTGGTTGAGGGGAAGGGGAAATGCTGCTGCTGCTGCTGTGTCCTCGCTACTGCCTATGCTGTTGTTGCTGGGTTCCCTGCTGCTTCTGCTGTGCATGTGTACTCACCTCTTTGTACTCATTTGTGGTTGCAAGGGGCGAGACATAGCTCCTGTCCTTGACTTTTCACTGATCGCTACTAGGTCCTCTCTCTTCCTGCTCCATGAGCTTTATCATACTTCGTCTTAAAAGGATGTATGGTTCCTGCCTCAACTACGTCACTTGCCAGACTATTCCACTTCCTGACAACTCTATGACTAAATACTTTCTAACATCTCGTTGACTCTGAGTCTTCAACTTCCAGTTGTAACCCCTTGTTTCTGTCCCATCTCGAGAACATCCTGTCTCTGTCCACCTTATTAATTCCTCGCAGTATTATATATGTCGTTATCATGGCTCCATTAACCCTCCTGTCCCCAGTGTTGTCAGGCCGATTTCCCTTAACATTTCTTCGTAGGACATTTCCCTTAGCTCTGGAACTAGCCTTGTTGAAAATCTTTGCACTTTCTCTAATTTCATGACGTGCTTAACCAGGTGTGGGTTCCAAACTGGTGCTGCACACTTCAGTATGGGCCTGACGTACACGGTGTACAGTCTTGAACGATTCCTTACTGAGGTATCGGAATGCTATTCTCAGGTTTGCCAGTCGCCCATATGCTGCAGCAGTTATATGGTTGATGTGCGCCTCAGATGCGTTTGGTATTATACTCACCTTGAGATCCTTTTCCTTAAGTGAGGTTTGCAGTCTTTGTCCACCTAACTTATACTCTGTCCGTAGTCTTCTTTACCCTTCCCCGATCTCCATGACTTTGCATTTGGCAGGGCTAAATTCGAGGAGCCAGTTGCTGGACCAAGCTTCCAGCCTGTCCAGGTCTCTTTGTAGTCCTGCTGATCCTCATCGGATATAATTCCCCTCATTAACTTCACATCTACAAACAAGGACACTTCTGAGTCTTCCTACTGTCATTGTCATTCACATTTACCAAAAATAGCGTTGGTCTAGGACATGACCATATGGAACTCGCTCGTCATCTGGCGCCCAACTTGATACCTCGTCTGTTTCATGACACGTTGTTGACTGCATGTCAGGTATTCTCAGATCAGTTGCAGTACCCTTCCTGTTATGCGTGCCTGATCCTCTAACTTTTGCACTTTCTCTTGGCGGAAACTGTGTCGAAGGCCTTATGCAGTCCAAGGGAAAATGCAAATTACCCCACCTCTCTGTCTCTTGTTATTCTTCGTTACCATTGTCCATAAAATCCAGTAGATTGTGACACAGGGGATTTGCCTTCGTGAATCTTATGCTTGTTACATTTATAAGCTTGTGGTTCTAGGTGCTCCCTCCACTCTCCTCTGATAATCTTCTCCATGACTTGCATTACTATACATTGTCAGTTGACACTGATCTATAGTTTAGTGCCTATGTCTGTTCCTTTCTTAAAAATGGGGGACTACATTTGCTGTCTTTCCCATCAAGTATTTGCCAGTTTCATTGGATGTGTTTGAAAATTGTTGTTAGTGCACACACTACATCTCTCGCTTCCTCTCTCTAAGGAACCTGTGGAATATGTCTCCAGTCCACCGCCTTTGGAGGTATCAAGGTCACTTAACTTCTTACCTCATCGGTTGTGTGTAATTTATTCCAATCACTTGTTGGTATATCCCTGTTGGTGTATTCAACTGTTCTGACTTCCAGAGTCCTTTCTGTCTCCACATGTATACATAATATCATGTTGACGCTTCTGACATATTTCTTGCGTCATTTCGTTTGAGCTCCTCACTGTCCCTGACTGTGTCTTTCCTCTTGCTGTGGCTTTACAACAGCGGGCCCCCTTCGTTATCTGTGGAATAATCGTTTCTGGCTCTTCGGACTAATCTCTTTATTTTCTGGGTTCTTTGTCTTCTGTACTTTGTTCCATTTCTCTAGTGCACTTAGTTTTTGCCTCCCTTAAACCTTTGGGTAAACCAAGGGCTCATTCTGGTTGTTACCATTATTTTAAGGTAGCTGTTGACTTTGGGAGACAAAACCTCTCCTCTATCTCTTTGCATTTTGTTGTTACTTAGTCCATTTCATTTATGACTTCTAACCATTCTCTTTCCTACTGAATTCCTGCAAGGATGTTCATTCATTCTGTGTAGTCCCCTCTTTTGTAGTTTGGGGCTTTTCCCAACCTACTCCTGTTACATCTTCACACTTGTAACTCTACTTATGTTATTCAAAGTTCAGAACCACGTAATCCCCAGCTCAGAGGGCCTTTATATGTGATATCCTTCAGTGTCCAAGCTACTCGGGGTGAAACAGGGTATAGTCTGTGGTTCATCCTTCCCTTTTCTCTCTCTGCAGTGGTCCTTAAACATGTTGATGCATGGAGGTTTTCCCATACAACTTCCATCTTCATGTCTTCCATGTTTCAGGACCCCATGTTCCTCCAGGTTTTCACCTAATCAATCTCCTAGTGAATTGAAATCGCTCATAACTAGTAACTTAGCTCTACCTGTGTGAGCTCTTCTGGCCACAGCAGCGAGTGTGTCCATCATTGCTCTGTTGCTCTCTTCATATTCTTTTCCTGGCGGGTTATACATCACTGCAATAACTACTTTATGTCCCTGAGACTAATTTGTACCTACTATGTAATCCCTCTCGGTAATTTCGTCCATTCCTTCCATTTCCTCAAATCCCCATCTATTTCTAATTAGCAGTGCAACTCCTCGTCCTCTCTGCTCCATATATCTTTCCTTGGGATCTGATATCCGGTGGGAAAATTGCATCTGTTATCCCACCCCCCACGGTGAAAGTCTCGTTTCGTTTGTATTTGTTATTCCAACCGCATTCGTATACCAAACCTTCAACTTCTTTTCTAAAACTGTTGTCTGGGGAGAATGTTGGGGTTGGGGGAGTGGGAGACCTGGCAGGGAACTATGGGGGTGGAGTTTGTGATGAGGGGGTGGGGGCAGAGGGTACAGGGTGTGGGTTTTGGGTTAGATTGTTTGGTTGCATTGGGGTTGTCATGGTTGAGGTCCCTATGTGGATGGTTGTTAGGGAGGTTGTATTTGATCTTCCTTGATTCTGGCTTCTCCTGTTGATTTGTCTTTGCCTCTCGTTCCTCCTTGCATCTTTTATACCCTCTCTTTCAGAGTCTGCCTTTCTTGTGTTTTGTTGCAGTTGAGGTACACCCTCTGGTACAATGGTTGGTCCCTTAGTTGTGCTTTCTCCTGCAGGATCCTGTTTTGAACTGATTCTGCCTTGAAAATCACGTTGACTGGATTTTTTTTTTTCCTCTTGCTAACCACCCTATTCTTAGATTGCAGCGCTGTATAGTCCTTGTGGCTTAGCGCTTCTTTTTTGATTATAATAATAATAATTGCTAACCACCCTATTCTTAGAAAATTTGTCAACTGGGTCTTGTCGTTTCTCTCCTGTTGCTTTCATGTGACTACATTTCAATTGCTTTTTTATTTTATCCTGTCATCTTACTTCAATAGTTTTCCTTCAACTTCCTGGAGCACATAACAAAAACTGACCTCTCCCTTTCGTCCTCCCACTGCTTTTCCCTTTGCATCCCTGAGGACGATTAGTGCTCTGGAACAATCTCTCTTTGTCCACCTTATCTATTCTGCGCAGAATTTTATTTGTCGTTATCATGTCTCCCCTTACCTCCTGTCTTACGTGTCATCAGGCAAATTTCCTTAACCATTCTTTGCAGGGCATTCCCCTTATGTCTGGGACTAGTTTTGTTGCAACCTTTGCACTTTAATTTCTGCTGAATTACTCAGTATTTGCACTACTTATATTGTGTACAGTCTGAACGATTCCTTACTGACGGTATCGGAACGCTATTAGACGCCAGTAGCTGCACGCAGTATTGATGTGCGCCTGACTCAGGAGATGTGCTCGGTATTATATCGCCGAAAGATCTTTTTTCCTTGAGTGGAGGTTTTGCGTTTTGGCCACCTAGACTATACCATGTCTGCCGGTTTCTTTGCCCTTCCCCGATCTTCACGAATTGCATTGGCGGGGTTAAATTCAGGAGCAGTTGCTGGATCAGGCTTGTAGCGCCATATGTTATGGTGTATATTATGTATGTTATGGTTATTTTATGTTATGGTTATATTATGTATGTTATGGTGTTTATTTTGGATGTATGTGTTTGTATTTTATGTTTGTTATGGTGTTTATATATGTTTTGGGTGTTTATGATGTATGTTTATGGTGTTATATATCGGGTTTGTGTATATTATGTAGGTTATGGTGTTGTTTTTGTGTATGTTATGGTGTTATTTGTATGTTTTGGTGTTATTTTGTAGGTTTTGGGGGAGTTGATGTTTTGGAGTATTATTATGGTTGTTATGGTGTTTATTTTGTTTGTTATGGGGTTTATTATGTTGTTATGTGTATATTATGTTATGGTGTATATTATGTATGTTATGGTGTATATTTATGTTATGGTGTATATTATGTATGTTATGGTGTATATTATGTATGTTATGGTGTATATTATGTTATGGTGTATATTATGTATGTTATGGTGTATATTATGTTATGGTGTATATTATGTTATGGTACTATGGTGTATTTTTTTATGTTTATGGTGTATATTATGTATGTAATGGTGTTACATTATGTATGTTATGGTGTTACATTATGTATGAGATGTGTTGTATATTATGTATGTAGTGGGTGCACTGTTGCTGGAGGTGTCTGTTAGTTGGTATTTTGTTGGTGGGAGTGTGTGTGTGTGTTCTGTTGGTGGCGTGTGTGTGTGTGGTGTGTTCTGTTGGTGGGTGTGTGCTTGTTGGTGGAGTGTGTGTCTCTGTTGGTGGGAGTGTAAGTGTGTTCTGTTGGTTGGGAGTGTGTGTGTGTTCTGTTGGTGTTGTGTGTGTGTTCTGTTGGTGGGAGTTGTGTTGTGTGTGTTCTGTTGGTGGGTGTGTGTGTAGTGTGTTCTGTTGGTGGGTGTGTGTGTGGGTGTCTGTTGGTGTGTGTGTTGATGTGTGTTTGTTGGTGTGTCGTGTGTGTTTTTGGGGGGTGGAAGTGTGAGTTCTGTTGGTGGGAGTATGTGTGTGTTCTGTTGGTGGGTAACTGTGTGTGTGTGTTCTGTTGGTGTGAGTGTGGGTGTTCTGTTGGTGGAGTGTGTGTGTGGTGTTGTTCTGTTGTGGGAGTGTGTGTGGTGTGTGTTTGTTGGTGGGAGTTGTGTGTGTGTGTGTGTTTCTGTTGGTGGGAGTTTGTAGTGTAGTGTGTGTGTTCTGTGTGGAGGTGTGAGTGTGTCTGTTGGTGGGAGTGTTAGTGTGTGTGTGTTCTGTTGGTGGGGAGTGTGTGTGTGTTTCTGTTGGTGGGAGTGTTTGTGTTCTGTTGGTGTGTATGTATGTGTTGGTGAGTGTGTGCGCTTGTTGGTGGGAGTGTGTGGTGTTCTGTTGGTGGGAGTGTGTGTGTGTGTTTGTTGGTGGGAGTGTGTGTGTGTGTTCGGTGGGGTTGTGGTGTTCTGTGGTGGGAGTGTGTTCTGTTGGGGGAGTTGTGTGCTGTTGGTGGGAGTGGTGTTCAGTTGGTTGGAGTGTGTTCTGTGGTTGGCTTGTTGACTAATGTTGGAGTGTGTGTTCTGTTGCTGGGAGTGTGTTTGTGTTTGTGGTGGGAGTGTGTGTGTTTGATGGAGTGAAGTGTGTGTGTTGTTTGTGGTGGGAGACAAAGTGTGTGGGTGTTTGTTGGTGGGAGTGTGTGTGTGTGTTGTTGGTCGGGAGTGTCGTGTGTGATGTTCTGTTGGTGGGAGTGTGTGTGTTTGTGGTTGGGAGTGTGTGTGTTCTGTTGGTGGGGAAGTGTGTGAGTGTGTGTTCTGTTGGTGGAGTGTGTGTGGTTCTCTCTGGTGGGAGTGTGTGTGTGTTGTTCTCTTGGTGGGTAGTGTGTTTGTGTGTTCTGTTGGTGGGGAGTGTGTTTGTGTGTTCTGTTGGTGGGAGTGGTGTGTGTTCTGTGGTGGGAGTGTGTGTGTGTGTTCTTTTGTGGGAGTGTGTGTGTGTGGTCTGTTGGTGGGTGAGTGTGTGTGTGTTTGTTGGTTGGGAGTGTTTGTGTTCTGTTGGTGGGAGATGTGTGTGTTCTGTTGGTGGGAGTGTGTGTGTGTGTTCTGTTGGTGGGAGTGTGTGTGTTGTGTGTGTGTGTGTGTTCTGTTGGTGGGAGTGTGTGTGTGTGTGTTCTGTTGGTGGAGTGTGTGTGTGTGTGTCTGTTGGGTGTGTGTGTGTGTGTTCTGTTGGTGGGAAGTGTTGTGTGTGTTTGTTGGTGGAGTGTGTGATGTGTGTGTGTGTTCTGTTGTGGGAGTGTTCGTGTGTGTGTTTGTTCTGGTCGTGGGAGTTGTGTTTGTGTGTGTGTTCTGTTGGTCGGAGGTGGTGTGCTTTGTTGTGTGTGTTGTGTGTGTTTTTGGTGGGAGTGTGTGTGATGTGTGTTATGTTGGTGGGAGTTTGTGTGTGTGTTCTGTTAGTGGAAAGTGTGTGTGTGTTCTGTTGGTGGGTGTGTGTGTGTGTGTTCTGTTGGTGGGTTGTGTGTTGTGTGTTCTGTTGGTGGGTGTGGTGTATGTGTTCTGTGGGTGGGTGATGTGTGTGTGTGCTTTGTGTGTTCTGTGGTGGGTGTGTGTGTGTGTGTTGGTGGGGTTTGTGTGTGTGTGTGTTCTGTTGGTGCGAGTGTGTGTGTTCTGTTGGTGGGAGTGTGTGTGTGTGGGTGTGTTCTGTTGGTGGGAGTGTGTGTGGTGTTCTGTTGGTCGGGAGTGTGTGTGTGTGTGTGTGTTCTGTTGGTGGGTGTGTGTGTGTGTTCTGTTGGTGGGAGTGTTGTGTGTGTGTTCTGTTGGTGGGTGTGTGTGTGTGTGTGTGTGTGTGTTCTGTTGGTGGGAGTGGTGTGTGATGGTGTGTGTGTTCTGTTGGTGGGAGTGTGTGTGTACTGTGTATCTGTTGGTGGGAGTGTGTGTTTGTGTGTGTGTGTGTCTGTTGGTGGGAGTGTGTGTGTGTGTTATGTTGGTGGGAGGTGTGTGTGTGTGTGTTGTGTTCTGTGGTGGAGTGTGTTGATCGTGTGTGTTCTGTTGGTGGGTGTGTGGGTGTGTGTGTGAGTTCTGTTGGTGGGTGTGTGTGTGTGTGGTGTGTTGGTGGGAGTTGTGTGAGTGGGTTGTTTGTTGGTGGGAGTGTGTGTGTGTTGTGTGTTCTGTTGGTGGGAGTGTGGGTGTGTGTGTGTGTTATCTGTTGGTGGAGTGTGTGTGTGTGTGTTCTGTTGGTGGGAGTGTGTGGATGTGTGTTCTGTTGGTGGGGTGTGTGTGTTGTCTGTTGGGTGGGACAGTGTGTGTGTGTGTGTTCTGTTGGTGGGTGTGTGTGGTGTTTTCTGTTGGTGGAGTGTGTGTGTGTTGTGTTCTGTTGGTGGAGTTGTGTGTGTGTGTGTTCTGTTGGTGGGAGTGTGTGTGTGTGTTCTGTTGGTGGGAGTGAGTGGTGTGTGTTTTGTTGGTGGGATTGTGTGTGTGTGTGTGTGTTCTGTGGTGGGAGTGTGTGTGTGTTGTGTTTTCTGTTGGTGGGAAAGTGTGTGTGTGTGTGTGTTCTGTTGGTGGGAGTGTAGTGTGTGTGGTGTTCTGTTGGTCGGGTGTGTGTGTGTGTGTGTTGTTCTGTTGGTGGGAGCAGGGGTGTGTGTTGTGTGTGTGTGTGTGTTGGTGGGCAGTGTTGTGTGTGTGTGTCGTTCGTGGTGGGGAGTGTGGTGTGTGTGTTCTGTTGGTGGGAGTGTGTGTTGTGATGTGTGTGTTTTTCTGTTGGTGGGAATGGTGTCGTGTGTTGTGGTGGGAGTGTGTGTGTGTGTGTGTTCTGTAGGTGGGTGTGTGTGTGTGTGTTCTGTTGGTGGGAGTGTGTGTGTGTGTGTTCGGTTGGTGGGAGTTGATGTGCTGTCGTGTGCTTTTAATGTGTTCTGTTGGCTGGGAGGTGTTGTGTTGTGTTGTGTTCTGTTGGTGGGAGTGTGTGTGTGTGTGATGTGTTCTGTTGGTGGGAGTGTGTGTGTTCTGTTGGTGGGAGTGTGTGTGTGTGTGTTCTGTTGGTGGGATAGGAGTGTGTGTGTGTTGTGTTCTGTTGGTGGGAGGGTGTGTGCTTGTGTTCTGTTGGTGGGAGTATGTTGTGTGTTTCTGTTGGTGAGGAGTGTGTGTGTGTACTTTTGGTGGGTGTGTGTGTGTTATGTTGGTTGGGAGGGTGTGTTGTGTGTTTGTTGGTGGGAGTGTGTGTGTGTGTGTTGTGTTTGGTTGGTGGGAGTGTGTGTGTGTGTTCTGTTGGTGGGAGTGTGTGTTGTGTGTTCGGTTGGTGGGAGGTGTGTTGTGTGTTCTTTGGTGGGTGTGTGTGTGTGGTGTGTGGGTTTGTTGGTGGGAGGTGTGTGTGTGTGTGTGGTGTTCTGTTGTGGGAGTGTGTGTAGTGTGTAGTGTGTGTTCTGTTGGTGGGAGTGTCGTGGTGTGTGTGGTGTTTGTTGGGGGGGAGTGTGTGTGTGTGTGTTATGTTGGTGGGATTGTGTGTGTGTGTGTTCTGTTTGTGGGAGTGTGTGTGTGTGTGTTATGTTGGTGGGAGTGTGTTGTGTGTGTGTGTTCTGTGGTGGGGGAGTGTTGTGTGTGTTGTGTGTGTTCTGTTGGTGGGAGGTGTGTGTGTGTGTGTGTTCTGTTGGGTGAGAGTGTGTTGTGTGTGTGTGTTATGTTGGGGGGCGGGCCCAATGGGCGTGTGTGTGTGTGTGTGTTCTGTTGGTGGGGAGTGTGTGTGGTGTGTGTTGTTTGTGGGGGGAGTGTGTGTGTGTGTTGTGTTCTGTTGGTGGGAGTGTATGTAGTGCTGCTGTTCTGGTTGGTGGACGTCTAGTGTGTGTAGTGAGTGTTTGTTGGTGGGAGTGGGGTGTGTGTTCTGTTGGTGGGAGTGGTTGTGTATGTGTGTTCTGGTGGTGGGAGTGTGTGTGTGTGTGTGTGTCGTAGTTTCATGTGGTTGGAGTGTGTGTGTGTGTGTGTCTGTGGTGTGAGTGCGTGTGTGTGTGTGTGTCTGTTGGAGGGGTGTGTGTGTGTGTGTGTGTGTTCTGTTGGTGGTGAGTGTGTGTGTGTGTGTGTGTTCTGTTGGTGGGAGTGGTGTTGGTGAGTGTTACGGTTGGTGGGAGTGTGTGTGTGTTCTGTTGGTGGGAGGGTGTGATGTGTGATTATGTTGGTGGGAGTGTGTGTGTGTTCCTTATGTCTGGGAGTGTTTTTTAAAAAGAATTACTATTCTGTTGGTGTATTTTAGATGTTAGTTAGTTAATATAGTGGAGGTAGTGTATATTGTGGGAGGTGTTCAAATAGTGGGAGGTAGTGTAATATAGTGGGAGGTAGTGTAATATAGTGGGAGGTAGTGTAATATAGTGGGAGGTAGTGTAATATAGTGGGAGGTAGTGTAATATAGTGGGAGGTAGTTCAATATAGTGGGAGGTAGTGTAATATAGTGGGAGGTAGTGTAATATAGTGGGAGGTAGTGTAATATAGTGGGAGGTAGTTCAATATAGTGGGGGTAGATGTAATATTGTGGGGAGCAGGTAGTGTAAATATTGGGAGGTAGTGTAATATAAGTGGGGAGGTAGTTCAATATAGTGGTGAGGTAGTAGTTCAGTATAGTGGGAGGTAGTGTAATATAGTGGGAAGGAAGTTCCAGTATAGTGGGAGGTAGTTTCAGTATAGGTGGGAGGTAGTTCAGTATTTTAATTTTTAGTGGGAGGTAGTTCAGTAGAGTGGGAGGTTAGGTTCAGTATAGTGGGAGGTAGTTGTGTAATATTGTGGGACGGTAGTTCTTATAGTGGGAGGTAAGAAGGTGGAAATAGATAACAAGTTTAATGTATTCTGGAGTTCGTCACACATTTGCATAATTGTATTAAAGTTGATCTATCCTTCAACTGAACGAGCATCCCGTGTCATAGTTGATGTATGGGAGGAATGGACAGGCTAAGGGATGAATAGGAAAATGAATGGGCAGATGAGAGTAGGTAGAAGTTAGTTGATAGGGTGATAGATTGATGGGTTGCTGGTGGATAGGCTGATCTACCCGAAATGTATTTTGAGGGTCAACGACCCGTGAGACTAGTCCAAGACACCGACGTTCTAGTGAATGGCCTGAACAGCCAGGCTATTGGTGCTAGCCGCCCAGTCCATCGTAAGCACCACAGCCTGGCTCATCAGGAACTGACTTGAGAAATTCGTCAAGTTCCTTCTTGAAGACAGCCAAAGAGTGTGTTGGTAATCTCTGTGTTGTGTGAAGGGAGGACGTTGAAGAGTCTTGGTACTTTCACACTTATTGTGTTACCTCTTAGTATGCTCATGACATTCCTACTTTTCATGGGAGGTAATTTGCACCATTTGCCAAGACTCTTATTTTCATGGGGAATGATTTGTGTGTGCAGATTTGGGACCAATCCCAGAATTTTGCAGATGTATATTATAAAGTATCTCGCCTATGTTCCAAGGAGTACAGATCAAGGGACTTTCTCAGTAATTTAGGTGCTTGACTGAACCTGTACGAGCTGTAAAGGTTCTCTGTACATTCTCCAGGTCTGTAATTTCATCTACCTTGAACTGAGTTGTGAGAGTACAACGGTACTCCAGCCTGGAGAGTACAGGTGACTTGAGGAATATCATCATTGTCTTGGCATCTCTTGTTTTGAAGGTTCTATTTATCCAGTCTGTCGTTTTGCTTGTGGTTGTGATAGTGAGACTGTTGTGAACCTTGAAGGTGAGATCTGACATGATCACTCCCAGGTTTCTCACATTAGTCTTACGTTTTATTGAGTGATTCAAGTTTGTTTTATATTCTCTTCCAGTCTTTATTTCCTCAGTCTTTCCATAATGTAGTAACTGAAACTTTTCCTCATTGATCCTCAATATTGTTGTCAGTGAACCCACTGCAAGACTCCTTTTGTTTACATCACCTTGGTGGTTTTTACTGTGTCCTCTCGTGTTGTCAGTGACCCACTGCAAGACTTTGTTTACATCACCTTGGTGGTTTACTGTGTCCTCAGTGTTGTCAGTGACCCACTGCAAGACTTTGTTTACATCACCTTGGTGGTTTACTGTGTCCTCAGTGTTGTCAGTGACCCACTGCAAGGACTTTGTTTACATCACCTTGGTAGTTTAATGTAGTCCTCCAGTGTTGTCTGTCGACCCACTAAAGACTTTGTTTACATCTGCTTGGTGGTTTACTGTGTTCCTCAGTAGTTGTCAAGTGAACCCACTGCAAGAAACTTTGTTTACATCACCTTGGTGGTTTACTGTGTACCTCAGTGTTGTCAGTGACCCACTGACAAGGACTTTGTTTACATCCACCTTGGTGGTCTTTACCGTGTACCTCAGTGTTGTCAGTGACCCACTGCAAGCTGTTTTTACATCAGCTTGGTGGTTTACTGTGCCCTCAGTTTGTCAGTGAACCCACTGCAAGACTTTGCTTACATCAGCTTGGTGGTTATACTGTGCCTCAGTGTTGTCAGTGACCACTGCAAGACTTTGTTTTACATCTGCTTGGTGGTTTACTGTGCCCTAGTGTTGTCAGTGACCCACTGCAAGATTTGTTTACATCAGCTTGGTGGTATTACTGTGCCCTCAGTGTTGTCTGTGGACCCACTGCAAGACTTTGTTTCATCAGCTTGGTGGTTTACTGTGTCCTCCGTGGGGTTTGTCAGTTGACCAAGCAAGACTTTGTTTACATCACCTTGGTGGTTTACTGTGTCTCAGTGTTGTCAGTGACACACTGCAAGACTTAGTTTACATCAGCTTGGAGGTTTACTGTGTCCTCAGTGGTTGACACTCATACAGAGTCTAGTATCGTCAGCAAAGCATCATACAGTGCTATGATTTATGTCTCAGTTTATGTGGGATATGAGAATGAGGAAGAGAACAGTGGTCAGTACTGTGTCTTGTGTTGAAACAAACCTTTCATATGCTGCCTCTGATGGATATGTTGATAGGTAAATAAAATTAGTGGATAAGCGGATGGATAGATGCAGTTAGATATGTTGATGGGGGTGGATAGGAAAATGGATAGCTCCATTTTTGTATATTCCTGAGAGGGAAAGGGATAGAACGGCTGGATCAAGGCTACAGTTGCCTGTCCGTGAGCCAAGCTTATTCCTACACTTATTCCCTTTTCGGCCCACTCACCCTTCATCTTCTATTCCTCTCTGTACTCCCTCTCTCTTCAACCTTCCTTTCATCTTCTCTGGAATGCTCTCCTCCCCTCTCATCATCCTTAATCCTCAATCCCTCTTCAAATTCCTGCTCCAATTTCTTTCTTTCCTCCTCCTCCTCTTCTATTCTGCAATAAGCAGGAGCTTTGACGGGAGGAAATTGCTGTCTCTCTCTCGTGAGATGAAGAAGATACTTGGCGTTGTGTCAGCTCTCATGTCTCTCTTGCAAGGTGCTAAGGGAGGACAGCCAGGACAGGGAGGGAGGGAGGGAGGAGAGAGAGAGAGTAATTTGCGAAAAGTTGTGAGCGGCTCGGAGGGCAGGTCAAGGTGTCTTGAAGGTAATTTAAGTGCATGATTTTGTACTGGTTCAGTTACTAGTGAAAAGGAGCATGATGGGGAAGTGATCTAGAAGGAATGAACAGGAACATGAACATGAACTAAATGTAGAAGGAACATGACATGAACAAATGTAGAAAGGAACATGATATGAACCAATATGTAGAAGGAACATGACAGGAACAAATGTAGAAGGAACATGACATGAACAAATGTAGAAGGAACATGACATGAACAAATGTAGAAGGAACATGACATGAACAAATCTATCATGACTGAGGGAATGACCACCACCTATCAAGACTTGAGGGACTGACCACCACCTATCATTACTGAGGGAATGACCACCACCTATCATTATCAGAGGGGACTGACACCCCTATGATTTACTGAGGACTGACCACCACCCTATCATTATGAGGGACTGGACCCCCACCTATCATTACTGAGGGATTGTCACACCTAACAAGACTGAAGGACTGACGACCGACTATCAGACTGAGGGACTGGGACCACACCTATCATTACTGAGGGACTGACCACCACCTATCATTACTGAGGGACTGACCACCACCTATCATTACTGAGGGACTGACCACCACCTATCATTACTGAGGGATTGACCACCACCTACCAAGACTGAAGGACTGACGACCGCCTATCAAGACTGAGGGACTGACCACCACCTATCATTACTGAGGGACTGACCACCACCTATCATTACTGAGGGACTGACCACCACCTATCATTACTGAGGGATTGACCACCACCTACCAAGACTGAAGGACTGACGACCGCCTATCAAGACTGAGGGACTGACCACCACCATATCATTACTGAGCGGGACTGACCCACCTATCATTTTGGGGGACTGACCACCACTATCATTACTGGGGATTTGGATTGCCACCACCTACAAGACTGAGGGACTGACTACCACCTATCAAGACTGAGGGACTGACTACCACCTATCAAGACTGAGGGACTGACCACCACCTATCAAGACTGAGGGACTGACCACCACCTATCAAGACTGAGGGACTGACCTACCACTATCAAGGATGAGGACTGACCACACTATCAAGACTGTGGACTGAACCACACCACATATCAAGACTGAGGGATGACACCACTTTAAGATAGGGACCGACCACCACCTATCAAGACTGTTGGGACTGACCCTCCACCTATCAAGTTGTGGGGACTGACCACCACCTATCAAAGACTGAGGGCCTGACCCCCACCTATTAAGATGAGGGGGACTGACCACCACCTATCAAGCCTGAGGGACATGACCACCACCTATCAAGACTGAAGGGGACTGGACACCACCTATCATTATGAGGGGACTGACCACCACCTATTCATTAATGAGGGAGTGGGACCACCACCTATCATTACTGAGGGACTGACACACCTATCATTACTAAGGGACTGACCAATACCTATCATTATGAGGGACTGACACCACCTATCATTACTGAGGGACTGACCACCACTATCAAGACTGAGGGACTTGACCACACATATCAAGACTGTGGGGATGACACCACCTATCAAGACTGAGGACTGGACCACACTATCAAGGACTGAGGGAACTGACCACCACCTTCAAGACTGAGGGACTTGAACACCACTATCAAGTCTGAGGGACGGACCACCACCCATTCATGACTGAGGACTGACAACAACTCTCAAGACTGAGGGACTGACCACCACTATCAAGACTGAGGGGACTAACACCACCCTATCATTACTGAGGGGACTGACCAACCACTATCATTATGAGGGACTGACCGCCACCTTCATTACTGAGGATGACCGCCACCCTATCAAGGTATGTGGGACTGACACCACCTATCAAGACTGAGGATGACCACTCCTATCAAGACTGAGGGACTGACCACCACTATCAAGATGAGGGACTTGACCACCACCTATCAAGACTGAGGTACGGACCACCTGCATCAAGACTGTGGGAATGACACCACCTATCAAGGACTGATGAAAGGACTGACCACCCACCGTCAAGACTGAGGGAACGACCACTACCTATCAGACTGGAGGGACTGGCACCACCTATCAAGACTGTGGGACTGCACCACCACCTTATCCAAAGGATGTGGGACTGGACCACCACCTATCAAGACTGTGGGACTGACCACCACCTATCAAGACTGAGGGACTGGAACACCACCTATCAAGACTGAGGGACTGACCACCACCTATACATTACTGAGGGACTGACACCAACTATCTTATGAGGTCAGACACCACCTTCATTACTGAGGGACTGACAACCACTTTCATGAACTGAGGGACTGACCACACCTATCAAGACTGAGGGGACTGACCAACCACCTATCAAGACTGAGGAATGACCACCACCTATCAAGTTGTGGACTGACCACCCACCCATCATGACTGTGGAACTGACCCCCATATATCAAGACTGAGGGATGACCACCACCTATCGAACTGAGGGACTGACCCAACCAACCTATCATTACTGAGGGACTGACACACCTATCTTACTGAGGGACTGGACCACCACCTATCATTACTGCGGGATGACACCACCTATCAAGACTGATGGGACTGACCACCACCTATCAAGACTTGGGACTGACCACCACCTATCAAGACTTAGGGACTGACACTCACCTATCAAGACTGTGGGACTGACCACCCACCTATCAAGATGTGGGACTGACCACCACCTTATCAAGAATGTGGAATGACACCACTATCAAGACTGAGGGACTGACCACACAACCTATCAATTACTGAGGGATGACCACCACTATCATTACTGAGGGGTCTGACCACCAACCTATCATTATGAGGGGACTGACCACCACCTATCAAGACTGAGGGACTGACCAACACCTATCAAGACCTGAGGTTACGGCCACCACCTATCAAGAATGTTGGGGATGACCAACCACTTATCAAGACTGAGGGACTTGACCACCCCTATCAAGATGAGGGTTTGACCTGACCACCTATCAAGACTGAGGGACTGACCACACCTAATCAAGACTGAGGGACTGACCACGGTACCTATCAAGGACTGTGGGATGACCACCACCTATCAAGACTGTGGGACTGACCACCACTATCAGGACTGAGGGACTGACCACCACCTATCATTACTGAGACTGTGACCACCACCTATCATACTGAGGGGGACTGACACCACCCTATCCATTATGAGGGACTGACCACCATATCAAGGACTGTGGGATGACCACCACCTATCAAGATGAGTACTGAACACCCCTATCATGACTGTGGGACTGGACCAACACTATCAAGGACTGAGGGAATGACCACCACTATCAAGACTGAGGGGACTGACCACCACCTATCAAGACTGAGGGACTGACCACCACCTATCAAGACTGAGGGACTGACCACCACCTATCAAGACTGAGGGACTGACCACCACCTATCAAGACTGAGGGACTGACCACCTTAAAATTCCTTTTGTCTGCAATGTTAAGTCCTATATTGAACTGAAGAAGCCTGCTGAACAGGTTATGTCCCACCAGTAATAACAAGGAGGTAGAAATGAACCTTGACGAAAGGTGTGCTGGAAAATTATTGTTTACGAGTGATGGAAGATTAAATTAAGTTGAAAGAAACAATGGTAAGGATTGTAACCTTTGATGCATGACTGTGTGGACAGCAATGGTGTGGTGGGCCCCCCCCCCCCCCCCCCCCCCGGTGAGTGTAAAAGCCCCCAGGCAGGGCAGCTAGCAGCTGCAGCAGCACGCAGCAGAGACTATGATGTCTGCACGTTGGTCACAAGGGAGTCAAGTGATTTACATAATACAGTGAAAGAGAGTGGTTGAGGGGAAGGGGAAATGCTGCTGCTGCTGCTGTGTCCTGCTACTGCTACTGCTGTTGTTGCTGGGTTCCCTGCTGCTTCTGCTGTGCATGTGTACTCACCTCTTTGTACTCATTTGTGGTTGCAAGGGGCGAGACATAGCTCCTGTCCTTGACTTTTCACTGATCGCTACTAGGTCCTCTCTCTTCCTGCTCCATGAGCTTTATCATACTTCGTCTTAAAAGGATGTATGGTTCCTGCCTCAACTACGTCACTTGCCAGACTATTCCACTTCCTGACAACTCTATGACTAAATACTTTCTAACATCTCGTTGACTCTGAGTCTTCAACTTCCAGTTGTAACCCCTTGTTTCTGTCCCATCTCGAGAACATCCTGTCTCTGTCCACCTTATTAATTCCTCGCAGTATTATATATGTCGTTATCATGGCTCCATTAACCCTCCTGTCCCCAGTGTTGTCAGGCCGATTTCCCTTAACATTTCTTCGTAGGACATTTCCCTTAGCTCTGGAACTAGCCTTGTTGCAAATCTTTGCACTTTCTCTAATTTCATGACGTGCTTAACCAGGTGTGGGTTCCAAACTGGTGCTGCACACTTCAGTATGGGCCTGACGTACACGGTGTACAGTCTTGAACGATTCCTTACTGAGGTATCGGAATGCTATTCTCAGGTTTGCCAGTCGCCCATATGCTGCAGCAGTTATATGGTTGATGTGCGCCTCAGATGAGTTGGTATTTACTCACTGAGATCCTTTTCCTTAAGTGAGGTTTGCTGTCTTTGTCCACTAACTTATACTTGTCCGTAGTCTTCTTTACCCTTCCCCGATCTCCATGACTTTGCATTTGGCAGGGCTAAATTCGAGGAGCCAGTTGCTGGACCAAGCCTTTCCAGCTTGTCCAGGTCTCTTTGTTAGTCCTGCTGATCCTCATCGGATATTAATTCCTCATTAACTTCACATCTACAAACGGACACTTTCTGAGTCTTCCTACTGTCATTGTCATTCACATTTACCAAAAATAGCGTTGGTCTAGGACATGACCATATGGAACTCGCTCGTCATCTGGCGCCCAACTTGATACCTCGTCTGTTTCATGACACGTTGTTGACTGCATGTCAGGTATTCTCAGATCAGTTGCAGTTAACCCTTCCTGTTATGCGTGCCTGATACCTCTAACTTTTGCACTTTCTCTTGGCGGAAACTGTGTCGAAGGCCTTATGCAGTCCAAGGGAAAATGCAAATTACCCCACCTCTCTGTCTCTTGTTATTCTTCGTTACCATTGTCCATAAAATCCAGTAGATTGTGACACAGGGGATTTGCCTTCGTGAATCTTATGCTTGTTACATTTATAAGCTTGTGGTTCTAGGTGCTCCCTCCACTCTCCTCTGATAATCTTCTCCATGACTTGCATTACTATACATTGTCAGTTGACACTGATCTATAGTTTAGTGCCTATGTCTGTTCCTTTCTTAAAAATGGGGGACTACATTTGCTGTCTTTCCCATCAAGTATTTGCCAGTTTCATTGGATGTGTTTGAAAATTGTTGTTAGTGCACACACTACATCTCTCGCTTCCTCTCTCTAAGGAACCTGTGGAATATGTCTCCAGTCCACCGCCTTTGGAGGTATCAAGGTCACTTAACTTCTTACCTCATCGGTTGTGTGTAATTTATTCCAATCACTTGTTGGTATATCCCTGTTGGTGTATTCAACTGTTCTGACTTCCAGAGTCCTTTCTGTCTCCACATGTATACATAATATCATGTTGACGCTTCTGACATATTTCTTGCGTCATTTCGTTTGAGCTCCTCACTGTCCCTGACTGTGTCTTTCCTCTTGCTGTGGCTTTACAACAGCGGGCCCCCTTCGTTATCTGTGGAATAATCGTTTCTGGCTCTTCGGACTAATCTCTTTATTTTCTGGGTTCTTTGTCTTCTGTACTTTGTTCCATTTCTCTAGTGCACTTAGTTTTTGCCTCCCTTAAACCTTTGGGTAAACCAAGGGCTCATTCTGGTTGTTACCATTATTTTAAGGTAGCTGTTGACTTTGGGAGACAAAACCTCTCCTCTATCTCTTTGCATTTTGTTGTTACTTAGTCCATTTCATTTATGACTTCTAACCATTCTCTTTCCTACTGAATTCCTGCAAGGATGTTCATTCATTCTGTGTAGTCCCCTCTTTTGTAGTTTGGGGCTTTTCCCAACCTACTCCTGTTACATCTTCACACTTGTAACTCTACTTATGTTATTCAAAGTTCAGAACCACGTAATCCCCAGCTCAGAGGGCCTTTATATGTGATATCCTTCAGTGTCCAAGCTACTCGGGGTGAAACAGGGTATAGTCTGTGGTTCATCCTTCCCTTTTCTCTCTCTGCAGTGGTCCTTAAACATGTTGATGCATGAGGTTTTCCAATACCACATCCATCATCATGTCTCTCCATGTTTCAGGACCCCCATGTTCCTCCAGGTTTTCCCAATCAATCTCCTAGTGATTGAAATCGCTCATAACTAGTAACTTAGCTCTACCTGTGTGAGCTCTTCTGGCCACAGCAGCGAGTGTGTCCATCATTGCTCTGTTGCTCTCTTCATATTCTTTTCCTGGCGGGTTATACATCACTGCAATAACTACTTTATGTCCCTGAGACTAATTTGTACCTACTATGTAATCCCTCTCGGTAATTTCGTCCATTCCTTCCATTTCCTCAAATCCCCATCTATTTCTAATTAGCAGTGCAACTCCTCGTCCTCTCTGCTCCATATATCTTTCCTTGGGATCTGATATCCAGGTGGGAAAATTGCATCTGTTATCCCACCCCCCACGGTGAAAGTCTCGTTTCGTTTGTATTGTTAATTCCAACCGCATTCGTTATACCAAAACCTTCAAACTTCTTTTCTAAAACTGTTGTTCTGGGGGAGAAAGGTTGGGGTTGGGGGAGTGGGAGACCTGGCAGGGAACTATGGGGGTGGTGTTTGTTGATGAGGGGGTGGGGGCAGAGGGTACAGGGTGATGGGTTTTGGGTTAGATTGTTTGGTTGCATTGGGGTTGTCATGGTTGAGGTCCTATGTGATGGTAAGCAAGTTAGGGAGGTTGTATTTGATCTTCCTTGATTCTGGCTTCTCCTGTTGATTTGTCTTTGCCTCTCGTTCCTCCTGCATCTTTTATACCTACTCTTTCTTACAGAGTCTGCCTTTCTTGTGTTTTGTTGGCAGTTGGGTACACCCTCTGGTACAATGGTTTGGTCCCTTAGTTGTGCTTTCTCCTGCAGGATCCTGTTTTGAACTGATTCTGCCTTGAAAATCACGTTGACTGGATTTTTTTTTTTCCTCTTGCTAACCACCCTATTCTTAGATTGCAGCGCTGTATAGTCCTTGTGGCTTAGCGCTTCTTTTTTGATTATAATAATAATAATTGCTAACCTCCCTTTTCTTAGAAAATTTGTCATCGGGTATTGTCGTTTCTCTCCTGTTGCTTTCATGATACTTTCAATTGCTTTTTTTTTCTCCTGTCATCTTACTTCATAAGTTTTCCCTTCAACTTCCTGGAGCCCATAAACAAAAACTGACCTCTCCCTTTCGTCCTCCCACTGCTTTTCCCTTTGCATCCCCTGAGACGATTTAGTTGCCTCTGGAACATCCTCTCTTTGTCCACCTTATCTATTCTGCGCAGAATTTTATATGTCGTTATCATGTCTCCCCTTACCCTCCTGTCCTTCAGTGTCATCAGGCCAATTTCCCTTAACCTTTCTTTGCAGGACATTCCCCTTAGCTCTGGGACTAGTCTTGTTGCAAACCTTTGCACTTTAATTTCTGCTGCATACTCCAGTATTTGCCTGACTTATATTGTGTACAGTCTTGAACGATTCCTTACTGAGGTATCGGAACGCTATCTAGACGCCCGTACGCTGCAGCAGTTATCTGATGTGCGCCTCAGGAGATGTGCTCGGTATTATATTCGCCCGAAGATCTTTTTCCTTGAGTGAGGTTTGCAGTCTTTGGCCACCTAGACTATACCATGTCTGCGGTCTTCTTTGCCCTTCCCCGATCTTCACGACTTCGCATTTGGCGGGGTTAAATTCAAGGAGCCAGTTGCTGGATCAGGCTTGTAGCCTGTCCAGGTCTCTTTGTAGTCCTGCCTGATTCTCGACCGATTTGATTCTCCTCGTTAACTTCACATCATCTGCAAACAAGGACACTTCTGAGTCTATCCCTTTTGTTATGTCATTCACATATACCAAAAACAGCACAGGTCCTAGGACTGACCCCTGTGGAACCCCGCTTGTCACATGCGCCCACT
The DNA here is from genome assembly GCF_026875155.1 of Cherax quadricarinatus. Taxonomy (NCBI): domain Eukaryota; kingdom Metazoa; phylum Arthropoda; class Malacostraca; order Decapoda; family Parastacidae; genus Cherax; species Cherax quadricarinatus. Next base: position 3,157,420 of record NC_069429.1, on the reverse strand, counting down.
CTGACACCTCGCCAAGTACAATGACTCGTTGTTGCCTTCCTGTCAGGTATTCTCTGATCCATTGCAGTACCTTTCCTGTTACGTGTACCTGATCCTCAAGCTTTTGCGGTAACCTCTTTTGAGGAACTGTTGAGGGCCTTCTTGCATTCCAAGAACATGCACTCTGTCCACCCCTCTCTCTCTTGTCTTACTTCTGTCACCTTGTCATAAAACTCCAGTAGGTTTGTGACACAAGATTTTCCTTCCCTGAAACCGTGCTGGTTGTCGATTATACACTTGTTTCTTTCCAGGTGCTCCACCACTCTCCTGATGATCTTCTCCATGACTTTGCATACTATACACGTGTGTGTGTGTGTGTGTGTGTGCTGCTACTACTGTTGTTGCTGCTGCTAATATTACTGCTGTTCTTGCTATTGCGGCTGATCCTAGTTATATGGCTTTGGTGCAATTACTGTTGTTGTTGGTGCAATTACTGTTGTTGGTGCAATTACTGTTGTTGGTGCAATTACTGTTGTTGTTGTTGTTGGGTGGCTTGTAAACAGGCAAACCTTCATTCTCTTCTATTCTTGTAAACCAAGTGTTTGAGAATAAGGTGAACCACTGGTTTATTATGTTGTTCCAAGCAGTTTACTAAACCATGGAAGTTGCCTGATTCACCAAGAGTCAATGCCGACTGTGATAGAGATGTGGGCCGCAACAGCAACAGCCTGGTTGACCAGACAAGCCTGACCCAGGACTGGGCTGCGGGAGTAAAACTCCAGAAACTCTTCAAAGGTATATCACAGGTACGTCTACAAGTAGACGTACCTGTGATATACCCGGTCCCAGATCAGGCTTCCTGTTGGATCAGGGCCTGATCAACCAGGCTGTTACTGCTGACAGCACGCAATTCAGTGTACTTGTCCAGTTCCTTCTTGCACAAGGGAGATGTTGAAGAGTCGGGGACCTCTGACACTCGTCTAGTTCTCTCTTAGTGTACTCGTGGCGCTGTTGCTTTATAGTGGAGGTATTTTGCACCGTCTGCCAAGACTCTTGTTGTCATACTGAGTTATTTCAGTGTTCAGGTTTGTAACGAGTCCCTCCAGGATTTTCCAGGTGTAAATTATGATGTATCTTTCTCGCCTACGTTACAAGGAATACAGTTGAAGGAACTTCAAGTGTTGCCAGTAGTTCAGAGGTTTGACTGAGTGTATACGAGCAGTGAAAGATCTCTGTACGTTTTCCAGCTCAGCAATCTCACCTGCCTTGAAGGTCACCGTCAGTATACAGCAGTATTCCAGCCTGGAGACCGTCAGTGTACAGCAGTATTCCAGCCTGGAGACCATCAGTATACAGCAGTATTCCAGCCTGGAGACCGTCAGTATACAGCAGTATTCCAGCCTGGAGACCATCAGTATACAGCAGTATTCCAGCCTGGAGACCGTCAGTATACAGCAGTATTCCAGCCTGGAGACCGTCAGTATACAGCAGTATTCCAGCCTGAAGACCGTCAGTATACAGCAGTATTCCAGCCTGGAGACCGTCAGTATACAGCAGTATTCCAGCCTGGAGACCGTCAGTATACAGCAGTATTCCAGCCTGGAGACCGTCAGTATACAGCAGTATACCAGCCTGGAGACCGTCAGTATACAGCAGTATACCAGCCTGGAGACCGTCAGTATACAGCAGTATACCAGCCTGGAGACCGTCACTGTACAACAGTATTCCAGCCTGGAGACTGTCAGTATACCAGCCTGGAGACCGTCAGTATACAGCAGTATTCCAGCCTGGAGACCGTCAGTATACAACAGTATACCAGCCTGGAGACTGTCAGTATACAGCAGTATTCCAGCTTGGAGACCGTCAGTATACAACAGTATTCCAGCCTGCAGAGTCAGTATACAGCAGTATACCAGCCTGGAGACCGTCAGTATACAGCAGTATACCAGCCTGGAGAGCGTCAGTATACAGCAGTATACCAGCCTGGAGAGCGTCAGTATACAGCAGTATACTAGCCTGGAGAGCGTCAGTATACAGCAGTATACCAGCCTGGAGAGCGTCAGTATACCAGCGTGGAGACCGTCAATATACAGCAGTATACCAGCCTGGAGACCGTCAGTATACAGCAGTATTCCATCCTGCAGAGTCAGTATACAGCAGTATACCAGCCTGGAGACCGTCAGTATACAACAGTATACCAGCCTGGAGACCGTCAGTATATAGCAGTATACCAGCCTGGAGACCGTCAGTATACAACAGTATACCAGCCTGGAGACCGTCAGTATACCAGCCTGGAGACCGTCAGTATACAGCAGTATACCAGCCTGGAGACCATCAGTATATAGCAGTATACCAGCCTGGAGACCGTCAGTATATAGCAGTATACCAGCCTGGAGACAGTATACAACAGTATACCAGCCTGGAGACCGTCAGTATACAACAGTATACCAGCCTGGAGACCGTCAGTATACAACAGTATACCAGCCTGGAGACCGTCAGTATACAACAGTATACCAGCCTGGAGACCGTCAGTATACAACAGTATACCAGCCTGGAGACCGTCAGTATACAACAGTATACCAGCCTGGAGACAGTATATAGCAGTATACCAGCCTGGAGACCGTCAGTATATAGCAGTATACCAGCCTGGAGACCGTCAGTATACAACAGTATTCCAGCCTGGAGACCGTAAGTATACAGCAGTATACCAGCCTGGAGACCGTCAGTATATAGCAGTATACCAGCCTGGAGACCGTCAGTATACAGCAGTATACCAGCCTGGAGACCGTCAGTATATAGCAGTATACCAGCCTGGAGACCGTCAGTATAGAACAGTATACCAGCCTGGAGACCGTCAGTATACAGCAGTATACCAGCCTGGAGACCGTCAGTATACAGCAGTATACCAGCCTGGAGACCGTCAGTATACAGCAGTATACCAGCCTGGAGACCGTCAGTATACAGTAGTATACCAGCCTGGAGACCGTCAGTATACAGCAGTATACCAGCGTGGAGACCGTCAGTATACAGCAGTATACCAGCCTGGAGACCGTCAGTATACAGCAGTATACCAGCCTGGAGACCGTCAGTATACAGCAGTATACAGCCTGGAGACCGTCAGTATACAGCAGTATACCAGCCTGGAGACCGTCAGTATACAGTAGTATACCAGCCTGGAGACCGTCAGTATACAGCAGTATACCAGCCTGGAGACCGTCAGTATACAGCAGTATTCCAGCCTGGAGACCGTCAGTATACAGCAGTATACCAGCCTGGAGACCGTCAGTATACAGCAGTATACCAGCCTGGAGACCGTCAGTATACAGCAGTATACCAGCCTGGAGACCAGTATACAGCAGTATACCAGCCTGGAGACCGTCAGTATACAGCAGTATACCAGCCTGGAGACCGTCAGTATACAGCAGTATACCAGCCTGGAGACCGTCAGTATACAGCAGTATTCCAGCCTGGAGACCGTCAGTATACAGCAGTATTCCAGCCTGGAGACCGTCAGTATACAGCAGTATACCAGCCTGGAGACCGTCAGTATACAGCAGTATACCAGCCTGGAGACCGTCAGTATACAGCAGTATACCAGCCTGGAGACCGTCAGTATACAGCAGTATACCAGCCTGGAGACCGTCAGTATACAGCAGTATACCAGCCTGGAGACCGTCAGTATACAGCAGTATACCAGCCCAGAGACAACAAGTGACAGAGTATGATCAGTGGCTCAGCATCTCTTGTCTTGAAAGTTCTAGTTATCCAGACTATCATTTTCCTTGTGGTAGCAATAACAACATTGTTGTGATCCTTGAATGTGAGATCTTCTGACATTATTACTCCCAGGTTTCCCACATCAAACTTTCACTACACTAAATTATTTCATATTGTCCTCTACTCCATGTCCTCTGCTCCGTGTCCTCTACTCCATGTCCTCTACTCCATGTCCTCTACTCCATGTCCTCTACTCCATGTCCTCTACTCCATGTCCTCTGCTCCATGTCCTCTGCTCCATGTCCTCTACTCCATGTCCTCTGCTCCGTGTCCTCTGCTTCATGTCCTCTACTCCATGTCCTCTGCTCCATGTCCTCTGCTCCATGTCCTCTGCTCCATGTCCTCTGCCCCATGTCCTCTGCCCCATGTCCTCTGCTCCATGTCCTCTGCCCCATGTCCTCTGCTCCATGTCCTCTACTCCATGTCCTCTGCTCCATGTCCTCTGCTCCATGTCCTCTGCTCCATGTCCTCTGCTTCCTGTCCTCTGCTCCATGTCCTCTGCTCCATGTCCTCTGCTCCATGTCCTCTACCCCATATCCTCTGCTCCATGTCCTCTGCTTCCTGTCCTCTGCTCCATCTCCTGTACTCCATGTCCTCTGCTCCATGTCCTCTGCCCCATGTCCTCTGCTCCATGTCCTCTACTCCATGTCCTCTGCTCCATGTCCTCTGCCCCATGTCCTCTGCCCCATGTCCTCTGCTCCATGTCCTCTGCCCCATGTCCTCTGCTCCATGTCCTCTGCTCCATGTCCTCTGCTCCATGTCCTCTGCTCCATGTCCTCTGCCCCATGTCCTCTGCTCCATGTCCTCTATCCATGCCTCTGCTCCATGTCCTCTGCTCCATGTCCTCTGCTTCCTGTCCTCTGCTCCATGTCCTCTGCTCCATGTCCTCTGCTCCATGTCCTGTACTCCATGTCCTCTGCTCCATGTCCTCTGCTCCATGTCCTCTGCTCCATGTCCTCTGCCCCATGTCCTCTGCTCCATGTCCTCTGCTCCATGTCCTCTGCTCCATGTCCTCTGCTTCCTGTCCTCTGCTCCATGTCCTCTGCTCCATGTCCTCTGCTCCATGTCCTCTGCCCCATATCCTGTGCTCCATGTCCTCTGCTCCATGTCCTCTGCCCCATATCCTCTGCTCCATGTCCTCTGCTCCATGTCCTGTACTCCATGTCCTCTGCTCCATGTCCTCTGCCCCATATCCTCTGCTCCATGTCCTCTGCTCCATGTCCTGTACTCCATGTCCTCTGCTCCATGTCCTCTGCTCTATGTCCTCTGCCCCATGTCCTCTGCCCCATGTCCTCTGCTCCATGTCCTCTGCTCCATGTCCTCTGCTCCATGTCCTCTGCCCCATGTCCTCTGCTCCATGTCCTCTGCCCCATGTCCTCTGCTCCATGTCCTCTGCTTCCTGTCCTCTGCTCCATGTCCTCTGCCCCATGCCCTCTGCTCCATGTCCTCTGCTCCATGTCCTCTGCTCCATGTCCTCTGCTCCATGTCCTGTACTCCATATCCTCTGCTCCATGTCCTGTACTCCATGTTCTCTGCTCCATGTCCTCTGCTCCATGTCCTCTGCTCCATATCCTCTGCTCCATGTCCTGTGCTCCATGTCCTCTGCTCCATATCCTCTGCTCCATGTCCTCTGCTCCATGTCCTCTGCTCCATGTCCTCTGCTCCATGTCCTGTACTCCATGTCCTCTGCTCCATGTCCTCTGCTCCATGTCCTCTGCTCCATGTCCTCTGCTCCATATCCTCTGCTCCATATCCTCTGCTCCATGTCCTCTGCTCCATGTCCTGTACTCCATGTCCTCTGCTCCATGTCCTCTGCTCCATGTCCTCTGCTCCATGTCCTGTACTCCATGTCCTCTGCTCCATGTCCTCTGCTCCATGTCCTCTGCTCCATGTCCTCTGCTCCATGTCCTCTGCTCCATGTCCTCTGCTCCATGTCCTCTCCTCCATGTCCTCTACTCCATTACACTCTTTATTTCCTCCATTATTCCATAGTGGAACATTTAAAATTATTGGAAAGTATATGCATGATCATTCAATTGATTTACGTGTAAACAAAACCATTTTTTTACAATTATTTCTTTTTACATGTAAACAAGAATTTGTTTTACACCTTTGTGTAAATCATTTACATATGTAGTGGGAGAGCCGCGTTCTCTGGGGAAATGTTGAGGTAATTGTTGAACACTGTTGAAATGTTGAAATGTTTGTCAGATGCCGAGAGAGAGAGAGAGAGAGAGAGAGAGAGAGAGTGGAGAGGAGATAGAGAGAGGGAGAGAGAAAAAGAGGCGTGGCACCAGGGCCTCTTAGCAAAACTTCAAGCACTGGGAATTGCAGGCTCTATACTACGTCTCCTCAGTGATTACCTTCATGGTAGATCTCTAAGTGTAGTTCTCAATGGAACGGAATCAGCAAGACATCCTATTGGGGCAAGTGTTCCACAAGGAAGCGTGCTGGGACCATTGTTATGGAATGTCTACTTCAGTGACCTTCTTCATCTCATCCCAGAATCACATGCATATGCAGACGACTATACACTGACATTCACTTATCCAAGAGAAGAAATGCCAGCTGCTCTAAGCTACATCAATCACCAGCTGAGAGCTATATCAGCTTGGGGAAATAGATGGCAAGTAACATTTGCACCTGAGAAAACGCAAATGATGATCGTCTCTAGGCACCATGATGGTAATGCTGGTGCAGTAGTAAGGATGAATGGGAGGATGTTGGCACCTGGAGAAGAAGTTGATATCCTTGGGGTGAAATTTGACTCCAAACTAACCATGAAGAACCATGTTGTAAATCTTGCAAACAAGGCAGCCTAACTAACCATGAAGAACCATGTTGTAAATCTTGCAAACAAGGCAGCCAGGAAGCTTACAGCACTTCGCCGTATCTCCCATCTGCTTGACAGTAGGGGTTGCAAGATCCTGTACGAGGCACAAGTACGCTCACACCTTGAGTATGCTCCACTTTCTTGGTTTGCCTGCCCCCCTCCCTCTCATCTGCGACTGCTTGACAGAGTAGAGAACAGAGCAAGACGTCTCATCTCTCGCCTGGACCCATCCTGGATAGATCTGTCATTTCAGCAGAGCCTTCAACATAGGAGGGATGTGGGTGGCCTTACTGTTATTTTACAAGGCCAATGTTGTCAAAATACCACACTTGGATCCACTTCGAGGACAGCGTGAAACAAGCTTTTATGCCACAAGACGGGCAGAAAGCAGCAACTTCACTCTGGCTGTACCCTTCTCCAGAACATCACTCCATCTGAGATCATACATACCCAGGATGACTCGAGTATGGAACACATTCGTACAGGATAATGATGTCAACGAGATAAAGTCAGTTGATCAAATGAAAATGCTGGCCCACAGATGGCTCCAACTTCATCCTGTTCCCTACTTGTATGTCTCATAACAATAAAAATGCTTTCAAATGAGCTGATGTAGGTAACAGCTCTTAGCTTGCCAATAAAGTTAGGAATCCTTAACCTGTAAATAGCTGTCAATAAAGCTAGGGATCCTTAACCTTGTTAAACCCTGTGTAAAAAAAAAAAAAAAAGGATAGTGGAGAGGAGAGTGGAGAGAGAGGGCACCGATCGATTTACTCAAACGATTCCCTTCTTACTAATCTTCCTGTCTACCTACTCACCCACTCTACCTATCTACATGCCTACCCACTTTAGCAGTGATTCTACCTCTTGAGAGGCTTCTACTAGTTCCCGTAGAGAAGGGAGGGGAGGGGAGAGGGAGGAGTTAAAGGGAGGGGGAAGGGAGGAGTTAGAATAGAGGGGGATAGGGAGGAGTTAGAAGGGAGGGGGGAGGGAGGAGTGTTAGAAGGGAGGGGGATTGAGGAGTTAGAAGGGAGGGGGAGGGAGGAGTTTAGAAGGGAGGGGGGATTGAGGAGTTAGAAGGGAGGGGGGAGGGAGGAGTTAGAAAGGAGGGAGGGGAGATATAAGAGAGACAGTTTAATATACAGAAATTTCCCTGAGGATAAAACGAAGGGATTTTGAATGCAGGGAAAATGTAAGCACCCCCCCCCCCCTTCTTTCTCCCTCTTTCTCTTCTTCCTGTCTCATTCTTCCTTTCCTCTTTATTTCTTCTCCCTTCCCCCTTCCTTACTTGCTCTGTCGTTTATTCTCCTTCCTCATTCTCTCTCTCCCCCTCCCTCTCTCTCTTTCTCTCATTCTCTCTCCCTCTCCCTCTCTCTTCATCCCTAGCTTCTTCAAGACATATAATATAAATGTTAAGTCATGCCTGGCTTTGTTAATGTTTATGTTGGGTCTGATGGTGGAGTGGTGGGAGTTATTAGGGCGGTAACTGGATGGTATGGTCTTATTAGGGCGGTAACTGGATGGTATGGTCTTATTAGGGCGGTAACTGGATGGTATGGTCCTATTGGGGCGGTAACTGGATGGTATGGTCTTATTAGGGCGGTAACTGGATGGTATGGTCTTATTAGGGCGGTAACTGGATGGTATGGTCCTATTGGGGCGGTAACAGGATGGTATGGTCTTATTAGGGCGGTAACTGGATGGTATGGTCCTATTGGGGCAGTAACTGGACGGTGTGACCTTATTCTGGCAGTAACTGGATGGTGTGACCTTATTCTGGCAGTAACTGGATGGTATGACCTTATTCTGGCAGTAACTGGATGGTATAACCTTATTCTGGCAGTAACTGGATGGTATGACCTTATTCTGGCAGTAACTGGATGATGTGACCTTATTCTGACAGTAACTGGATGGTGGTGTGACCTTATTCGTGCAGTAACTGGATGGTATGACCTTATTCTGGCAGTAACTGGATGGTGTGACCTTATTCGTGCAGTAACTGGATGGTATGACCTTATTTGGCAGTAAACTGGATGGTATGACCTTATTCGTGCAGTAACTGGATGGTATGACCTTATTCTGGCAGTAACTGGATGGTATGACCTTATTCTGGCAGTAACTGGATGGTGTGACCTTATTCTGGCAGTAACTGGATGGTATGACCTTATTCGTGCAGTAATTGGATGGTATGACCTTATTCTGGCAGTAACTGGATGGTATAACCTTATTCTGGCAGTAACTGGATGGTATGACCTTATTCGTGCAGTAACTGGATGGTATGACCTTATTCGTGCAGTAACTGGATGGTATGACCTTATTCTGGCAGTAACTGGATGGTATGACCTTATTCTGGCAGTAACTGGATGGTATGACCTTATTCGGCAGTAACTGGATGGTATGACCTTATTCGTGCAGTAACTGGATGGTGTGACCTTATTCTGGCAGTAACTGGATGGTATGACCTTATTCTGGCAGTAACTGGATGGTATAACCTTATTCTGGCAGTAACTGGATGGTATGACCTTATTCTGGCAGTAACTGGATGGTATGACCTTATTCTGGCAGTAACTGGATGGTATGACCTTATTCGTGCAGTAACTGGATGGTGTGACCTTATTCGTGCAGTAACTGGATGGTATGACCTTATTCTGGCAGTAACTGGATGTGACCTTATTCTGGCAGTAACTGGATGGTGTGACCTTATTTGTGCAGTAACTGGATGGTATGACCTTATTCTGGCAGTAACTGGATGGTGTGACCTTATTCTGGCAGTAACTGGATGGTGTTGACCCTTATTTGTGCAGTAACTGGATGGTATGACCTTATTTCTCGCAGTAACTGGATGATGTGACCTTATTCTGGCAGTAACTGGATGGTGTGACCTTATTCGTGCAGTAACTGGATGGTATGACCTTATTCTGGCAGTAACTGGATGATGTGACCTTATTCTGGCAGTAACTGGATGGTGTGACCTTATTTGTGCAGTAACTGGATGGTATGACCTTATTCTGGCAGTAACTGGATGGTGTGACCTTATTCTGGCAGTAACTGGATGGTATGACCTTATTCGTGCAGTAACTGGATGGTATGACCTTATTCTGGAAGTAACTGGATGGTGTGACCTTATTCTGGCAGTAACTGGATGGTATGACCTTATTCTGGCAGTAACTGGATGGTGACCTTATTCTGGCAGTAACTGGATGGTATGACCTTATTCGTGCAGTAACTGGATGGTGTGACCTTATTCTGGCAGTAACTGGATGGTATGACCTTATTCGTGCAGTAACTGGATGGTATGACCTTATTCTGGCAGTAACTGGATGGTATGACCTTATTCGTGCAGTAACTGGATGGTATGACCTTATTCTGGCAGTAACTGGATGGTGTGACCTTATTCTGGCAGTAACTGGATGGTATGACCTTATTCTAGCAGTAACTGGATGGTATGACCTTATTCTGGCAGTAACTGGATGTGTGACCTTATCTGGCAGTAACTGGATGGTATGACCTTATTCTAGCAGTAACTGGATGGTATGACCTTATTCTGGCAGTAACTGGATGGTATGACCTTATTCTGGCAGTAACTGGATGGTATGACCTTATTCTAGCAGTAACTGGATGGTATGACCTTATTCGTGCAGTAACTGGATGGTATGACCTTATTCTGGCAGTAACTGGATGGTGTGACCTTATTCTGGCAGTAACTGGATGGTGACCTTATTCTGGCAGTAACTGGATGGTGTGACCTTATTCTGGCAGTAACTGGATGGTATGACCTTATTCTGGCAGTAACTGGATGGTATGATCTTATTCGTGCAGTAACTGGATGGTATGACCTTATTCTGGCAGTAACTGGATGGTATGACCTTATTCTGGCAGTAACTGGATGGTGTGACCTTATTCGTGCAGTAACTGGATGGTATGACCTTATTCGTGTAGTAACTGGATGGTGTGACCTTATTCTGGCAGTAACTGGATGGTATGACCTTATTCGTGCAGTAACTGGACGGCTAAAAGAGGTCAATATATCTGAAATGCGTAGGGAGACACTGGTCATAGAAATAGCAAGCATCGAACTTAAGCTAAAAGAATCCTTTAGGAGTCAGGAATCGCGGGAAGAACTAAAAGCCATAAATGAAATCGAAAGAAACCCAAAGTATTTCTTCTCCTATGCCAAATCAAATCGAGAACAACGTCCAGTATTGGGCCCCTACTTAAACAAGATGGGTCCTACACAGATGACAGCAAGGAAATGAGTGAGCTACTCAAGTCCCAATATGACTCAGTTTTTAGCAAGCCGCTAACCAGACTGAGAGTCGAAGATCAAAATGAATTTTTTATGAGAGAGCCACAAAATTTGATTAACACAAGCCTATCCGATGTTATCCTGACGCCAAATGACTTCGAACAGGCGATAAATGACATTGCCCATGCACTCTGCCCCAGGGCCAGACTCATGGAACTCTGTGTTCATCAAGAACTGCAAGAAGCCCCTATCACGAGCCTTTTCCATCCTATGGAGAGGGAGCATGGACACGGGGGTCGTCCCTCAGTTACTAAAAACAACAGACATAGCCCCACTCCACAAAGGGGGCAGTAAAGCAACAGCAAAGAAACTACAGACCAATAACACTAACATCCCATATCATAAAAATCTTTGAAAGGGTCCTAAGAAGCAAGATCACCACCCATCTAGAAACCCATCAGTTACACAACCCAGGGCAACATGGGTTTAGAACAGGTCGCTCCTGTCTGTCTCAACTATTGGATCACTACGACAAGGTCCTAAATGCACTAGAAGACAAAAAGAATGCAGATGTAATATATACAGACTTTGCAAAAGCCTTCGACAAGTGTGACCATGGCGTAATAGCGCACAAAATGCGTGCTAAAGGAATAACAGGAAAAGTCGGTCGATGGATCTATAATTTCCTCACTAACAGAACACAGAGTAGTCGTCAACAGAGTAAAGTCCAAGGCAGCTACGGTGAAAAGCTCTGTTCCACAAGGCACAGTACTAGCTCCCATCTTGTTCCTCATCCTCATATCCGACATAGACAAGGATGTCAGCCACAGCACCGTGTCTTCCTTTGCAGATGACACCCGAATCTGCATGACAGTGTCTTCCATTGCAGACACTGCAAGGCTCCAGGCGGACATCAACCAAATCTTTCAGTGGGCTGCAGAAAACAATATGAAGTTCAACGATGAGAAATTTCAATTACTCAGATATGGTAAACATGAGGAAATTAAATCTTCATCAGAGTACAAAACAAATTCTGGCCACAAAATAGAGCGAAACACCAACGTCAAAGACCTGGGAGTGATTATGTCGGAGGATCTCACCTTCAAGGACCATAACATTGTATCAATCGCATCTGCTAGAAAAATGACAGGATGGATAATGAGAACCTTCAAAACTAGGGAGGCCAAGCCCATGATGACACTCTTCAGGTCACTTGTTCTTTCTAGGCTGGAATATTGCTGCACTCTAACAGCACCTTTCAAGGCAGGTGAAATTGCCGACCTAGAAAATGTACAGAGAACTTTCACGGCGCGCATAACGGAGATAAAACACCTCAATTACTGGGAGCGCTTGAGGTTTCTAAACCTGTATTCCCTGGAACGCAGGAGGGAGAGATACATGATTATATACACCTGGAAAATCCTAGAGGGACTAGTACCGAACTTGCACACGAAAATCACTCACTACGAGAGCAAAAGACTTGGCAGACGATGCACCATCCCCCCAATGAAAAGCAGGGGTGTCACTAGCACGTTAAGAGACCATACAATATGTGTCAGTGGCCCGAGACTGTTCAACTGCCTCCCAGCACACATAAGGGGGATTACCAACAGACCCCTGGCAGTCTTCAAGCTGGCACTGGACAAGCACCTAAAGTCAGTTCCTGATCAGCCGGGCTGTGGGTCGTACGTTGGTTTGCGTGCAGCCAGCAGCAACAGCCTGGTTGATCAGGCGCTGATCCACCAGGAGGCCTGGTCACAGACCGGGCCGCGGGGGCGTTGACCCCCGAAACTCTCTCCAGGTAAACTCCAGGTATGACCTTATTCGTGCAGTAACTGGATGGTATGACGTCATTTGTTTGGTAACACAAATCCTCGTCAGAGACTGGAGACCATGTGCGCAGTCCAGCACCTGTTCAGTATAAGCAGTAGTCGTTTTAGTACTCAAGGGGGTCGTTCTGCTGTGCAAATTGGTCGTTCTCGGTCACAGTGGTCGTTCAGCTAGTCAGTGATCGTTCTAATGTTTAATATAGCCGTTCTAGTATTTAAAGAGGTCGTTTCTAGTGCTTAGGAGTCGTTCTAACATTTACAATGTTTCTGATACTTTATAGCGGTTGTTTCGAGAAACGTCGTTGTTTATTTTTTAAAATTGTCGTTCTAATATATAAGAGGAATGAGAGAGAGAGAGAGAGAGAGAGAGAGGGAGAGAGAGAGAGAGAGAGGGAGAGGGAGAGAGTCCTTCCCGAGGTGGGTACAAGGGATGAATGCTGTCAGCTGCTCTCTCTCATCCAAACTTGAGACAGGAGGTTGATATCCCAGAAGTCAGTGAGGGATGTCGTCCGCCCAGCTGGTCAAACACAATGATCACACCAGTTTACCAGCACCCTTATCTGTGTGTGTGTGTGTGTGTGTGTGTGTGTGTGTGTGTGTGTGTGTGTGTGTGTGTGTGTGTGTGTGTGTGTGTCGCGTACTTCTCCTTTCTTCTCCTTTTCTTTTTTCCTGTTATTATTGTTCCTCTATACAAGCTCTGTGTTATTCTCTGCTCTCTCTATATACTGTACTTGTGTACTGTACTTATCGTGTACTGTACTTGTGTACTGTACTTATCGTGTACTGTACTTGTGTAGTATACTTGTCGTGTACTAGTTGTGTGTACTGTACTTGTCATATACTGTACTTGTGTGCTATACTTGTCGTGTACTAGTTGTATGTACTGTACTTGTCGTGTACTGTACTTGTGTACTATACTTGTCGTGTACTAGTTGTATGTACTGTACTTGTCATATACTGTACTTGTGTGCTATACTTGTCGTGTACTAGTTGTATGTACTGTACTTGTCGTGTACTGTACTTGTGTACTATACTTGTCGTGTACTAGTTGTGTGTACTGTAACTTGTCATATACTGTACTGTGTGCTATACTTGTCGTGTACTAGTTGTATGTACTGTACTTGTCGTGTACTGTACTTGTGTACTAGTCGTGTACTAGTTGTGTGTACTGTACTTGTCGTGTACTGTACTTGTGTACTATACTTGTCGTGTACTAGTTGTGTTGTGTACTGTACTTTCACTTATATTCTCGTCCTTATGTACTTTACCTATAAAGTACATTTGCTTCCTTTTCTTGTATCCTGTATGTCCTTGTTGTTCTGCTTGCATGCCTGTTCTCTCGTATTCTGTATTTGCCAGTTCTGTTTGTTATCTTGTGTTCACGCACAACCAGCCACTCTAACTCACATTACAAAGCAAATGTCGTAATTATTCCAGCAGCTGCGTACCTCAGTGGTCAGAGATGCTGATTTAAATTTCCTTGTGGGAGATAAATCCTTGATTGAAGATGCTACTTTCAGCCTCTAGTGTGTGTGTACTCACCTAATTGTAGTTGCAGGGGTCGAGACTCAGCTCCTGGCCCCGCCTCTTCACTGAACGCTACTAGGTCCTCCCTCTCCCTGCTCCATGAGCTTTATCATACCTCGTCTTAAAGCTGTGTATGGTTCCTGCCTCCACTACATCGCTCGCCAGACTGTTCCACTTCCTGAACACTCTGTGACTGAAGAAATGCTTCCTAACATCCCTGTGGCTCATCTGAGTCTTCAACTTCAAAGAATGACCCCTTGTTTCTGTGTCCCATCTCAGGAACATCTTGTCTGTCCACCTTGTCTATTCCACGCAGTATTTAGTATGTCGTTATCGTGTCTCCCCTATCCCTCCTGTTTCCAGTGTGTGTGCGCGTGCGTGTGCGTGCGTGTGCGTGTGCGTGTGTGTGTGTGTGTGTGTGTGTGTGTGTGTGTGTGTGTGTGTTGGGGGATGTATTCACCTATATGTAGTTGCAGGGGTCGAGGCAGAGCTCCTGACCCCCGTGTGTGTGTTTTGTGATGAAGGAAAGCCAGGAGTTTATACCTAATTCTTTACACTATCCTTCTCGTTCATCCCTATCCCTCTTACCTCTTCCCGTCCCACTTGCCCCCGTTCTTACCCTCCTCCTCCTCCCTTCTCCTCCTCCCCTCCTTTTCCTCCCTCCCTCCCTCCCTACCCATGGTAGTAATAACCAGTAGACATCAGTAAATTATTGATTTCCTTCTTGATTGTGTACACCCCCCCACCTCCCACTCTCCCACCCCCCCACCCTCCCTTTTTCTCCACCCACCCACCCCCCTTTCCCCACCCCCCCCACCTTCCTTTCCTCCCCCCCACTTCAGGGTTTATTAGCGGTGATTCCCCTCATTCCCCCCCCATCTCTTCCCCCATCCACTCCTTTTATCCCCCTCTCGTTTTTTTAGTTCGTCACGTTCCCTTTTCCCGTTTTTTTTACTTCTCCCCCCCCCTTTTTTTTTTTTACTGTCCTTTTTTTTTTTTTCCCCCTCTCATTTTTTTATTTCCCCCTCCCCTTATCCCTCTCGCCTCTCTTTTTTCCCCCGCCTTCTTCTTTCCCCCTCATCTTTTCCTTTTCTTTCCCCCCTTTTTACTTTCATCCCCACCTCATCTTCCCCCCTGTCCTCCCCTCTGGTCCA